>CM046443.1:74683920-75218920 GCA_025506515.1 Flaveria trinervia
CACCATCCAGTTCACAAAGTCAATCATCTACCAACTCAGGGGGAGCACTTGATGTGAGTGACTCTTCTTCTGATGAAGAAAATGATCCGAACAACCAGGGTGTACAGGTTCCCCCTACAACAAGTCCACAAGCATCTCATAATGATGCGTTTGAGACTTCGGAACCTCAGACTCCTATTGCCTCAGATTCAGACCCAAGTGTTCACAATCTTGATTTTGAGGTAGTAGTTCCAACAACTCCTGGCTCACGTCTAAACGTCTATCATCCTTTGGATAATGTTATAGGAGATGTGAGATCAGGGGTTCATACTAGAAATCAGCTATACTCAGCTGATTATGCCTCTGTGATGAAAAAGGGATACCTTCACGACGGTGCCTACCACTGCTTTGTGTCTTAATTCGAGCCAAAGTATGTTAGTGAAGCACTAAATGATGAAGCTTGGGTGAGTGCCATGCAAGAAGAACTTCTTCAGTCTAAGAAGTTAGGTGTATGGACTCTAGTAGATAGACCTAAAGGTGCTAAGGTCATTGGCACTAAATGGGTCATGAAATGCAAGAAAGATGATCAGGGAGTGATCATAACAATGCTCGGCTTGTTGTTGAGGGATTTCGACAAGTTGAGGGCAATGACTACAATGAAGTGTTTGCACCCGTGGCAAGAATGGAAGCAATCCGCAACTTCCTTGCCTATGCATCGTATATGAAGATCAAAGTATATCAACTAGATGTGAAGAGTGTGTTCCTTCATGGTAAGATCTGAGAGACAGTGTATGTCAGTCAACCCGAGGGATTTGAGGATCCATATCATCGGGACAGAGTTTACAAACTCGACAAGGCACTATATGTGCTTCCTCAAGCTCCAAGGGCCTGGTATGAGAAACTCTCGACTCATCTTGTGAAACACGGTTTTCGCAGGGGAGTCATTGACTGTACATTGTTTTTCAAAGAAAAGGATGGAGATTTACTGCTGGTACAAATCTATGTCGATGACATAATCTTCGGTTCCAAGAACGAAGAATATGCAAAGAGTTTGAAGCAGTAATAAGGCGGAATTTGAGATGAGTGCATGGGGGAGATGAATTTCTTTCTTGGGTTACAGGTGGATCAGACACCAAATGGGATTTTCCTACATCAAACCAAGTATGTAGGTGACATCCTTAGTCGGTTTGACATGGAGAATGGTTCTATAGCTGGCACTCCACTTGCTACAAACCATGATGTAGCACCCGATGAGAATGGTGATCTGGTAGACTCCACAATGTACCGAGGGATGATCGGATCTCTCATGTATCTCACTCCCTCACGACTTGATATCATGTATCCTACATGTTTATGCTCACGATATCAAGCAAAGCCTAAGGTGAACCATCTAATTGGGGTCAAAAGGATTTTTCGTTATCTGAAGGGCACACCCACACTTGGGTTGTGGTATCCTCATGATGATGACTTTGAGCTTACAGTTTATAGCGACTCGTATTACGGCGGCTGCAAGATGAACTACAAGTCTACCTCAGCAGGGTATCAGTTCTTTGGGAGAAGATTAGTGACCTAGCAATGTAAGAAGCAGACTTCGGTTGCATTGTCAACCTATGAAGCCGAATACGTTGCTGCTGCAAGCTGCTGTTCTCAAATCATATGGATTCAATAGCAAATGCAGGATTACGGTTTGCATTTCTCTTCTACTACTATCTTTGTTAATAACTCTGCTGCTATTGCAGTCACTAAAAACCCGATCCAACATCCTAAGACCAAACACATCGGAATCCAATATCACTTTATACGTGATTACTTTGAAAAGAACTTAATCGATGCGTCGTGTCTAGTTTCTTAATTTTTTCAATTTTTAATTTTATTTAATTTTTTCAATTTTCAATTTTATTTAATTTTATTCTCTTGTCTTTGTTTAATTTTTATTAGTTTAATTACAATTGGTTTATTTCCTTGCATATTAAAATCCTAAAACGCTAATCTGTGATGGTTTTATAATTTTAGGTGGAGAATAGGTTTAGGCAATATAAAAAAAGGCGAGGAAAAAGGAGAGGCAAGCTGATAATAATAAAATCGTATGTGTGAACCGATTCAATTTTTGGAATATGATAGTACACAGGTACAAACCATTTGGGACTTAAAATATCAAAATTGAAAAAGATGCAAAGCTCAAGTATAAGTTTGCGTAGTCTGAGCAATATAAAAGGAAATATAATAGATAAGCTAGCTACCACTAAGGTAACACAAAGAACGTAGACCTAGAGGTTGCTAGACCACAGATGATATGTCGGTAGATTCAACACAATATTTGACTAGACCTTTTTGGTGATCTCAAGATTAAACTAAAATGTTTGACTAGCTGTGGGTAACACCTTATCCCTAGTTAACACAATCAACAAGATTCCAATAAGGGGTGACGAGCAAAATAAACGCCACAATGTGTGCGTAATACCAAGCATGAGCAAAATCACATAAAACAATGCAAATGCAATCAAACTGATAACTTATGTTGTTAGTGAGATCTGTGCAAAAAGAATGAAAATGCTCATACAAGATGATAGGTTATGTGCCTCTCTGCTGTGCGGTGGCACTGACTTGAGGATAAGCATAATCTATATATTCTAGAACTCATTGTTGTTTACCGCCTCGCTGCTGTGCGGTGGCACTGACCTGAGGATTGGCTTCTCTTTGAAAGTTCTAAGAATAGTCTCTTCTTGAACACTATCCTGAGACCGCTCAAAAATCTCCTGAGGAATGTTGATTACCATATAAGTGTGGGATCCACAAATGCTTGTTGAAATAAACAAACCTTAAACTGTCACCAAGCTGTGTTGAAAGTTTGTGTATGGATTTAAGAGGACAAGTATACTGACAATCATTGTGGCTACAATTCTTGAAAGTTCAAATCAGTGTGGGGACCTGAAAATACTAGCATGATTTCCTAGATTTGCTAACTGACTCTAGATAAAAAAACAAGAATAGAGCATCAAAGTTTTCACATAACTTGTCCTGAATGATTTGAATAACCTGTATGATTCCAACTTGAATTGGTCCATGTATGGTTTAAATGATTGAGGTTGCTCTCTCAGAAAAATTATTCCTTAGAATTACTTATATTAGGAGTAACTCTCATAAAAACACAAAACCATGTCATAGTTTTAAGTCTCAGTATTATTTCTTTTAGTTCTGTACAAAGTCTGTCAATTTCAGTTTGTTTAGTATCGGACTATGTCATGGAAGTTGATAAGGAACCTTATCATCCAAAAGGTCATGTATGAGGTGACCACACGTGCTTTCAAATAAAAATGGGTCATGTTTGAGGTGACAAAATGTTTTAGAAGGATCACGTCTGAGGTGATCAAAGGTTTTTCAAAATTAAATGATCATGTATGAGAGGATCAAATGTTTATAGCATATATCAAAGTTAAACAGAGAATATGTGGTATGCTCATAAAGTCAAATTCATGAGTTTGACCCATTCGCATGAATGGACCATGAGTATGGACCAATCATACGAATGGACCATACTCATGCATTAAATAGCAGAAGGGACATGAGTATGAACATTCACCCAAATGGCTTATCAGAATGACCATTCGACCGAATGGGAGTGTGCGAATGACTCAGTCGACCGACTGAGCTCCAGTCGGCCGACTGAAAGTGAACGACTGAGCCAATCGCCCGACTAAGTTCCATTCACCCGAATGAATAGAGCGAATGAGTCCAGTCAGCCGATTGAACTCAGATTCAGTATAAATAGGGCCACAGTTGATCGCATTCAGCTCATCACCCCCAATTGCCCTTATATCGCACATCCTACCGTAACGCTGTCCAAATTTCATTAGACCACGATTATAGATTCCTATTGATCTTTTGACGTGTGTGTGCATTTATACAGGTATAATGAGATGAAACCTCACAGAAATCAGGAGAAATGGTGCTCTAATTTGTGATTCTCGATTTAAACAAGAACCGAACAACTAAATGAACTAATGACCTACTGAAATCAAGTAAAATGTTAAAACTAAAGTTATAGGTCTTTAATTAAGTGATTGCAAGTCTAAAGAACCTATACACAACGTTTAATTTCATGAATTAGTCAAGATTCAAACCTCAGTCGACCGAACAGTGGGTCATGCGACTGGTCATCTAGATGAACTCCAATCGCATGATTGAGCTGGCCGAATAGCTCAATCGGCCGAATGTATCATACGAATGAGCTCAGTCGGCCGACTAAACCAATCGCAGGATCAGCCAACCGATTGAACTCAGTCGCTTGATCATTCACCCGAATAAGTCCAGTCGCATGATAGGACAACCGACTGAACACAATTGCATGATTCATTCGCATGAATGAACCAGAATTAATTCTATCAAGTTACTTAGAACTGATTTGTGTTATGTGAGTATCTAACGTTTATGTATCTTGTGTTACAAATCTATGGCTGATAGATTGTCTATCAACCCCAAGCACAACATTTGTGCTCATTTAGACCACACAACTCGGAATGGTGCCGAGTTTGCAGAGATCATCGCTTTTCTCAAGCGATCAAGGATCCACAAGGCTATTTCTACTCCATGCACTCCCTACAGGTCTATACAACAGGCTTTCTGGGAGAATGCATCTGTTGATAGATCACGAGAGACATACAGAATTCGGAGCTCCATCTTTGGTATGGACATAGAGATTACAGCTGAAGACATTCAATGTGTACTTGGGTTGGGAGATGATTCTGACCACCCCACCAGACTTCACCCATTGACAGTGAGAGGCTGTTTTATGAGGTTTAAGTACGCTGGGGACATCAACTCAGGTGTGCTCAACAAGAGCAACTTGTGCCCCTAGTATAAGTACTTGGCACACGTTATTCTAAAGTGCATTGCTTCCAGAAGGGGTGGGTTCGACGACCTCTTAGACCAAATACAAAATGCCTACATGGCACTGGTTCTGAACTACCCCTTCAGCTTTTTGAGCATGATCTTCTCCTACCTCATATAGAACCTAGAGACAAAGCGCAAAGAGGGTTTCTACATGTACCCTAGATTCTTACAGATGATTTTTGACGAGAAGCTGCCCTTGCTTCCAAAGGAGAACCACGAGGCGGTGACATTAGAGATTATGGATGATATGACATTGGGTCGTATGAGAGTTACCGGGATAAGCAGGTCAAGCCCTAGGTAAAGAGACTTATAGGCCATCTGGCCAAGGAGAACTACGTGGCGCTAGGCAGTCGCAAGTGGCATCACGTAGACAGCGACTCAGATGATGAGCAGCTATAGCTCCCGGAGCACGACTCCGATGATGATGACAGTGGGGATGCTGGAGATGAAGGGCCCACTCAACCAAGGGGCCCCACTACTGATATTGCATCTCCAGCATCTGCCCCCACTAGAGATGTAGCAGAGACTGTTGGATTCCACCAGGAATTCATACCTGGAGAGGAGGAGGAGTCAGATAAGGAGCCTCTGAGCCGGACTGTGGGCAGTAAAGTTGTTGCCACAGAACGGGCGCTCCGGGCAGTTGGTGAACGCCTCGGCGGGTCGGGGAGGGCTGATACTGATCCCACGTATACTCCCGATCAGCCGAGCCGTGTTCTAGGGGAGCATCCTCCTCGACAGGTTCGAGGAAGAGAAGATGCTCAGCCCTAAGGCATGAAGAAGAAGAAGAGACGACTCAATTCATCACTACCATCACCACCACTAATTTTGCCAACCACTACTCCACCCACTACCACCATCACAGCTACCACCATCACAGCTACCACCATACCATACCACCACATATCACCACCACACCTCCACCCTCCATACTACAGCCACACCTCCACCAGTTATTCCACCCCCAATTCTACCACAAACCACCACCACCACCACTAGCAACCAATGTTGTACCACTAGCATTCCCCCCTACACATCAGGATCACTTCTACCTCCAAGTGGGGTAGAGGAAATGCTCTCAACACTTAACCGTTTTATGGTGCTGAGGCTGTTGGCTGAGACGAGAGAAGACTGCTCGTTACGATAGCTAGTAGACCTTACTGCTGCCCAAGCACTACAGATATCTCAGCAAGCCCAGCTAATGGATGCTCAGTGTGCAGATATTTCCCAACTCCAAGAGCAAAATGTCCAATCAGCAAAGAGGATTGAGGAGTGGATACCACGAACAAGACCATCATGCGTGTCTCAGGGATCCAAGGAAGTGCCCATGAAGATCAGGAAGGGGGTGGAGATGACAGGGATTAGACAGTTGATGATGGGATAAGGAGGTGATGATGCTACGAGTCGCCGGTGATGCTGGAAACGATGTGGTTGATGATGAAGATTGATGACTCACCTGCTGCGGTGCCACACCTACAGTAAAAGGAGGACTAAAGAGCACAAGATTGTTAGGATCAGTGATCTATGTTTGATTGATTAAAGAGTATAGCAGCGGAAATCGATCAATGAATTAGTCGATTCACAAGAACAAAACGATATTCAATGAAGAACAAGACGGTTATAGAGAGAGAATTTCTGCAAATATATTTCATTCAATATTCGCTTTCGTGGTAACAGAATGTCACACTTACAATTAGGTCGACACCTCTTATATAAGAGATGTGACGTCTGCTGATGTCACTTGATAGTGACAACTAACAGATTATTATACAACTGAAACACAACTACTGAAGATGTCAAAACAACTGACATCTCCTTACAAAAATGCTAAGTGTTATCAGTTGTTATAACTACTGAAAAACATAAAACTACTGAAACTACAACGACTGAAGAACAAGCTCTTCAGTTTTACAAAACTACTGAAAGTAAAAATATAAAACTACTGATATCACAACTACTGAAGAAGTACTCTTCAGCTGTTGTGACAAACTACTGAAACTTCAGTACTTGATCTTCAGACTTGAACTTCAGACGTTTCATCAGCTGATGACTTCAGTAGATATCATCAGCTGATGTCTTCAGTCTTTGTCTTCAGACTTTGTACATCAGTTGTTGATCTTCAGCACTTGTAAACTCTTCAGTTGTTGTACTTCAGTACTTTGAACTTCAGCTTCAGTTTACTTGTGTTCTTCAGCTGTGTACTTCAGCACTTTAGTTCTTCAGCTGTTGAAGTCTTCAGCACTTGATCTTCAGCTGTTGAAGTCTTCAGCACTTGTCAAACTGCTGATGAAGCTTTCAGCAGTTGTTGTGATACCATGGGACTTAGAAGTTTTCTGATCTTGGCTCATTGGTTCTTTTGGTCCAACAAACTCCCCCTGAACCAATGCAGCCAAAACCTCTAATTTATTATTATCCCACTTATTGTTGGCAAAAGGTGGTCTTTTTCCTTCTTGATCAGTAGAGAAGATGACCCATATAAGCTCCGGCCTGGGAAGAAGTCTCAGATATTTGTTTGGCAAGATATGAATGGGAACTCTGTTTGGGGAACTGGACACAGAGTTGTTATCCCATTCATGAGATCTACTTCCGTGTATGAGCCTGTAGGATTCTCTGGTGTAGGCTCTGAGAAACATGATTTGTTTCCATGGTCAGGTTCTCGGCTTCACCATCAAACAATCCTTCTCGCCCATACAGCTCTGAGATGTACTTGGCCTGTGTGTTGTTTTGAGCTCAACTGTTGTAATTTGTCTATATGCAAACTCATCAGGATGATTCCTTCGAGTAGCAGACTGAGCTCATTTGTTTGAAGTTCTCAAGCCTCTTGTAGACTAACCCCTTTTTAATAATTCTGTTCTCTAGCATCTTCTGGGGTGGTTGTTTAGTCTCGTAGGCCTTCTTGAAATCTTCGACAATCTCCCAAGGTGATACTACAAGGGCCACTGTGATCTCTTCATCTACGATCCTCTTGACTTGACCCTTGTATCTCGAAGGAATGTCTTTCTTTAAATCCTGTGAGCCACCCTCGGATCAGGCCATACTCTACCCTTTCCTTCTGATATTGAAATGTTTGGCGAGAGTGTACAATCTCAGAGCTTCTTTCTTCATGCTGATAATTGATGAGGAGGCAGCATAGGTTTTGTCAATGCTTTTCAGCATTTCATCATCATGAAGCTTTTGCTGCTCCTCTTCTTCAATTTTTACTCTCACAACATCCATCTGTGAGGTGGGAGTGATGGGCATAGGTTTGGCTTTCGCCAGTTTAGGACTGCAGACAGAGGCATCCTATCTTCTTCCACATCATCCTCTTCTTCTTCTTCTTCTAGCCTCAACACCCTTCTCTCTTCTTCTTGGGTGCATCATCGGCTGTTGGTTTAGATGGTGAGGGAGTTGGTTTTGTGGGTTGTGATTGTGGTTGTTTGGATTTGGGCTTTGAGATTGGTTTGGAGATTTGAGGGGTAGGCTGGTTTTGAGTGGGTGGAAGGGAAGGTTGTTCCAGCATTTTGTTTTGAGTTTAGCCTTTGTAAGTTTGCCATTTCAAACCTTTTTCCAGCCCCAGCCTCATCAAGGGCTTCAATGATAATCCCCTTGTGGAATTGCTCAGACAGACAGATTCTGGTGGCTATAGCCAGAATACTGTCTCTGGTCCACGCGCGAATCTCCATCAAAGATCTTCCTAAGTATTTGGCAATAAAACGGATCATGATCTCCAATCTCTCCTTTCAAGTGCATCATACCCAGCCCATCGGGTTTGAATCTCCTCCACTTCCAAACTCCTGATTTCACTATCTAATGTGGCTGTATCAAAACCTTGCCTGAAGAGTTGCTCAATGATTTTATCCATGGATCGGCTGTGTGTATCATCAGCATCTTTTACCAGCTCTTCCAAGGATTTTTCTTCAGCAGTAGGTTGATCATCAGCACTTTTCTTTCGTTTATAGGTGATCAGTTGTTGCTTTTCTTTTTCCAACTCCTGGGCTTGCTCTTGGGCCTTCTCATCCTCTGTTCTTTTCCTCTTCTTTTCTTTCACTGCAGTACTCTCCCCCTTTTTGGATGCATTGGTGGTAGGGGTTTGTACAGCAGAAAGTGTCTTTTGCACAGCAGCATCAATCAATGGTTGTAAAGTTGAGGAAAGCCTCTCATCAATGGCTTTAGTCACAATGTCAGTGATTATGGGTGTGATGAGAGGGAGGGAATTTGAAGAACAGCAACTATTTGCTCAGGAGGGTTCTGTCCTGAGAAATAGTGCCAGAAGCAGAGGCAGGTGGCTGAGTTGTTGGGAGTGGCTCAGTGTTTGGGGAACCTTCAACTGAAGGTGCCATCTGTGGGTTGGTGGAGGCAGATGGTCTTCCTCCTTGAGAGAGTTGGTCAAGTAGGTTTGCAGCCTACTGACTTCCTCCTCAAGGATTGTGTTCTGGGCAAGAACATCGTAGAAAAAGCCCAGGTCATCATCAGCAGAAGCTGAATCACCTGACCTCCTGCTTGGAGCAGGATGTACATGCACTGGGTGTAGACCAGTTGTAGCATGTGCCCCTTTGTCTTGGTACTGGGGACTTCCAGCCTCAGGACTATGTCCATCATCAGCTGTTGCCTCTAGTGAGGTCTTAGCAATGTTACCAGCCTCATTCTGATCATGTGCTGATGCAGAAGAGGTGGCAGCCTCACTAGATATTCTAATCTCCCTATCTACACTAGGAGATAGAACTTGTAAACCCGGTGCTGTGGGTTGTCAGAAACATGTTGATCCTCTTCCTCAATGTCTGTGGTTCTCCCTTGGTGGGTGGTTGTTGGGGAGGAGAGAGGCATGCAACTGAGTCAGCACGTTTGCAATAATTATGGTTGGACTTGGGGGGGCGGTTGCATGGGGTGAAGGGATAGAAGCAGTGTGCACCTGGGGAGGAAGGTGCTCTTCAATGGCAATCCCCTCAAGTGAGGAAGATCCCAGATGTGTGGGTACCCCTTGTGTGGTTGCTTCAGGCTCCTGTTGAGAGGAATCCTGAGCGGCTATGGCTGGAAGAGTCCTGATATCCACTAGGGGGTTATAACAGTGGATATATCCTGCGTTTGTGTTGCAGGGGCATCCTCAGGGGACTCATTTCTGAGTAGCCGTTTTGGGTTTCTTTTGGTGGGTTTGGTGGGGACTTTGGTTCTGATGGAGGAGCTGTGGGTTCCCTGTGCTTGGCTTTAGCATTCGGGCAGCTTCTTTGAGTGTAAGGTCGGAGTTGTGCCTGGAGTATACTCAGCCAAACAGCTGGTGCAGGGACTCCAAGGCCAACAAGGCCATCAGATTTTAGTCATCCAAAATAATGGCCATCAGAAACTGGGATATAATGACCATCGGTTTGCCACAGGTTTCTGAGCCAAGTTTTTATTTCTAGGAACACAATTCAGAAAATTTAAGGTGGTGTTCTAGAATAGAATACAATACCTGTTGCCAGTGGGTGACATTTGATCCCAAGAAGATGTCTTGGAGGCTAAGCAGACATTTACCATGTGAAAAATAAGTTTGTTCAGCGTCATGGAAATGTTTCTTTAGAAAGTTGTAGCTCGAAGATCACCTTCATACCCATGATTGATAAAGGACATATCGGTTATGCCCTTTGGTATGCAGTCACAGCGGTGGAATGTGTAGATGTAATGCCCGACGAATAATGTCGGCTGACGACCACTGGTTTTGGTTGATAAGGGACCGAACAGAGATCTGACCGGTAGACTCATCGTGTGAACAGAAGCATTTGACCAGAATGACTGAGGGATTCAGGGTAAATGGTTGGATTCATGAGAAGGCTATGCGATATGGGGAATCCACCATTAAGTCAATGGCATTATCATATTTGTTCCAGAAGCCGACTTTGTAAGGTAAGCAACGCAGTTGTGTCGTTGTTTCAGACTCATGGTCGCCATTTGAGAGAGAGGTTCAGAAAAATAAGGCTAATGAAAATATCAGAGAAGAGGACAGGTATTTATAGGGTAGGGGTGAGAAAAGGACTGAAGGGTGTGGTGTTAGTCATCAGTAGTTTTAAACGACTGTTGACATGGTATTACCCTTTCAGACGTTGAAACAGCTGAAGTCGTGGGTTAGGCATCAGTAGTTAGAAAACTACTGAAGACCGTGGTTTTGACTTCAGATGATGAAACAACTGAGGACTTGGTGTTTGTCATCAGTAGTTGTGAAACTACTGAAGACAGTGGTTTTGTCATCAGTTGTTGTAAACAGCTGAAGACTTGGTATTAGTCATCAGTAGTTAGAAAACTACTGAAGACATGGTTTTGCTTCAGTTGTTTAGAATGAAACAGCAGTTGTGAAACAACTGAAGAGAAAGTTCTCTTCAGTAGTTTTCGTCAATTCATAGCCTTTCAGCTGTTTCATACTGTCCTCAACACTTACTCATCAGACTTTGCATCTGCTTTTCAGGTGTTTCATAGGACGTCAGTACTTATCTGTTTGTACTGATTTCAGTAGTTGTAACTACATCAGTAGTTGTAACTACATCAGTAGTTTGGAACAGATAAAGTACTTCAGTACTTGTGAGGCATTTAGCCATCAGTAGTTATAAAAACTACTGAAGGTGAAAGGACTCATCAGTACTTATATGTGACATGGGTACCAATGATCACCAGTAATTACTACTGAAATCATCAGTAGTTGTCACTTATTCTAGCTGCAGCATACCAAGCCTTAACACAAGGTTTTGGAAAGTAGAACTATCCAAAGGCTTAGTAAAAATATCTGCAAGCTCATCAGCACTAGGCACAAACTTAGGATCAATCAGACCTTTTTCAAAGCAATCCCGAATAAAATGATGTCTGATCTCTATATGTTTGGTCCTAGAGTGCTGGACTGGATTTTTGACAATACACAGAGCTGAAGCACTATCCATTAATAATGGAGTCTTAGTCTCTGTAATGCCATAATCCAGAAGTTGGTTCTGAAGCCAGAGTACCTGAGAAGTACAACTTGCAGCAGCAATGTACTCGGCCTCAGCAGTTGATGTAGCAACAGATGTTTGTTTCTTACTCTGCCAAGAAATCAAACAGTTGCCTAGGAATTGACAACCACCAGAAGTTGACTTTCTAGTTAACTTGCACCCTGCATAGTCACTATCTGAAAAAGCAACTAATTTGCAAGAGTGTCCAGTGGAATACCATAAACCCAGAGATTGTGTACCTTGCAAATATCTAAAGATTCTCTTGACTGCAATCAAATGAGACTCTTTAGGAGCAGCCTGAAATCTAGCACAAACACATGTAGCAAACATAATATCTGGTCTAGAAGCTGTTAAATACATCAAGGACCCAATCATACATCTGTAAAGCTTTCATCAACAGCTTTACCTTTCTGATCAGCATCCAGTTGTGTGGTGTTGCACATGGGAGTAGAACAGGGCTTACAGTTTTGTAAATCAAACTTATTCAAAAGATCTTTGTATATTTTGACTGATGAATAAAGGTTCCATCAGCCTTTTGTTTGATTTGCAAGCCTAGAAAGAACTGTAATTCTCCCATTGCACTCATTTCAAACCTCTTTTTCATTAATGTTGTAAAATCATCACACAATGGGGATCAGAGGATGCAAAAATAATATCATCAACATAAATCTGAACAAGTAGCTTATGCTGATCCACCTTCTTAATAACAAAGTTTTATCAATGGAGCCTCTAGTGAAATTATTCTTAAGAAGAAAAGTAGAGAGTGTCTCATACCAGGCTCTAGGAGCTTGTTTCAACCCATAAAGAGCCTTATCAAGTTTATACACCCATTCAGGATGTTTATTTCCTCAAAGCCTGGTGGTTGACACACATAAACTTCTTCCTTT
The DNA here is from genome assembly GCA_025506515.1 of Flaveria trinervia. Taxonomy (NCBI): domain Eukaryota; kingdom Viridiplantae; phylum Streptophyta; class Magnoliopsida; order Asterales; family Asteraceae; genus Flaveria; species Flaveria trinervia. Next base: position 74,696,600 of record CM046443.1, read on the forward strand.
ATTTTACCATATAAAAATGCACTTTTGACATCCATTTGAAAAACTTTAAGATTGTGGAATGCAGCATAGGCTAAGAACAATCTGATTGCCTCTAGTCTGGCTACAGGGGCAAAGGTTTCATCATAGTCAAACCTTCTTCTTGTGAAAACCCCTGTACAACCAGTCTAGCCTTGTTCTTAACAATAAGCCCATTTTCATCAGTTTTGTTCCTAAACACCCATTTAGTGCCTATTGCACACTTACCTGGGGGAAGAGGAACCAGTTCCCACACTTGCTGTTTCTTGAACTGAAGTAGCTCAAGCTGCATAGCTTCAACCCATCCATTGTCTCTCAAAGCAACATGGTAGTTCTTTGGCTCTAGCTGACTGATGAAGAGAGCATAGAAGCAGAAGTTAGACAATTGACTTCTTGTTGAAACACCAGCATTGATATCACCAATAATCTGAGACATGGGGTGATTCTTCAGTTCTTGATAAACAATGAGATCTGTGCAAGTGTTTGTAGAACCTTCAGCAGCAGCAGATGTTGATGTAGACTCTTGAAACCAAGAATTAGATGGTAACTCAAAAGATGTAGAGGAAACAGAGATCTCATCAGCATTTGTTGTGGATGGAACTGCTGAAGCTACAGGAACATCAAATTTAGCAGACACAGGCAGTTGGTCGCTAAACTTGAATAGGTGAGTATTGATATTATCATCATCATCATCAATACCACCAGGTGGAAGACATGCTGCAGAAGATGATTTATCCACAGGATCTGCAACAGCTGGAGGTTGATAAGGAACATATTGCAGTATGTCCAAATCAAACAACTCCACAGGGTTTGTGGAATCTTGTCCAAAGGAGATTCATTAAACTTCACATGCAAAGTCTCTTCAACTATCTTTGTTCTGCAGTTGAAGACTCTGTATGCCTTGCAAGTAGATGAATAACCAACAAAATACCCTGCATCCACCTTAGGATCAAATTTATGGAGTTGATCCTTTGTGTTGAGAATAAAACAGGGACACCCAAATGCTTTGAAAAATGAAATTAGAGGAGCCAAGTGATGGAGAACTTCATATGGAGTCTTCATCAACCTTTGATTTACTAAAACTCTATTCTGCACATAGCAAGCTGTGTTAACAGCTTCAGCCCAAAAGGTCAGTGGCAAACCAGAGTCAGCCAGCATGGACCTTGCAGCTTCAATGAGGGTCCTATTCTTTCTCTCCACTACTCCATTTTGTTCTGGAGTCCTTGGGATGCTAAACTGCCTTTTGATTCCCTTTGAGAGATAGAAATCATCAAGTGTATGGTTTCTGAATTCAGTTCCATTGTCACTCCTAATACACTTGACTGGAAGGGAATACTGCTTCTCATATACAACACAAAGTGAATACTTCTGAGCAACCTCATCCTTTGAATGTAGAAAGAAAGTCCATACAAATCTGGAGTAATCATCCACAATTACCAGACAGTATTTCTTCTTTGCCATGCTCATCACTCTCACAGGACCAAATAGATCCATATGCAGTAATTGCAAGCAGGCAGTGGACTTAGGCTCTTCAATAGGAGGGAATGAGACTTTGTGCTGTTTTCCTTTTAAACAAGCAGTGCAGGTTTCATCACAGTGGAACTCCTTTATTGGTAAGCCTCTGACTAAACTATTGTGGATAAGCTGATTCATGTTTTGAAATTAACATGACCCAGCCTTCTGGCCACAGTTTAGATTCTTGAGAAGAGGCTTTGGAAATAGGCAAGGATTGCCTTTGAGATCTATTTTCTGGGAAAGATCTAAGGCATTTACTCTTCTGTCCGTTGGATCTCAGGAGAGTTCCACATGATTAACATCATCAAACTTGATTTCTCCATTGGAGACAAAGCCATTTCCAATGATGTATCCTCTAGCATCATTGCCAAAAGAAACAAAGCCCTTCTTTCCTTAAGAGTAGTCATGAAGAAAGAACTGTTCCCAGTCATGTGCATAGATCCCCCACTGTCTACATACCAGATGCTACTTTGGCATGTTGGAGAACCCTGCAATAATAAACAATCAGTAGTTTTGGAGACCCAAACCTTTTTGGTTTTGGGCCTGGTCTCATCAACAGATGGTAAACTAACAGGTTTATTAGAAACAACAGCTTGAGAGGAAGAAGATGGTGAAGAAGAGGAATCCTTTGGCTTGGATCTCCTTTTTTGTGGTTTCAACATAGGAGCATCTAATTGGTTAACTCTACCCAACAGATGTTGAACCATCATAACCAGTTGTGTCTGATTTTGTGATAAAGCTTTCAGCTCATCAGACACATTGCCAGTGGAGTTTGATAAGTTCCTATGTTGCACCTTCTTCTTCTGAGCACTCTCAGCTGTCACCTGTTTAACCCCTTCCTTTTGGATTTCTTTGAGGACTTAAGGGTTACAGGATTTGATGTTGCTGATACAAATGTGGTCTCAAACTCAGTTTTCATTTTTACCATTTTCTCTTTAATTTCTTCTTTTGTTTGAGTTTGGAACCTCTTTTGTACCAGCAATCATCTGTAAGATGATTGAACAAACCACATACTTCACATGGTTTCTTCTTCATCTTAGGTTGATCATCAACTAAAGAGGGTGTGAAGCAACTGAAGACTTGCTCTTCAGTGCTTTGGAAGCATTGTTTGCTTTCTTGACTTCCTCTTTAGTAGTCTTCAAACTCTTTCTACTGACAGTTTTCTTCTTTTCAGTACTGACAGTAGTTGGAGTTTGAACTTCAGGTGTTAAACTGCTCTCTAGTCCTTTCAGGACTTTCAGAATTAACTCCTGAGTTGATCAACTCATTGATCATGTGAGTGTCAGCATTTGAACCATCAACATCAGCTGATAGGTTCTGAGAGGGCTTGATGCTGACTTCTACTTCTGATTGTGCTGTATCAGAAAGTAGATCACATGATGAGATGGATTGGTTATTACTCTCACCATCAGATTCTACCTCTGCTCTTGGAGTAAAATCTGTAGGTGGAGCAGTGTGATTGTAACCAATGCCAAACTTCACATTGGAAGCAGATTGCTTACTAAGAAGCATTTCAAAACCTTTGCATGATTGTACCCATCTATCACACTCTACCTGGGTAACTGCAAGGGTTTCTTTGAGATCTTTATACTTCTCTAGAAGTATCTCTTCCCTAGCCTTATCATCAGTTATTTGGCATTTCAGTTTGTAAATCTCATCATTTTATCATTAAGCACAGACTCAAATTCAGCTTTGCTTTTGGAAATTATTTGTTCTAGCTCAATGTTCTTGTTGATTAAAGCTACATTTGCTTCTCTAATAGATGCAAATGCTGCTATGCATGGTTTTGTGCTTTGCTTCAGAGGATGCCCAGAGGATACCTTGTGTACCTTTGAGAGGCATTAGTGGATGAAGTATCAGCAGAATCCAAAGCCATAAGAGCTAGATTTCCAAAGGGACTTTCACCACCATGTTGACCAGCACCTGAGAACAGTTGTTCATGACCAGAAGTCATCTGGTAAACTGCTCCAGTCAACAACTCCGGGTGGTGAAGAAGCTGTGTTGTTGAGGTTGAGTTTGTTGATGAGATTGGGAAGGTTGTGGTTCAGGCAATGCTTGTGGTTGTTGTGCAATTGGAGCTTGAACAGGATTTGGTTGAGGCATATAATAGCAGGGATAAGGATATGACATTTGACCCTGGGGAACAAAGTATGCAGGAGATCTAGGATGTGAATGATGACCAGAACCAGCAGGATGTTGCCCTCTGTTTTGTGGACTAGTACTAGGAAAAGTCACAAAGGGTGCAGAAGAGTTAGATCCAGTTGATCTACACTCTCTTGCAAAGTGTCCTAGCCTTTGGCATTTGTGACACCTCAACTTACTCTTGTCAAAACCAACTTTGGTTTTGCCAGAGAGTCCAGGAAATTTCCTGCCAGTTCTCTTATAGAACTTCTGAGATCTGATATTAATCAATGCCATTTGGCTCAGAATATCCATCTCTTCTAGATCATCAGCAATTCCTTTCAGATCATCCATAATGAAGCATAAATTGTCACTATTACTGCCAGAATGACTCTCAATACCAACAAATGCATGATCAGAACTATTTGAAGAGAAATCTATATGCTCATCATAATTGCTTTCAGATGCAGCATATTCTGACTCATGACCAACCAAGGCAGTATTGCCTGGTACAAAGTCATCAGTGAGCTTTCCTGATGATGACAGTTTCCTTTTCTGCTCTATCTCTCTTTCAAATGTAAGCAGTTTCCCATGAAGTTGGGTGAGAGATAGGCTATCAGATTTGCACTGGAGCGTAGGACAATAGTGTATGTGTCCCATCTCTCAGGCAGTGATCTGAGGAATCTGTTGTTCATCTGGCTATTGGTGTATTCCTGTTTCACCATTTTCAGCTCAGATATCAAGCAGGAAAACGCTCAAACTGTTGAGTCAGTGTCTCACCCTTCTATGAGAGAATGTCTCATATTGTTGGGCAAGGATTTCTCTATTGTTTGCTAAGACCTCATCTGTGCCACCGAATTGTTCCTTCAGGGCATTCCAGAGATCATGAGCAGTTTCATGATGCATAAGCCCTGAATAGATTTCATTAGGCAGTGCCATGGCCAGAATTCCATGGGCTTTAGCATCAATCTCAAATAGTTTCCGATCTTCATCAGAGTATTGTTCCTTCTTCTTCGGAACCATTTGATTGGTTTCCGGATTGTTCACCATAGGCTTATGTGGTCCATGTACCACAGATGTCCAACAACCTGAACTGTTAACAGACAGGTGATGAAGCATTCTTCGTTGCCATATGTTATACTCGGTCCTAACCAGCATCGGAGGCTTGGTTGAGGAACCGGTATTGTGAGGATCATTAGAAGGAGTCGTCATCTCAGATTCAATCAAATTCGATTAAGCTAAACCAATTTAGAACAAAACACAACAACCAATTGAACCAGAAGATCTCAAAATAAATGAACGAAAGCGACAGAAATTCAATAATCTATAACCAGTTCTTGCGAATACGCTAATTCAATCAAACACAGATATCAATTAGCAGTTTCAATGATCAATTGTTAGATCGATCAATGATTAACCTGCTCTGATACACTTGTTAGGATCAGTGATCTATGTTGATTGATTAAAGAGCAGCGGAAATCGAACAATGAATTAGTCGATTCACAAGAACAAAACGATATTCAATGAAGAACAAAGACGGTTATAGAGAGAGAATTTCTGCAAATATATTTCATTCAATATTCGCTTTCGTGGTAACAGAATGTCACACTTACAATTAGGTCGACACCTCTTATATAAGAGATGTGACGTCTGCTGATGTCACTTGATAGTGACATCTAACAGATTTATTACAACTGAAACACAACTACTGAAGATGTCAAAACAGCTGATCTCCTTACAAAAATGCTAAGTGTTATCAGTTGTTATAACTACTGAAAAACATAAAACTACTGAAACTACAACGACTGAAGAACAAGCTCTTCAGTCGTTTTACAAAACTACTGAAAGTAAAAATATAAAACTACTGATATCACAACTACTGAAGAAGTACTCTTCAGCAGTTGTGACAAACTACTGAAACTTCAGTACTTGATCTTCAAACTTGAACTTTAGACGTTTCATCAGCTGATGACTTCAGTAGATATCATCAGCTGATGTCTTCAGTCTTTGTCTTCAGACTTTGTACATCAGTTGTGATCTTCAGCACTTGTAAACTCTTCAGTGTTGTACTTCAGTACTTTGAACTTCAGCTTCAGTACTTGTGTTCTTCAGCTGTTGTACTTCAGCACTTTAGTTCTTCAGCTGTTGAAGTCTTCAGCACTTGATCTTCAGCTGTTGAAGTCTTCAGCACTTGTCAAACTGCTGATGAAGCTTCAGCAGTTGTTGTGATACCATGTGGGACTTAGAGGTTTTCTGATCTTGGCTCATTGGTTCTTTTGGTCCAACAAGATCAAGGTGCTCCACATCCACACCGGCAGCAGAAGAGCAGATGATTCAGGGATAGAGTAATGTTTAGTTATTTGGTATTGGAATCATATGTATTTGCATCAGGTATCAACTTAATGTATTGATTGTATATATTTAAGTCAATGTTTTGTTGATTATGTATTTGAACTAATGATTATCCAACAGATCCAAATTTTCAAAGGGATGAATATGATGTAGATCCCCTTCGCAGGTCAAGATAATTAACCATATCTTGATCTGCAAGGGATCGTACGGAATCTGTGAGTTACACCCAGAAGAGGGGAGATGATCATGACTTTACTGAGAGCAGTTGGGCCGAAATGTTCAAACTAAATGCCGACGAGATCGTGGAAAAACACTCCAATAGTCCAAGGGGATAGTGACGACAAACTCTATGACATTGATGAGATCTAGATAGAACATGTCATGATCAAACATTATCCAGAGTACACTAACACTGAAGGCAATGTGACACCCAATCTGGGTGACAACCTTATCAGTGAAACCTTCGAGACTTGGATAAAATGGAAGAAGCGTCAGACAAGAAAGAAGATACAGCCCAAGCCACGGATGCTGAAGTCAATACCGAAAGGCTGAGTGGGCTGCTTGCTTTGACGACCTAAGAGCCCAACGCAACGCTACAAAGTCAACTATCTACACCAAACTGTATAAAGTCAAGAAACATCAAAAGGTGGCAGGCAGGATCATAGCATAGGCACATTTGAAGACCTCAACGTTTACGCAATTAAACGTGAGAAGGGAATGAGTACTTCAGATTCCCACATGATCTGAAGACTCTTCCAGGTTTTGAGCTTAACCAGTTAGCAAAATAAAATTGCTATACGCTGACGTCGTAAGATGTCAGGCTGGTTTGAAGCAGCTCTAAAGAGGGAGTACCACACTAGATGGGTCAACTTCAAACCTCAACAACCAACCAGGTACATCAGAAGATTGAGGTTGGCGCCATAACTGGCAAACCAAAAGTAGTGTTGAAGGGAGTCCACCACGTACAATGTCAAAGATCCCACTATGTGAGATGCCTCAAGACTTCACTCCACATTTCAAATGGTGGTACTACGATTGGAGAACGGGAGAGGCCGTGATAGTCTTGAACAAACATGGTACAATGGAAACCATAAGGGTGTTTGACCCAATGTGGCGCACCAACTTGTCAGCTAATGATGTTTATATATTATACAAGTGTCCATTGTTCTATGACTCACAAGATATAGTACAAGCTTTGCAATTTCAAAAGTTATACGACTTTGTTTTGCTTTCAAGATAAATACAGAGTCACCAAAGAAGCTAAGTACAAGAAGTTTGATGAAATTATGAAAGATGTAAGACAATAGATAGATCTAGGTCCAAGGGGGAATTTGTTGATACACATATGTACCTAGATCCTGATCTCAATGTAATATGTCTTGAATGTCTTGCACTTATGTAATATTGGGTCTTAATGAAATGATAATGTTTGGTTGTGATTATAATGTTTAAATTTCATTAATGAGTTGGGTGACACATATTGACTAGATTATATAGGTTTGTGATTGTTTGAATTGATATAAATAATGTTATAATAATGACTACATTCAAACTTTGGTTAAGTGAAGTTCACATGCGTCCGACTGGACCATGCGCCCAAACAATGGTCATGCGTCCGAATGGCCATGCGACTGAGTGTCCATGCGCCTAAATAGTCCATACACCTGAACAACTTAATGTGACTGACTCAGTCGCACGACTGAACATTCAGTCGTGCGAATGGATCAACTCATGGTCAATCGCACAAATGAACCATGCTAATGGTTTAGTCGCCCGAATGAGCAACCCTAAGCTATAAATACCACTTAATTCGTGGAAAAACAGTAGCATTCAAAAAGCATTCAATCCACTTTGCCTCCAAACGTACCCTAGCCATCCAGAAGCCTCTAAGTTCGTACTCCAAGTTCATAGAACGCTGTAAATCGATTCCTAATTGATTCTTGACGTTAGATTCAATACATTATTGTGTCTATGTGCGTTCTCACTTATTGGATCGCCGATCAAATAGGATTCCGCACTATTTGGTTTGGTTTAACATGTTAATCAGTTGGTGTTTCGTTCAAATACCAGATCCTAACAACACTCAGCTTCTGTTGTTGATACAGATGCGTCTGTCTGTTTCTGCATTGCCAAGAGACCAGTCTAGGACCAAGAAATTAACAACCTCCAGATGTGGACTTTCTATTGAAGTTGCATCCTCCATAATCACTATCTATGAAGGCATAGAGATTGAAGTCTCCTTCCTTAGGATACCATAACCCAAGAGCTGGTTTGCCCTTCAGATATTTGAATATCCTCTTGACATCATTCACATGTGATTCCTTTGGATGAGCTTGATACCTCGCACACACACAAACACTAAACATAATGTTAGGTCTGCTAGCAGTTAGATACATAAGTGAGCCTATCAAAGATTGATAGTGAGTCTGATCAACAGATTTTGCCTTCTGGATCAAGACCATCTTCACTTTGGTATCTACTAGTGTTCTAATAGATTGACATCAGCAAAATGAAACTTCTTTAGCATTGTATCCACATATTTGATTGGTTGATGAAGATTCCATATGCTGTCTATTGGACTTGCACTCCTAGAAGAAAGTGATTTCTCCCATTGCACTCATTTGGAATTTTGAATGCATTGGTCTTCAAAATCTTGGTAGTTGCTTGTTTGTAGAGCCAAATATAATGTCATCCACATAAATCTGTACTAACATCATGTCTTTTCCTCTTCTCCTTCTAAAGAGAGTCCGATCAATCCTTCCTCTTTCGTATCCTATGCAACTGACCTCATACGGATGACCTCATGCGAATGGAACTAATGCGGATGAGCACCTATACGACTGGACCCTCAATCGCATGACTCCCCATGCGACTGGCCCCAATCATGCGAATGAACTCTCAATCGTGCGAATGAATCCCATTCGCACCTCATTCGGCCGTATGGCCTTCATTCGGTCGCCTAGCCCTAGCTAATGTAGAATGTAGTTCATCCCGAACCCAATCTGCCATTTTCGACCTCCAAGCTCATCCAAACTCCTTCTAAGCCCAAATCAACCATCTTAAATCTTAGGAATGCATACCACAACACCATTCAAGCACACACAAGCTCAAAAGCAAGGCTCAAAAGAATCATACACACACATACACATACGCATACGGGTCACACACATACACACTCAAAACCACAATTTTTAGATGTGTTCCAGCCCCAAATCATTCAAAAATGTGTAAAGAAGGGGTCCTAGAACTCACACAAACGACCACAACGAGAAGAGCTTCGATTTGACCCACTTCTCAACATTTTGCTCACCCGAACCAACTTCTCTCCCTTTTTCTCTTCTTTCTCTCTTCTCCTCTATTGTTTGCTAAAATGTGAGTGTGGGGAGAGGGTAATGGCTGCCCTCTCCCTTCAAATATAACCACATACCCAACTTTCTCTCGTTGGCGAGTTTGGTCCCTCGACTTTGGACTTTACTTATTTTTCTTCTTTATTCGTCGGCTTCAAAAATATATAAATATACAGGTGTTACAAGTCTGCTAGCAGTTAGATACATAAGTGAGCCTATCATAGATCGATAGTGAGTCTGATCAACATATTTGCCTTCTGGATCAAGACCAATCTTCACTTTTGTATCCACTAGTGTTTCTAATGGACTGACAATCAGCAAAATGAAACTTCTACAGCATTGTATCCACATATTTGGATGGTTGATGAAGATTCCATATGTTGTCTATTGGACTTGCACTCCTAAGAAGAAAGTGAGTTCTCCCATTGCACTCATTTGGAATTTTGAATGCATTGGGTCTTCAAAATCTTTGTAGAGTTTGCTTGTTTTGTTGAGCCAAATATAATGTCATCCACATAAATTTGGACTAACACATGTCTTTTCCTCTTCACCATCTAAGAAAGTCTCATCAATCCTTCCTCTTTTGTATCCATTTTCACGGCCCCATTCCTAGGACGCTTACAGCTGGTAATTCATTACGCATAAAACATACATTTTCATTTATCTTACAAAAGTATTGTAGCGGAAACATTCAAGAATGACATTTCATTTCAATATAGTGGCTTTTGCAAAATAATATATCATTAATCAGTTACAAAATACATTGTTGCATTACATCACAAAAGCATTATATAAATGGATGTCATTCCAATAGAACTGAGTAACCACCTCATGGCCATCCTCAGCATCATTACCTGCCAACTGGAATACATCAAAGTCAGTGTTGCTAAGTGAGTTATAGTTTTATAAAAATAAAACATACTTTTCTTTCGTTAAAACCGTTCTTTACGTTCATGCGCTCATACATCATACTATACATCACAGATATAGTTATATTATCAGTTAATTAACTTCCGTTCATTCATTCATCTTACTTTCATTCGTTCGTTTCATCATTACATTTTTTTCCTTTCGTCATCACCATGAACTTTACCCTTCATGCTCATGGTACTGGACCTAAGCCTATAATAGACCTTTATCTATGGTGCTCAGCACCAAATGGTCACAGTACCTATGGTAAAGTTCAGGTATACCATTGTCATATGTTATGCCCTTCATGCTCATGGCACTAGACCTAAGCCTATAATAGACCTTCATCTGTGGTGCCCAACACCAAATGGTCACAGTACCTAAGGCACGTAACAATGGTTCATACATATGGTCAATCACAAACAAAGACCCCGATGTGCATCCTCCTGGGGTAGCGAACCCGCACACCATTGGGCTAACACCTTTTAATGGCGTGTCCCAACATACAGTGCTTGCAAGACTTTCATTACCATCATCATTCATTAATGCATGCATTCTTACTTCATGTTCCACTTTTCTTTATCTTTCACTTTACGTTACATAATACTACATTTCATTCATTAACATTCAACGTAAAGCCATAGGAATGATAAACATACGTCATAACAAGGAACATAACATACACAGGCATCAACATCATACAGGGCAACATCATACATACATAACATGCATAATCATGCAACATCATCATCATGCCCAACATGCTCTCTAAGGCCTCAACAGCCATCTTACATGAATGTACGGAAACCTCTACGTCAAAAACTTACATCTACACTTTCCACCGAAAGTCAGAACCTAAACTACACTTCTCCTCGAGTGCAACAGCCCTATTCGGGCGTATGGACACCCTTCAGACAAATGGCCTCCATGCAACTGAACATCATGCGATTGGACCAATGCGATGAACACTTATGTGAATGAACCCCAATCGTGTGAATGAACCCTCAGTCGCATGACTCCCCACACGACTGGCCCCAATCATGTGAATGAACTCTCAATCGTGCGAATGAACCCCATTCGCACCTCATTCGGCCGTATGACCTTCAATCGGTGGCCTAGCCCTAGCTAATGCAGAATGCAGTTCATCCCGAACCCAATCTGCCATTTTCGACCTCCAAGCTCATCCAAGCTCCTTCTAAGCCCAAATCAACCATACTAAACCTTAGGAATGCATACCACAACACCATTCAAGCATACACAAGCTCAAAAGCAAGGCTCAAAGGAATCATACACACACATACACATACGCATACGGTCACACACATACACACTCAAAACCTGATTTTCAGATGTTTCCAGCCCCAAATCATTTAAAAATGTGTAAAGGAGGGTCCTAGAACTCACACAAACGACCATAACGAGAAGAGCTTCGATTTGACCCGCTTCTCAATGATTTTGCTCACTCGAATCAACCCAAACCAACTTTTCTCCCATTTTCTCTTCTTTCTCTCTTCTCCTCTATTGTTTGCTGAAAATGTGAGTGTAGGGAGAGGGTAATGGCTGCCCTCTCCCTTCAAATATCACCACATACCCAACTTCTCTCGTTGGCGAGTTTGGTCCCTCGACTTTGGACTTTACTTCTTTTTATTCTTTATTCGTCGGCTTCAAAAATAAATAAATATTCGGGTGTTACAAGTCCACCGCCCCTTAAATAGGTTTCATCCCTGAAACCTGTTATTCCTCGAACAAGCGTGGGTAATGTTGTCTCATTTCTTCCTCAGTCTCCCACGTTGACTCGGATCCCTTCCAGTGCTTCCACTGTACACGCACCAGGGGAACCACTTTATTTCTCAGCCTCTTCTCTTTTCGATCGATGATTGCCACTGGTTGCTCCATATAATTGAGCCTTTCGTCTACATCGATATCCTCTAGTGGAACAATCATGTCTTCATCTGCCAAGCACTTCCTTAGATGAGATACGTGGAATGTCGGGTGAACTCCACTTAACTCAACTGGTAACTCCAATCTATAAGCCACCTCTCCTACTCGAGCGATGATTCGGAAAGGGCCTACGTACCTTGGGCTCAACTTGTCCAGCTTTCAGAAATGAATGATACCCTTCCAAGGTGAGACCTTCAACATAACCCAGTCACCCACCTGGAGCTCAATCAGTCTGCGTCGTTTATCGGCATATGACTTCTGTCTATCTTTGGCTGCCTCATGAAGGCTTTGATCTTCTCAAGCTTCTCAGTCGTAACCTCAATCACCTCGATGCTCCCCAACTCCTTCTGCCCAATATCACCCCAACAAATGGGTGTTCTGCATCTCCTACCGTATAGCATCTCATATGGTGGCATACCAATGCAGGCATGATAGCTGTTGTTGTATAAGAATTCAGCTAATGGTAAGTGGTCATCCTAATTTCCCCCAAAATCAATCACACATGCCTGGAGCATGTCTTCCAATGTCTGAATGGTCCTTTCTGCCTAACCATCAGTTTGGGGATGATAAGTTGTGCTAATATGTAACCTCATCCCCATGGCATCGTGGAATTTCTTCTAGAATTTGGATGTAAACCGGGTGTCACGATCGGACACAATAGACACTGGCACACCATGATGAGTTACAATTTCCTTGATGAATAGATCCACCAACCTCTAAGATGAATATGTCTCGTGGATTGGTAGAAAGTGAGCACTCTTCGTCAAATGGTCAACTATCACCCATATGGCATCATACCCTTTCGGGGTATGCGGCAGCTTCATAATGAAATCCATGGTGATGTGCTCCCACTTCTATTCCGGTATATCCAGGGTTGGATCTTCCCATACGGCTTCTGATACTCGGCCTTCACTTGCAAGCAAGGCACTTACTCACATACTCCACTACATCACGCTTCATACCCGCCACCAGTAATCTTTCTTTCATGTCTTGATACATTTGTGGCACCTGGATGAATGGAGTATTGATCTTGTGAGTTTCATCTAAAATCTTCACCCGTAGATCCCCAAAACGAGGAATCCACACCCATCCAAATCGGGTTTTAACACCAAGGGTGTTCTCACCCAATTTTGCGACCAGACCTCTCATTCTTTCAGAGTTAAGATGATCTTCTTTCAATGCCTCATCTTGGAACTCTTTAACTTGCTTCATCACGTTTGAGGTCATGATCAACTTATAGGCTTTCACCCGAATCGGCTCGGGCCTCTCCTTTTAGCTAAGGGCATCAGCCACCATGTTGGCTTTGCCTGGATGGTAATGAATCTCACAATCATAATCCTTTATAAGTTCCAACCATCGTCTCTGCCTCATATTCAGATCCTTCTGCTCGAAGAAGTACTTCAAGCTATTGTGGTCAGTGAAGATGGTGCACTTCATCCCGTAAAGATAGTGCCTCCAAATCTTTAGTGCAAAGACCATAGCTGCTAGCTCCAAGTCATGAGTAGGGTAGTTGACCTCATGAACTTTCAATTGTCGGGATGCATAGGCTATATCTTTTCCTCTTTGCATTAACACACACCCCAACCCCAATAGCGCATCAGAATAAACCATCAAATCATCACTTCCATAGAGTAATGACAGAACAAGAGCTTGAGTCAATATCGCCTTCAATTCATCAAATGCCTTCTCTTAAGCCTGACACCATACAAACTTCACATCCTTCCGGGTCTACTTAGTTAGTGGAGAGCGATTTTGGAGAAGTCTGAATGAATCTCCTATAGGAGCCTGCCAAACCCAAAAAGCTATGAATCTCAGATGTGTCTTTGGAGACTTCCATTGTATCATTCCTCCACCTTTGTCGGGTCCACCATAATCCCGTCAGGATTCACCACATGACCCAAGAATTGAACTCGCGTAACCAAAACGCGCACTTGGAGAACTTGGCGTACAACTTCTCCTTTCTCAGCGTCTCCTAAACCTCCCGAATATGGCTGGCATGTTCATTCTCACTCTTTGAATAAATCAGGATATCATCAATAAACACAATCACTGATTTATCCAACATAGGCTGACACACACAGTTCATCAAATCCATAAAATCAGCTGGCGCATTGGTCAAACCGAAAGACATTACAAGAAACTCGTAGGGACCGTAGCGCGTGCGAAAAGCTGTTTTAGGGATATCTTGTTCCTTCACCTTCAACTGATGGTAGCCCGATCGAAGATCTATTCTTGAGAACCAACTAGCACCTTGAAGCTGATCGAACAATCATCTATCCTCGATAAGGGGTATCAATTCTTCCCTGTCAACTGTTCAGCTCATGGTAGTCAATGCACATCCTTATACTACCGTATTTCTTCTTCACAAACAGGACCGGAGCACCCCAAGGGGAGATACTCGGTCTAATGAATCCCTTATCAAGCAGCTCTTGCAACTGCTCCATCAATTCCTTCATCTCCATCGGAGCCAACCGATATGGTTCCTTGGTAACAGGTTGGGAACCAGGTATCAGATCAATCTGGAACTCGATCTCTCTGTTAGGTGGCACTCCTGGTAGGTCTTCTGGGAACACGTCTGGAAAGTCACACACAACCGGTACATCAGACAGTTGTGGTGTTGGCGTATCCACATCCTTTACGTAGGCCAAATAGGCATTACATCAATGCCTCATACACTTTCCCGCCACCGCCATTGAGATTACCTTCGGGATCGTAGTAACCCAATCCCCATAAACAGTTACCAAACTCCCGTCAGACGCTGTCAAACAATCATCTTCATACGACACACAATGTTCGCCTTGGAGTCCGTAAACCAATCCATTCCAAGAACCAAATCAAAACCACCTAAGGTCATCACGAACGGTCTAACAGAAAACTTATGACCTTCTAGCTCCACATCACAATGTTCTATCATTTCAAAAATCCTGGTAGACTAACCTATGGAAGTTTCTACATCAAAGGGCGCATCAACACGTCTACTACTAACAGGCAGCTTAGCACAGAAAGCAACAGAAATAAAACTTTTACCGGCACCCGAATCAAATAACACAGAAGCTAAAGTTTGGTTCACCAAAAACGTACCGGACACGACATCAGGGTTCGTCCTAGCTTCCTCCTGTGTCATGGTTAATGCCTTGGTGCTTGCCCTTGGCCCTTCACTCCCTGTCTTCTTCGCCCCGGAACCCTCAGCCCTCGGCTTCTTACAATCCTTGCTCATGTGACCCTCTTCACCATAGTTATAGCACCAGACCGTACGACAGTCCTTTGCCATGTGCCCCGCCTTCCCACATTTGAAGCACAAGTTTGACCCAAACCTAATTCCCCATTATGCTCTCTCCCACACCTACCACACTTCTTCATACCCGTACCCGATGCGACCACACGCGGTCGTCCACCTTTGACTTCTTGTTACCCGTCGAGGCACCACCCTGACCAAACCTCTTCCCATTCAAGTTTCTATCACCTCCACCCTTCCAGCTACCTTCAGCCACCACCACTACAGCCCTCTCGTCATATACCTCCCTGCCAAATCCACCACCGACATAAACGTGCTCGGTTGGGCAGCGATCATATGACCGCGAATGTCCACCGGCAAACCCTGAATGTACCTCTTAATCTTCCGTGACAGAGACGTCACCTGATCTAGCACCAGACGTGCCATCTCGTTGAACTTTGTGGTGTAATGTTGGTCTGTCATGGTTCCCGCCTCTAGTTGCAGGAATTCTCTCTTGACTTTATTTAATTTCTCTATAAGGACAAAACTCTTAATCACCAACTTCTTTAGCTCTGACCATCTCATTCTCTCGATTGCCCGGCTACCCTCAGCTTGGACAATATTGTCCCACCAACATAAACCTGTGTCCACAAAAGAAAGGGCAGCAAACTTCACCTTTTGGTCCTCCCGGCACTCGCTGATATTTAAGACAGCTTCCATTTCTCTCACCCACCGGTGAGAAGCAGCAGCAGTGCCGTTTCCATCAAAAGTAGGGGGCTTGCACCGTTGAAACGCCCCATGGTTACAGCCTCGTGCCACCTCTGGCGCAGGCTCTTCTTCTTCCTCCTCCTCATTATCAGAGGGAACCGTTTCCAGCTCCAGTTGTTCCCGTCCTCCCGAGGACCTATTTCTCTCCTTTATTTCCCCTTCTCATACAGCCTTGATAACATCAGTCACTACAGATGGTAAGATCACCTGCATGACTTGATGAACTTCTTCAACAACAGCCTCCTTTACTGAGGCTCTCAGATTGGCGCTCTTGTCGCCACCCTCTGGATAAGGGGTCTCTAGTTCTTCAGGAACCACCTTTTCCATTCTAGGTCTTCCTCTCTTGGGTCGCAGCTCAGCACCAAGCCCATCACGACCACCTCCATGAGAGGCTTTCAAAGATCTACCACCGGCCATTCACACACACACTGAAAGATTCAAACACCAACATGGTCATTCAAGGGAACAGCTCAGTTTATGTCAAGTATAGTAAGTCCCTAATTACAGTGGCCAGTTATGATTAGCCACTTACTTTACCCTTCACACCCCGAGCATTACCTATCCTGACTACATAAGTATTTAAATCCACAAACAACACATAACACATCACATGCATGCATAATACCGGTTAACTTTACGAAAATACCTGATGCCACGCAGCTACTCAGATTGGCATCCCTTCCCTTTCTGTCCCGTTCCTAGTTTAATTTAAGGTTTATTTCAAAAATTTAACCATTTCACTTAAACTTTGGCACTGATACCAACTTGTAAGGCCCCGTTCCCGGGACGCTTACAGCTGGTAAATCATTGCGCATAAAACATACATTTTCATTTATCTTACAAAAGTATTGCAGTGGGAACATTCAAGAATGACATTTCATTTCAATATAGTGGCTTTTGCAAAATAATACATTGTTAATCAGTTACAAAATATATTGTTGCATTACATCACAAAAGCATTATATAAATGGATGCCATTCCAAAAGAGCTGAGTAGCCACCTCGTGTCATCCTCACCAATCATTACCTGCCAACTGGAAACACATCAAAGTCAGCGTTGCTGAGTGAGTTCTAGTTTTATAAAATAAAACATACTTTTCTTTCGCTAAAACCGTTCTTCACATGTATGTGATCATACATCATACGTACACATAGATAATAGTCATATTATCTTCATCATTCATTAACTTCCGTTCATTCATTCATCTTACTTTCATTAATTCGTTCATCATTACATCTTTTCCTTTCGTCATCACCATGAACTTTACCCTTCATGCTCATGGTACTGGACCTAAGCCTATAATAGACCTTCATTTGTGGTCCCAGCACCAAATGGTCACAGTACCTAAGGTAAAGTTCAGGTATACCATTGTCATATGCTATGCCCATCATGCTCATGGCACTAGACCTAAGCCTATAATAGACCTTCATCTGTGGTGCCCAGCACCAAATGGTCACAGTACCTAAGGCACGCAACAATGGTTCATACATATGGTCAATCACAATTAAAGACCCCGATGTACATCCTCCCGGGGTAGCGAACCCGCACACCGTTGGGCTAACACCTTTCAATGGTGTGTCTCAACATACAGTGCTTGCAAGACTTTCTTTACCTTCATCATTCATTAATGCAAGCATTCTTACATCATGTCTCACTTTTCTTTATATTCGCTTTATGTTACGTAATACTTCATTTCATTCATTAACATTCAACATAAAGCCATCGGAAAGATAAACATACATCATAACAAGGAACATAACATACATAGGCATCAACATCATACAGGGCAACATCATACATACATAACAAGGATAATCATACAACATCATCATCATGCCCAACATGCTCTCTAAGGCCTCAACAATCATCTTACATGAACTTACGGAAACCTTTACATCAAAAACTTACGTATGCACTTTCCCCCAAAAGTCAGAAGCTAAACTACACTTCTCCTCGGGTGCAACAGCCCTATTCGGGCGTATGGACACCCTTCAGTTGCACGGCCTCCATGCGACTGAACATCATGCGATTGGACCAATGCGGATGAATACTTATGCAAATGAATACTTATGCGAATGAACCCCTAATCATGCGAATGGACTTAATGCAGATGGACCTCATGCGAATGGAACTAATCTGGATGAGCACCTATGCGACTGGACCCTCAGTCGCATGACTCCCCATGCAACTGGCCCCAATCATGCGAATGAACTCTCAATCATGCGAATGAACCCCATTCGCACCTCATTCGGCCGTATGGCCTTCATTCGGTCGCCTAGCCCTAGCTAATGTAGAATGCAGTTCATCCTGAACCCAATCTTCCATTTTCGACCTCCAAGCTCATCTAAACTCCTTCTAAGCCTAAATCAACCATCCTAAACCTTAGGAATGCATACCACAACACCATTCAAGCACACACAAGCTCAAAACTAAGGCTCAAACAAATCATACATACACATACACATACACATACACATACATATACACATACACATACATATACACATACACATACAGGTCACACACATACACACTCAAAACCCAGATTTTCAGATGTGTTCCAGCCTTAAATCATTCAAAAATGTGTAAAGGAGGGGTCCTAGAACTCACCCAAATGACCACAACAAGAAGAGCTTCGATTTGACCTGCTTCTCAACATTTTGCTCACCCGAACCAACTTTTCTCCCTTTTTCTCTTCTTTCTCTCTTCTCCTCTATTGTTTGCTAAAAATGTGAGTATGGGGAGAGGGTAATGGCTGCCATCTCCCTTCAAATATCACCACATACCTAACTTTCTCTCATTGTTAAGTTTGGTCCCTCGACTTTGGACTTTACTTATTTTTCTTCTCTATTCGTCGGCTTTAAAAATAAATAATATTCGGGTGTTACAGGTCTGCTAGCAGTTAGATACATAAGTGAGCCCGTCATAGATCGATAGTGAGTCTGATCAACAGATTTGCCTTCTGGATCAAGACCAATCTTCACTTTGGTATCCACTAGTGTTCTAATAGACTAACAATCAGCAAAATGAAACTTCTTCAGCATTGTATCCACATATTTGGATTGGTTGATGAAGATTCCATATGCTTTTTGTTGGACTTGCACTCCTAAGAAGAAAGTGAGTTATCCCATTGCACTCATTTGGAATTTTGAATGCATGCATTGGGTTTTCAAAATCTTTGTAGAGTTGCTTGTTTCTTGAGCCAAATATAATATCATCCACATAAATCTAGACTAACAGCATGTCTTTTCCTCTTCTCCTTCTAAAGAGAGTCTGGTCAATCCTTCCTCTTTCGTATCCATTTTCAAGAAGAAAGGATGATAGAGTCTCATACCACTTTCTTGGTGCTTGATGAAGACCATACAGGGCTTTGTCAAGCTTGTACACCCTGTGAGGGAAATTTGGATCTTCAAAGCCAGGTGGTTGACTCACATAGACTTCTTGAGCAATCTTTCCATATAAGAATGTACACTTCACATCCATTTGATAAACAGTAAATTTCAAGGACGCAGAATATGCTAGAAAGATTCTGAGTGCTTCTAATCTGGCAACAGGTGCAAACACTTCATCATAATCGATTCCTTCTTCTTGAGTGTATCCTTGTGCCACTAATCTTGCTTTATTTCTGATGACGATCCCTCTATCATCAGTCTTGTTCCTGTACAGCCATTTGGTACCGATAGGGTATTGTCCTTCGGGAAGATCTACCACTTTCCATACTTCTTGCTTCTTGAATTGGAGTAATTCTTCCTGCATTGTTTCAATCTAGCTATTGTCTTGAAGAGCCTCTTTGATGTTCTTTGTGTTTTGTTTGACATAGAAAGCATGAGAACAAACAGATGTTTGTAATACTGGACTTGCTTCTTGTCACCCTTTCATTAAGTTCACCAATAATTGTTTCAACTGGATGATTCTTGTATATTTTGGTGGTTGGAATAGAGTCACCAGCAATGGTTACATCAAGATTGGAGACATTCAGTTCATTATGGTTAGGGGCACTTTCATCTTGTACTGTTGGGGAATTATGAAGATAGTCAGACTCCGTTCAGTTCCTACTTCAGCTTTAGTAGCATTGTGATTGCTTCCATCATTTGATGTTCTTTGTGTTTCATTTGGAGGAGTAGCTTTTTTTTGAATTCTGATCTCAGTTGACAAATCATCTGAGTGTGATGGTAATAGGCTTGGACCTCCTTTAGTTGAAACACTCTGGTTTTCTGATGGTTGTCTGTTGGGTTTAGCTTGGAGAGGAATATCTTCCTTCATGTATTCAACAAATGTAGGAGGATTCAATGGAAAGTCATCTCTTCTTTCTACAACTGAGAAGTGTCACCTGAATGGAGATTTCCTACATTAGATAAGTGAAATTGATCAAATGATTTTGTAAATGAGTCAATATCAAACAACTAATCGGGACCATTTGTAGATTTGGGAAACGAATGTTCCTTGAATTGAACATTTGTTGATTCATCAATAATGCTTAATCTATGATTAAACACTCTGTAAGCCTTTGAAACAGAAGAATAACCTACAAAGAATCATTCATCAGACTTAGATGTATACTTTCCCAAATAGTCTTGGGTGTTTAATATTAAGACAGAACTACCAAATGATTTAAGAAATCCAATGAATGGTTTTCTATGAAAGAGCAGTTCATATGGAGTCATGTTTCTTTCTTTAACAATTAGAGTTCGATTTTGTACAAAGCACGATGTGTTAACTGCCTCTGCCAAGAAGGTGATTGGCAGCTGAGCATCACCTAGCATTGTTCTTGCTTCTTCAATCAGTGTTCTATTCCTCCTTTCAGCTACCCCATTTTGTTGAGGAGTTCTAGCTGCACTAAGTTGATGAGCAATGCCTTTGGTTGCACAAAAAGAACTCATGTCTTCATTTTTAAATTCAGTTCCATTATCACTTTTGATTGTTTTGACTTTAAGATCAACTTGATTTTCAATTTTTGTGATAAAGTTTTGTATTATTTGGGATGCCTCATTTTTATGAAGTAAGAAAAAAACCCATGTAAATCGTGAAAAGTCATCAATGATCACCAAACAATATTGTTTCTTTCTAATGCTCATTACATGAGTTGGTCCAAACAGATCCATGTGAAGTAACATCAATGGAGTAATGTTTGTGTTCACCAGCTTGGATTTGTGAGAAGATTTATGTTGTTTTCCTTTGAGGCACGCTGAACAGTGATCAACAAAGTAATATTCTTTTGTGGAAGACAAATGACATGGTTTCCTTTGACCATTTGTTCATGTTTTTAAAGTTTGTGTGCCCCGAACGTCTGTGCCGAAGCTGTGACTCATCAAATGATGCTTTTGACAAAAGACAAGTTTCTTCTATAGGTGTTGCAGAATTCAGGTTTAAAACATAAGTATTTTTCTTCCTCGAGGTCTTTAGGACAACCCATTCTTCTGAGATCTGAAATCCAAGTTTCAGAATGTAGTAATGAGTGTCGGTAAAATGAGTTGAATATTTCTTGTCACAGATCTAAGACACACTTAGTAGATTGAAGTTCAGTTGTTCATAGTAGTTCACTCTATCAAAGCTCAACATCCCATTTGTCATAGATCCTTCACCTATAATCTTCCACCTTGTGAATCTCCTCTAAATGCCACAGTATTTCCTTGTATTTGCTTGAAGTCATGAAGGAGGGAACAATCTCCAGTCATGTGTCGGGAACATCCACTGTCCACGTACCATAAGCTATTGGACCTATGTGGATGAACCTGCAAGCACAAAAGAACTAATTAGAATGTGGAACCCCAGCCATGATGGTGTTAGGTTTCCCGTTCCTATCTGTTATGGTGACTTCTTGATACCTTCCTCTAAATTGTGTTCTATTTAGAGGTGACCTTAGAGATTGCTTATGATATTTTGCTGGAGTCTTCTCATCAACATTAACAGAAGAGTCAGATGAGTAGTGAAATCTTTGATTTCTATTCTTTTGAAGCAATTTAAACCGTTTTTGATTTTCAAGAGTCATTTTAGGTTTTGAAAAGTCAGACTTTTGATTAATGTAATGGTTGTTTCTTTGACTTTTCCATATTTCTTTTGTTTTACTCCTGTCATTGAGTGATCTAGATGTCCTAGATTGATTGGTGTGCAAAAGACTCCTGACTTGTGTTTTACCTGATGATGTTGTTGAGATGGGTTTGTTCTGAGATATTCTTACTCCCTTCTAATTGAAGTAACAATCAGATGTATTATGATTTTTCATATCACAAACTGAACAATATTTTTTAATATAATAGTTTTTGATGGAGTGGTTGTTCATGTCACAGATAGAGCAATATTGGTTGTAAAAGCACTCTTCTGTTTTATAATTGAACATATCACAAATGTCACAATACATTTTTGTTGCTTGAATCAGATATTGATTTGTGGGACTCAACTGATTTTCTCATTTTCTACTGAGCCACTTTATTTTGCTCAGGGGATGAATCAAAATCAGCCTTTTTGTTCGATTTTCTGGGTTGTTTTTGTGTCTACAACCCTTTCTTTACCTCTTTCTCAAATTGATCAATGTGTTCCTTGTTGCATAAGTCAAAACCAACACCCTGTCTTAATTTTGAAGATTGGGGGTCTGATAGAGTTTTATAGGTTGAAATCAGTGTTCTCTTTTGTTTCTTTTGTAGTGAAACCTTGTCTAATTTGCTTGATTTGTTTGGAGATATAATCTCATTATCAGAACTGCTTTCAATAATGGGTTTCACTGACTTCACAAACTTCTTTTTACCTTTTAAAACAGAAGGAATGAATTTTACAAATGGAACAATTGCCTTTACGGGGCTTGTGGGTTTGATGACACTCACTGCCTTGTCTGAACACTCTTTGATTTTGATTGGGTGTCCTAATCTGATTTTATCCTCATTGGTTTCAATGTAAATATCTAGTTGGTTTTGAGGATTTGTGATCTGTTTATATTGTTTTTGGTTTAATAGTATTAGGTCCAATTTTCTCATTGAGTGCAACGGAGTCAGGCATGATAGTGTAGTTGTCATTACATGGGGGAGGACATGAATGATACCCAATCCCAGACATGTCCTTGGAATCCTTTTGACAATCAAGCATCTCTTGCAGCTTGACTGAAGACAGTTGAAACTTTTCAAGTTTCACTTTAGTAAGTGTATGTTCAGCCTTAGATTGAGCTAACTTTTTAGTTAGCAGCTCATTCTCAGCTGCAAGAGTGTACTTTTCACCATGCAGTTTTTCAATGTTAGAGATAAGAGATTTTATTTTGATTATAAAGCATTTTATCTCTCTTTTCATCATCTCTGACTTCACCTTTTCCTCTTTTATTTTATCTGCCAGTTTATGATTATGTTCTCTATATCCTTGCAGTTCAGCAATGCATTTATCAGTACACAGGTTAGATTTTACCTCAGATGGCATAGGAGATGGACCATCATTGATATGAGCCATGAGTGCAAGAATTTGATATTGAGGCTTTACTTCCTTAGCATATAGGCTCCAGTCACATACTCTATCTTGTTTGATCAGAAGAGCATTTCCAGATGATTGATTGCTTCCATGAGATTGATTTGTCGGTTGAGGTTGAATCTGGTAGGACTGTTGTTGTGATGATGATATTTTTGTTGTTGATTCTTGGAATGATAGCTTGAATTTTGTTGTGAAGATGACTAGCTCTGTTAATTTCTCTGGAAGTTGTTTCTTTTAGGAGCATTGCACTCTCTAGAGAAGTGGCCAGTCATGCCATAGTTGAAGCACTTCACTTTGGATTTGTCATATCCAAGCTTTGTGTTTTCATTAAGGCTTAGCTTTCTGCCTTTTCTGAAAAACTTCTTTGCTCTCATGGAAATCATGTCCATATGCCGTTATAAATCCATTTCTTCTACATCATCTAGATCCATTTCCTTGAAGCCTTCCTGGATCAAATGTGCAGATGTGAGTCTTCCTCCCACATAAGCATCAAAACTTGCAACAAAGGCATTGTAAATAGCCTTTTGTTCTTCTGATCTTGTATCATCATGGTGTTTGGAAGACTTGCTGAGAATCCTGCTGATTGGGATGATGTTGATGGCCTGTTGATAGATGGAGCTGTAATAAATCCAGTGGTCTTGACTTGATCCCTTGAGGACAGAAAATCATCTTCTTCAGTAGTGAAGGCATTTTCCACAGTATGAGAATCAGATGGAAATTTGTATGCTTCAATCACTCTTGGTCCTCCTAGATTTATGCTTCTTTCATCAAGCTCCAATGCTTCTATCTTGGCTATCATGATATCCAAAGTAGTACTCCCAAGATCAAGAGTATTTTTCAGCATGTTCACATTTTGTTTCCAGCTTTCAGGAAGACTATGCAGCATTTTTTTGTTCAACTCCTTCACTTTGTAGGTGACTCCCATTATCTCTAAGTCGTTCACTAGCTGCACAAATCTGTGGATCTGTTTAGAGATGGACTCCCCTTTGGAGTGATGAAATGTTTCATATTGATTAACAAGATTATCCTTGTTAATTTCAACAACTTCACTCCTTCCCTCACACATGATTAGCAGTGCATCCCATACTACTTTGGAAGTTCCATACTTTTCTAGTCTTTTCAGCACATCCATCTTGAGTGCTTGAGTAAGAATGGATTAAGCCTTGAGATCAATCTTGATTTTCTTATAGTCATCATCATCAAGAGTCAAGTCTTCAAATGGGATTCTTGATGTTTTGTACATGGCAGCTTGATCTATAGACAGAGTAACAAGAATGTGTGGTCCCTTGCAAATTGAAATCCAATAATCTAGATCTACACCTGTAATATAGTTCAAGAATCTGATTTTCCATTGTTTAAATTCAGATTTATGTTTAAGCATTGGTGGTTTTGGAGTATGACCAAGTTCTAAAAACTCTATGAATCCATTTTAACAAGGTGTTTTAACTTGTATAAATATAGATTAGGTCAGTTTTAAGATTAATTAGTCCGAATAATCCAATCTTTCAACAATGCTCAGTAAATCAGATCTGTTACTATTTCTTGTTTTTGTCGCAGATTTTGTTATATTCATGTTCTTCGTATGAATCTGTAGTTTTGTGTATAATTCCTGAAGTTGAGAACGTCTTGACAGAGGTATTTTAAGAGTATTTTCTGTTGTTTACTAAATAGAGATGATGGAATACTCTATTAGCAACTCAATCACCAGATCAATCAAGTTCTATTCAGGTCTTGGGTAGATCTGAAAAGAACAGAGAGCCAAAGCTCTGATACCAATTGACTGGGTAGTGAGATTGAGATTCTCACTTAGGATTTAATATAATGATTGAGTTAATAATTGAATGACGGAATCATACAATCAAGAAACATTCAATGCAGAACAAAATACTCATAAATGCTTGGTATATATTAATAAGGTGATTGGTTACAATAACTACCAGTGTTTAGAAAGAAAAGTAATAATGCACCTAGGGAATACAACAAAGAATCTAATTGTCTATTTATGTCTCTTTTATCACACACCACATGTACGAGGTTGTCTAATCTATTTGTAGGCAGACAAGTTGCCTTTTATAAAATGACTAAACTACCCCTGACGTGTTACATCAAAACTAGTCTAAGTCTTCATTCGCATTTCTTGTTCATCTACATTGGCAAATGCGGATGAGTTCACTTGATCAGCATTTCTTTACCTGATCTTCCGCAATAGTATGTTCCGCATTGGTTAATGAGGATGAACAAATACTTATGCGCATTTGTCTGGTCATCCGCATTGGCAAATGCGGATGAACAAACACTTGTCTGTATTCTTCTAAGCTATCCGCATTTGTTAATGCGGAAGAACAAACACTTATTAGCATTTTTCTAAGCTATCCGCATTTGTTAATGCAGAAGAACAAACACTTGTCAGGATTCTTCTAAGCTATCCGCATTTGTTAATGTGGAAGAACAAAAACTTGTCAACAATCTTCTAAGCTATCCGCATTTGTTAATGCGGAATAACAAACACTCGTCAGCATTTGTTTTATGACTTCCGCATTAACAATGCGGTTAGCCATACTTGGTTCAATTCAGCATGATCTTCATCTGCATTAATTCTTGGACTTGTCCACAGCAAAACAACCATCAACTCACCAATTGAATAGGCGTGTATGGTCCTTTCAGGGTCCAACAAAAAGTGCCAAAAAGGATAAAAGTTTGGAAGAGTGGGTGTAAAGGGGGGCATGGCAACCCACACTCCCCCCATACTCCCTTCCATTCGGATCAGAGAGAGAGAGAAAGGGAAAGAGGGCAAAAACTTCGGGTGCTTGAAGAATCAAGGTGAAGAGCCGATTTCAAGCGGGTTTGTGGGAGCTATACCCAAAGAGACTGTTAAGGTGAGTTCTAGGACCCCTCTTTTACACGTTTTTGACTGATTTTGGGGCTGGAACGCATATGAAACCATTTTTTTGATGTGCTGGGTGTGTACCCGTATGTATGTGTGTGTGCGATCGGGTGGAGTTTGTGTTTGGGTATGTTGTGCTTGAGTGGTGTTGTAACTGTGTTTTTAAGGCTTAAGATGGATGTTTAGGCATAGAACAGGTTAGAGATGGTTGGGGACTGAAATCTATAGTTTAGATTCAAATGAGACTATATTCTGCACCTAGTTTGGGCTCATGCGACTAGGAGTTTCCTTATGCGATTGGAGGTCATACAACCAAGAAGCATGCGACTGAAGGCAATACAGCCGAAAGGCATGCGACTGAAGTTCATACGCCCGAGAGGCATGTGACCGGAGGTCATATGCCTGAAATGCATACGATTGAAGGTTATGCAACTGAAGGCCATACGGCCGAAAGGTCATGCGACTAAAGGTCACAACACTGGAAGTCATGCGATAAAGGTCATGCGACTGTGGGTCCATACGCCCCATAGTGTTCATGCGTCTGGAAGCCCTCCATACGCCTAAGTGTTCTTCGTCCCATGATGTCCATACGCCTAAGTGTTCTCATGCGCCTAGACGGCCATGCGACTGTATAGTGCCCATAGGCCCAAATACGGCTCATGCACCCGAAAGGACTTAGATATATTTTCTGATTTTCAAGAAAAATAAATGTAGGCTTGACTTGGAAGATTCCTGGGGGCTATGAAAGTTGTCTTTTTAAAGTCATAGATGATGGGATGGGTGATGTATGATGTGATTTGATAATGTTGTATGATTAATGCCTATGCATGATGATGTGTGATTGATGATGTTTGATGATTATGTATGATTGTATGATCGTAAGTTATGTTTCTTATTACGTATGATGATATGACTTTACGTGGTGTGATTATTATGATGAATGTAAAATATTATCTTGACAAAGTGAAAGATTTAAGATAATGAAAGTGGAACATAATGAAAGAATAAAAAGTCTTGCAAGCAAATGAAAGGAGGTTCACAACTCATTGAGAGTTGTTAGCTCAACTGTGTGTTTACAGCGTGCGATCTTGGCGAAATGTAGTCTATGTGACTACTCCATACGTGCGATATGTACGGTATGTGCGATATGCGGTCCTTGTCGCTTAACCCTACATGATATGGCTTTGTGCTCAAGAGGGGGGGTTAAGCATACAAGAGGACCTAGATAGAAGTGCAAAGATAATAAATGTACGAAAAGTGTGATAAGTACGAAATGTACGAAACGAACGATGATGAAGATAATAACTATTATCTATGTGTATGTACGATGTGTAATCATGTACTAAAGCTTAGTATGATTTGAAAGAAAGTAAAGAATGGTTTTAAACGAAAGATAAAGTATGTTTTAATATAAAACTAGAACTCACTCAGCAACGCTAACTTTTATGTATTTTCAGTTGGCAGGTAAACGTTGCTGAGGATGGCACGGGATAGTTACTTGGCTCTTTCGGATGACATCCATTTATATAATGTTTTTGTGATGTAATGCAACTAGTATTTTGTAATTCGATAACGATGTATTATTTTGCAAAAGCTTTTATAATGAAATGGAATGATTGTTTAATGTTTTTGCTGCAATGTTTCTTTAAGTGAATGAAAATATATGCTTTATGTGCGATGATTGACCAACTGTAAGCATCCCGGGAACGGGGCCTTACATTTGAGTCGATGGATTAATATAGATAGTACTATCGATTTATATAGATAGTACTATCAGAGCCGACAAACTCCCATTCATGGTTAGGTCACGCCAACCATAACTACATTGTTAAATGAATGATTATTTCCACCAAGAACAAATGTGTTTTTATAAGACATTAGTGAGGGCCATACACGTAGTCACTAGGTTTGGTTGTGGACCCATGTAGATTGCATTTTTTTACTTGTTGTCACAAACTATATTTAGGTAACACTCAGCGTGTTTTTAAGGTAATAATTAAATGATATCATGAAAGTATTGAGAATAAGAGTACGCTTGAACACTTCTACATGTTTTCCTTGTGCTAGGACTATCTTTTGAGAATCTACAAAGATGTACGTATTTGAATCCCTTGTATCGCTTTAGTATTTGGACTTAATGTAAGTTTAGTTTCTCTTGAAAGAAATGTGTTCTTGATATTCAGTTTTATTACATTCGTGTGTTTCCACCAACGCGAGGGTGTGACACACTCTGACTATTGAGCGTAGGATGATAAGCTGGACTCATGTCAAGACGTGTTCCAAACATCTTCTTCAAGCTCTACCATAGTCGTGATGTGAAGCGACAGTTATGATCTAAGATGATCGACACAGGCACCCCATATCTAGCCACAATTCGTTAATATAATTCTTGACAACTTTTACTTCTTGATGTCTTCACGAATGGCTAGAAAATGAGTGCATGCAGTCTATATTTTATACTTATATATTTGTTTTATTATAACTTGAGAGTGTGTGTATGTTATTAAGTGTGTTCATATAAACTCTATAGTGAAATCATTATTTGTGGGAGCTAAATTTACAATCATTCACTAGTACAGATCTATTTTGATAAGGCGGTAAAAATTATTTGTTAGAGCGGTTTCACACCACCCTTAGAAACCTCGTTTTAAAAAATTATTTATTTTAAAGAGAAGTTATTTTTAGGGAGGTTGGGTGCATTTTATAAGGCGATTGTGAGGCTTTTTATATGGCATTTGGAGGGTTTTATAGGGTAGTTTTAAATAAATATAACAAATATATTAAATGAGCGATGTCTAGGATATATTTTGCCAAATTTCCAAATACGTTGTCATTGTTATATTGTCCAACTGACCTTATAAATCTAAAACTATACCATTCAAACTATTAATATATATTGTAAAACATCAAGTTAATTGTACAACAATTCCTCAAAACGAATACAATAACAATAATAATACAAACACAAACACTTAGTATGTAGTATACAAAATTTCAATTTACAATACAATAAATACCTTAAATGTGTGGAAATCTACCTAATATACATTTGCTAATAAACTATGGCACTAATTGTAAAATGTAAGGCCCTTCACCCAGGCTACCTTACAGTTACATTTTTCACATTATAAGGCTACCTTACAGTTAGATTTTTCACATTATAAGCACATAGTTCTTAAACTTTAAACATCATCAACATAACAGTGGAACTATAAGAAATATCATTACAAGGATAATTGTCTACAAACATCTACGTCCAACTATAAAAAGCTATGCCTATCAGAATGCTAGTCTTGCCCACGGCTAGGTTACTTCACATCCATGTCAAGCTTTCATTTGTTATTCCATCTTCCATTTTTACCTGTCAAGCTAATATGTATACAAAAGTTAACGTCGCTGAGGAAGATATAGTTTGTTAAACTTTTAAGAACTCCGCTGCATATTATTCATTTAAAACTTTCACTATATTATAACATTTTATTTTAGAATCATTAATACCATCAATCATTTATGCATACTTTATACTTTCTTTATCATTGACAACTTAATATGTTAATACTTTCATACTTTCATGTACTAATACTTTATCATTTACTTTATCATAGACCTTAGTTTTATTCTTTCACTTTATCCATGAGCCTAGCATGAGTGCTTAGCTCTTTTATTAGGTGAGTATACACAAGGTATAACTCCTTTGTCAAGTGACAATACGCAAAGCACATCTCCTTTATCAGGAGAAAATACACAAACCATATCTCCTTTATCAGGTCAGGATGCACAAGACATATATCCTTTACTAGGTGAGAATGCATAAGGCATATCTCTTTTATTAGTTGAGAATGCACAAGGCATATCTCTTTTATTAGTTGAGAATGCACATGGCATATTTCCTTTATCAGTTGAGAATACAACGAATGCAAGTCTCCTTTATCATTGCTGCAAGACTTTCTATACATTAGACCCATTGCATTTTTTAATTATAGTTTTCTTTCTTTCTTTATAACTTTACCATAACAACAATTAGTCATTCATACATTACCATAAAAAAGGTTATACTTTATACTATTACACATAACAACCATTATTTACTTTAATAGAAAATACATATCTAAGATTCTTTATATTAAGTGTAGTTCATGAGCAGTACACGTCTTACATTACTTTACCATTAATCGTAATACTATAAAAATTATACTCAATATATGCAATCAATATCAACAGTGTGCAATATGAGAATGCGAGTAACAACAACTATGGTTAATGCGGGTCGGATAAATAAGTGCGGTGAACATTGGACTAATGCGGGTAAGAAGAGTGAACTAATGCAAGGATCAATAGATATGTTGGTAGCATTAATTGATCTATGCGGATGATCTACATGTCAATCAGCATTGGTCACTTAGTTAGAATGGACATTCAAAGTGGGAAGACAAATGTGGATAACAATCCAACATATGCGGCTGACCAACCAACTAATGCGGGTGGACTATTCCGCATTAGTTACACTTAGTACTTTCTAAGAAAGGCGGCAATTGTAGTGATTACAGGTAACAATAATGACTAATGTGAATGAACTACTTGTTTATTCACATTTGTACGCTCTGAAACTTTCTGAGAAAGATGATTGCGATAGTGACGTGATAACAAAAACATGCCCGCATTTTAGGATAAATGCAGACAACTGTAACTTATATCATCCACATAAACAAATACGGGGTAACATTACTCATCCTCGATTGTACACTTAGTAATTTTAGGTACAAAGCGGTTGACCATTCAATGAATGCCGGTGTTGACGAGGCACCCACATTAAATCTTTACACTTATCGTAATCCCATGCATACCATCTAGGTTCATTGAACCTACTGTTTATCATATTAACTTTATGTAACTCATTAAAAATGACAACTTTCATACTATAAATGTTTAATCTTCAAACAAATCATTCATAGTATACATACTAGCCCCAAAACACAAGCACATAAAAGTGAGGGATCTAAATTCACCTTAACAAGATGAACTCGATTAAAAATCTAACCCGAAATGTACCAACCGAGATCTACATAAACATACATTAAGGTGTTAACTTTAACGTTTGCCTACCTTTAGCCCCTATACGTCTTTTATTTTTTTTATTCACCATCAGTTTATATAAAACACCCGGGTGTTAACTTTTTTCAGTTTCCATTTTTGATAACAAATAAATAAAAAAATGATTTTAATATATAAATAGTGCAATATGTAAAGTACAAAAATGGATAAAAATAACTTATGTTATTTGGAAATTGATGGTGAATATCTTTTACAAACTAATACATATATTTTATAACCATAACGCAGTATTTCTAATTTTTTTAGTTGCTTACATTGTATTGAAATCACAATTGTTAGTTAAAGTTTATCAAAGAGGAATAATATTAATAACTAATTAGAAACACACATTAACCAGTTTTCGTTCAAATGTAAACCAAGAACTTAGATCAATTAAAGATGTAAGAGTGTAGGAACTGAAATTCGTTTCTCATTTCGTAGAATCAATAATACATCCCTTTTTTGTAGAAGGTGAAATATCCAATGAGAACTACAAAAAATGTGATAGACAAATTAAGTATGCATATGTCTATATGTATATGTAGTGTATAAATAAATATTACCTAGTAAAATATGGTGTAATTTCCATTATTCTGTATTGTACATTTTGTCTTTCTTGATTCTATCAAATTTAGTAGTTGATGCTATTATTGCAACTTTATTATTCTGCATTGTATTTTTTCATCTTGATTTTTGGTGTAAAAAATATAACTGTTGATGTCATACCATTGGTAAGATTTTATTTTAAAATCTAGGCCATGTTCTGACCTCTATACAAGTTTATCAATGATATTAGTTATCATGATCTTATTCTTCATCAGGCTAAAAAATTCTTTGTTATGTTTCATTAAATACCACATATTATCCTTACCCCAATATGTCGACCGTAAAATGTCCATGTTTTTATCAACATATAGAGCAAGACATGTCCTATGTTTTATGATCAATGAATGTGTAGATTGTAAACTAGTATGACTTGGAATTATTGTTTTCATGCAGACACCTTTAACCCCTTCAAGTTTACATAAATGACAAGATTGAGTAACACCAATGCTTTTAACACCTTCTAAATAACTTGTATAGAACTTAATCACTTTTTCAAAAGAATATCCTTCAACAATACTACCCTTTAACCTATTAGGATTTTTAAATAACGTTTGTTAAAACCCATATATCTTTCAAAATCGTACATGTACTGTACCATTGAAATATAGGACCCCAAGTCTTAATTTCTTATACGATATGACATACCAGGTGAACTATCACATAAAAAGAAGTTAGAAAATACATCTCTAGTTCCCAAAATGTGATAATAACAAACAAAGTTTTGATATTGTATGTTGGATATTCTATGGTAATAAGCCATGCATTGTAATAGGAATCATATATATGTGTCATCAAAACATGACAATCGTGAAATTTCATATCTAGCAATTTACAGTCCTCAATGACATCAACCTTTTAATATTTGAAGATTAATTAGATGGAACTTTAATATCATGCAAGTATTTACAAAACTTGGTTTTCTTCTTTTGACATGGTATGACATGTGGATGGAAGATAAAAGCCTCTAGGTCTTTTATAAGGGGCAAGCTCTTTACGTAATCTCATTACTTACATGTCTTTGTAGGCATTAATCTCACAATTAGTTTTCCTAGAATGTTTAACGATAAGCCCAACAACTTATCACATACATTTTTTCAATATTCATAATATCTAAGCAATGTTTAACTTCTAAATGCCTCCGGTAAGGTAAGTCCCAAAAATTGACCTTTTTACCCGAGTGGCTTCTTTGTCAATACGAGTTCTTTTCCCTAACATGGTATTTAGCTTTTTGTAAGGCCCCGTTTCTAGGACGCTCATAGTTGGTCATTCATCGCACATAAAACATATATTTTCATTAACTTAAAGAAAACATTGCAACGGAATCATTAAAACAGATATTATATTTCATTATAAAAGCTTTTGCAAAATAATACATTGTTATCACATTACAAAATACTTGTTGCATTACATCACAAAAGCATTCTAAAAATGGATGCCATCCAAAAAGACCCAAGTAGCCGCCCCGTGCCATCCTCAGCAACCATTACCTGCCAACTGGACACACATAAAAGTCAGTGTTGCTCAGTGAATTCTAGTTTTAAATAAAACATATTTACTTTCATTTAAAACTGTTCTTTAATTTCTTTCAAATCATACTATACTTTCGTACATGATCACACATCGTACGTACACATAGATAATAACATTATTATCTTCTTTACTGTTCATCACTTTCTTTCTTTATCTCTTTATTTATTTATCTCTTTCAGGATCAGTGTCATTAGCTATACCCCAAATGTATGCACAAAGCGAGTACTGGGCCAAAGATCATAAATGACTTCCATAACGCACATAGCCTGGCATCGGCACCGGGGCAAGCGAGAAAGATCCCAACTGTATACAACACCCCAAATGTATGCATAAAGCGGGTACTGGGCCGAAGATCATAAATGACTTCCATATCGCACAAAGCCCGGCACCAGCACCGATGTGAGTAACCACTATAAACCATGTACTATATCGCTAGTTAGTCATAAACACTAGACCCCTGCGTGTATCCTTAAGGGTTAGCTAAACCACACATAGTTGTGCTTATGGCATTTTAGAGCCGTGCACCTCCGTAAATTTTGCTTGCAAGCCTTTCTTTACTTTAATGCATGCATTCTATAATTATGTTCCTCTTTTCATTATCTTTCACTTTACATTACATAATACTTTATCATTTCTTTCACATCTATAACACGTAAAGCCATGGGAAAGATAAACGTACGAAACATGGAACATAACATAATCATACAATACATTGCCATACAAGGCACTATCACACATTACATAACAATCATGCAACATACCATCATGTGTAAGCATCAAACATACATCATCACGCATCGCCCATCACATCATCTATGACTCCAAAAAAGTCAACTTACTTTACCACCGGGAACATCCCAAGTCAAAGCCTACATTACACTTTTCCCCAAAAATCAAAATATAATCTAGGTCTTTAGGCGCATGAACACTATGTAGGCACATGAACATTATGCAGGCGCATGGCCTTTCAGACGTATGAGGAACACATGGTGCATGGGCAACTTCCAGGCACATGGGCACTATTGGGTATATGAACTTTTAGTCACATGACCCTCAATCGCATGGCCATCCAGGCGCATGAGGAAATTTCAGGCGCATGAGCCCTATTTGGGCGCATGAGGTTTCAGGCATATGGGAACACTTAGGCAAATTCTATAACTTAGGCGCATGAGCCCTATTCAGACGCATGAGTAGCCTCATTCGTACCTGAGCTTTAAATTTCAGTCCCCAATCATCATCTGTCATGTTCTAAGCTTAAATCATACATTCTAAGCCTTAGAAACACAACCATAACAACATCAAACACGTACATAGCAAAATCAAACCCCACCCAAAATCACACACATAAACACATACGGTATAAAACCCAACTTTTATAAAATGTTCATACATGCATTTCCAACCCCAAAACAGTTTAAAACAAGTAAAAAGGGGGTTTTAGAACTCACCTTAGCAGCCTCTTCGGGTAAGACTTCCTTCAAACCTGTTTGCTACAAATTCAAACCTAGAAACCCACCAAAAACACACACAATCGAGCACACACAAACACATTATCATGTAACGAGGCAAGGCCAGTTAAGAACACTATAAACACACGAATTCTTACCTTGAATCGAACTTCTGCACTTGTTCTTCAAAATCGGAAAGCTTCCTGCTTTTCTCCTTTTCTCTCTCTCTAAAACTGAATGAAGATGTATTATGAGAGGAGAGTGGGCGTCCATGCCCACTTTACCAACTTTGAAAGTTTAGTCCTTTTTGATACATTAGGTCCCTTTACTTGGGTTTATATCTTTTCTTTCTTCTTCTTCACTTTATTCTTTTGTTTGAGCCTTCTAAAAATAACCAGGTGTTACAAGTCCACCCCCCTTATATAGGTTTCATCCCCAAAACCTGTTATTCCTCAAACAATCGTGGCTAATGCTGTCTCATCTCCTCTTCAGTCTCCCACGTAGACTCAGATCCCTTCACATGCTTCCACTGTACATGCAAAAGAGGAACCACTTTATTCCTTAACCTCTTCTCTTTATGATTAAAGATCGCCACTAGTTGCTCCACATAATTGTGTTGTTCATCTACCTCGATATCCTCTAGTGGTACAATCATATCCTCGTCTGCTAAACACTTTCTCAGATGAGATATATGGAATGCCGGATGAATCCCACTTAACTCATCTGGTAACTCTAGTCTATAGGCCACATTTCCTACTCGAGTCATGATTCGGAAAGGTCCTATGTACCTTGGGCTCAACTTGCCCCGCTTTCTGAACCGAATGATTCCTTTCTAAGGGAGACCTTCAGCATGACTCTATCACCCACCTGGAACTCAATCGGTCTATGTCGTTTATCAGCATACGACTTTTGCCTATCTTTAGTTGCCTTCATGAAGGCCTTGATCCTTCCCAGCTTCTCAGTCTTAGCCTCGATCACCTTGATGCTCCTAATCCTTTTGGTCGCTATCACCTCAATAAACGGGTGTTCTACATCTCCTACTGTATAGCATCTCATAAGGAGGCATACCAATACTGGCATGATAACTGCTTTTATATGAGAACTCGGCTAACGGTAAGTGGTCATCCTAACTTCCTCCAAAATCAATGACACATGCCCGAAGCATATCCTCCAGCGTCTGAATAGCCACCCTTCATCTACAACCTAGTCTACTCCATCCTTACAGGTAGACGACCTTGGTTGTCCATTTCTTGCTCGTTTTACTGCTGTCGATTTCTAGGGTTTCGGGTGTTCGGGTCAACTCGAACACAAGAGGTCGTGTGGGTGCGTGTGATGACTTTCTGCGTCTGCTTCTTGTTCGTGTGTGTTTGTTGTGTGATTCTGGAAGTCCTTGTTGTGTAAAACCCGTGCTTAGGGCAGCCAAAGGCTGCTCTGCACTTCAGTAGTCGCGAACATGCAGTTCAGGCGACTGGGTCTGTCATGCGACTGAGCCGTGTGACTGGGTGAGTCGTGCGACTGTGTCATTAGGACGACTAAGTTGTGCGACTGGGGATGTCATGCCACTGAGTCGTGCGATCGAATGTTGTGTGCGATTGAGTCAATGCGGATGAATGTAGTGTGCGATTGAGTCCTACGATCGAATGCATGCATGCGACTGTGCGTGTATCGCACGACTGAAGGCCAATCGTACGAATGAAGGTTCAGTCGTACGAATGAAACTGATTCATACGAATGAAGGTTGATTCGTGCGTATGGAGGTTAAGTCGTGTGATTAGGTGTTGTGTGGTACGACTGAAGGCCAGTCGTACGAATGAAGGTTCAATCGTGCCAATGAAGCTGATTTGTACGATTGAAGGTTGATTCGTACGAATGGGGTGTTGAGTTGAGCGTCCGGTCCTGTTGTGTGACTGATGATGTTTGAGTGTGAAATTCTTCCTGAACGTCTGATGATGATAAGGTAACATCAGTAAAAGTGTCATTGCTGACCACAAAGATTAAAGTCAACGCTATCAACATGCACATACTATTTCAGTTGAAATCAACCTAACATTTTGCAATTATCGACAACCCATTTGGAACTACAAATATTAACAAGTGCTATCTTTTATAACAATGGATCTTTATATGGATGTCATAAGCAATGACGACTACTCTTAGTACTTGGATCTACATAAGATTTGATACATGTGTCCGCTTGTGTGTGTGCTACCCATGACGAACCGATACAACCCGAAACGATACAACCCGAACCGACCAAACATAACTATACGTTTTATACACGTCATTAATGCTTAACAATAATTGTCAATAGGTGTTTGACTGTTCATTGCATCAACTGTTGGGAATCTTGATCATTCATACTTACCACTTAACATGTGAGTCTCGTGGCCTCTTTTTATGCTTATACTACTTTACAAACATTTACAAACATGGGGGAAAAGTATGCTCGCCCGTTTTCTATGTTGTACAACATACATACAATTACATATTGGAATCAACATGCTACTGTTTTGTGGGTACTTATCTGATACATGCTTGAGTCTGCTTTGTGGTTCTTTCTTACAACCATTTAATTCCAGTTTGGGAAATGACGGATAGGTATTGGTAGTACTACTGGGTTGACACCCCCACCCTCGTGTTGGAATACTAGTTAGTACCAACAAAAGCCAGGAACGGGCCTTGGGTGAATATATTCCGACAAGATTCTTTGTGTACGTCGTTAGGTTTGGTTGTAAAGCTCTTGTCATGCAATTTTGCTTACTTATAACTGTATGCACGGTATTCTGCAACAACTTTATACAGCATCATTACTTATTTACTTTTAAACCTGCGAGCTCACTAACAATTTTGTCGACCATTTTGAGCATATCTTTTCAAGTGATCACGCTAGCTGAGGTTCTAGGTGTGCTACCTTAGTGGAGACCCTAGGATGCATTTTCGGGCTAAACTTGTCATTTTGAAAACAATTGTTGTATCTGTTTCAAACAACATTACACTTTGTAACTTGTTCCCGGGTTGTGGGAATTACATACAACGTTATTATCTATGTTTATCTTATATCATGTTTATGCTTATGGCTATGTGGTCGTGATTACTGACTAAACATGACACAAGTCCCCTTGTTGTCGGGTGTTGTCATGACACGCGTGTCATCATATTATTATTACATCTCTATCGCTTGCCATGTGTCATGACGATTCCCGTCTCGTTACATCCCCGTGTTTCCGCTCTTAGCGGGGGTGTGACAGACTGGTATCAGAGCCATTGGTTATAGAGAATTAGGCAATACACTTGACCTAGACTATAACCTAGGAACCTTCATGTAGTTTTGCATGCCAGGGTTGTGTGCATTTTTATCTCATATGTGTTCCTCATTACTTGTTTGGTTATTTGTCTGTTTCGTGATCATTTCACCCTGTGAGGGAGCCCTTGTGCTCGCTCTTTACGGGATGCTTCTATTGGATCTTCTGTTTCCCTCTGCGCACCGAGTTGTTTTATCAAATCCGGGTATTGAACCCGAAGAGATCTCATAGATCATGCTATTGCGTTTGACCTTAAACACTGGGATTTACCCCGAGGAGGTTATGTCTGAGACCTCAGAGAGGAGGAAATAGGCAACCTCCGCTAGACTAAACTTCATTTCATGTATGGATACGCCATTATTATGATGGACTACTGTTTGGACATTACTTATACATGGTGTGAGAATTTCACGATTTGTATGCGTTGTGTGGCAACCATAAGTATGGTCTTAACCCAGAAAGTTAGACCTTAATGTGACATGGATAATATGCCCCGCAATGGTTAAAACTTATGTGTTTACTATTCTTATGATTAGAACATGCCGCCTCGAAGAGTTACCCGTAGCAACAGTGGCGGAAGTGAAGCCCCGAGAGGCAGAGGGGAGGAAGAGGCAGAGGTAGAGCACCGAGAACAAGTGATGGTCCTACCAATGTCACTCCGGGAACAGGAAACGTTGATATGGCAGCCTTAATCGCTCAACAGCTGGCCACACTGATTCCGACTATCGTGGCCCAAGGGAGCGATGCTCTTCGGAATTCTCACCCCCACGGGGATGGTGGCAATGATAATGAGGATATCCGGAACCCGACTGGGAACGAAAGCAATCAGGAGACGGGAATGGTGGTTCAGCCGGTAATGAAGCTGGAATTATTAATGAGACCGGGGTTGTGAATGCTAGATGGGGATGTTCATACAAAGAATTTGTGGCTTGTAAACCAAGAGAGTTTGACGGCAAAGGTGGAGCCATAGCCTTGACCAGATGGCTTGAAAAGATGGAGGCCATGATCGACATCAGCGAATGCCTCGACAGATAAAGGATTAAGTATGCCACGTGCTCACTACAGGGCAAGGCACTAACGTGGTAGAACACTCAGATTCAGGCTAGGGGAAGAGAATCGGCGATGCAAATGTCGTGGGATGAGTTCAAAGCCTTAATCACCGAGGAGTACTGTCCTCTCAACGAGATGCAAAAACTTGAGCATGAGTTCTGGAATCATGCTATGGTGGGGGCTGGGCATGCAGCTTACACCGATGGTTTTCACGAGCTAGCAAGGTTGGTTCCGCATCTGGTCACCCCGGAATCAAAAAGGATAGAGAGGTATATTTGGGGACTTGCGCCTCAAATTCGGGCAATGGTAACTGCAGCTGCTCCTCCTACTATCCAGAGTGCAATTCTGAAGGCTGGCACTCTAACTAATGAGATGGTGAGAACAGGGGTATTGGGCAGGGGAGCAGAGAAAAGGAAACATGTTGGGGAAACGAGCCAGTCAAGTGCCGGGAAATTCGAGAAAAGGGCCAAGACAACCAGAAATTTTGTGGTCGTGACCCAGGGCAGGCGAGAGTATGTGGGTCTGCACCCCAGATGCGATAGGTGCAACTTTCATCATCCCCCAGCTATGCCGTGCCGGGTGTGCGCGAACTGTCGACGCCCGGGGCATTTAGCAAGAGACTGTAGAACAACGCTGAATATGGTCGCACCAGTAAAGACAGTTAACCTCGTCGGGAATGCCAGGGGCTGTTACGAGTGTGGAAGCCCTGATCACTATAGGAACATGTGCCCCAAACTGAATCAGGCACCGGGCCTACAAGGGAACAACCAGCATCAGACGATGGCTATAGCTGGAAATCAAGGCCCGGCAAACCAAGGGAATGCGGCTCGGGGACGTGCTTTTTTCATTGGAGCCAATGATGCCCGTCAGGACCCAAATGTTGTCACGGGTACGCACTTACTCAATAATCACTTTGCATCTGTACTATTTGACACTTGAGCCGACAATAGCTTTATCTCTTCTGAGTTTGTGCAATTACTCGATTTGAGTCCTAGTAGGCTAGAAACTAGCTACTCTATAGAAATGGCCAATGGTAGGGTTGTTTAGGCTGACGAGATTATTAGAAAGTGCTCGATAATATTGGAGAACCATGCCTTCAATATAGACTTGATACCTTTGAGTTAGAAAGTTTCGACGTGATTGTTAGAATGGATTGGTTGTCGAAACACAGAGCCGAGATTGTCTGTCAGGACAAGGTAGTACGAATCCCTATGTCAGACGGAGGAGTACTCAGATTTCAAGGAGAATGACCGGGAAGGAACTTAAAGCTTATCTCCTGCATGAAAGCACGCCGGAGTTTACGAAAACAGTGCTACGCTTTTCTGGCTCATGTGGTAGAAAAGAAGGAAGAGGAGCAGAAATTGGTAAATATCCCTGTAGTGCGGGATTACCCAGATGTATTTCCTAATGACTTGTTTGGTTTGCCTCCTCCACGGTAGGTGGAATTTCGTATTGAGTTGGTTCCTGGAGCTACACCGGTAGCAAAGACACCGTATCGGTTGGCACCATCTGAAATGCAAGAGTTATCTAGCCAGTTGTAGGAACTACTGGAGAAGGGTTTTATTCGGCCGAGTCACTCGCCTTGGGGAGCACCGGTGTTATTTGTCAAGAAGAAGGATGGGTCGTTCCGTATGTGCATCGATACCGTGAATTGAACAAATTAACTAAGAAGAATCGGTATCCTCTCCCCAGGATCGACGACCTGTTTGATCAGTTACAAGGAGCTTCGTATTTTTCCAAGATCGACCTTCGATCTGGATATCATCAACTAAGGTTTTTCGAGGAGGATGTACCGAAGACAGAATTTAGAACTCGTTATGGGCACTATGAGTTCTTGGTCATGCCGTTCGGATTGACTAATGCACCAGCTGTGTTTATGGATCTAATGAATCGGGTGTGTAAACCTTACTTGGATAAGTTTGTGATCGTATTCATAGACGACATACTTATCTACTCCCAATCGAAAGAAGATCATGAAGAACACTTTGGGCAATACTGGAACTGTTAAGGAAGAGAAACGTTTCGCCAAGTTCTCGAAGTGTGAATTCTGGCTGCGAGAGGTGAAGTTTTTGGGTCATGTGGTTAACAAGGACGGGATTCATGTAGATCCCGGCAAGATCGAACCGGTGAAGAAATGGGATGCGCCCAGACACCTTCAGAGATACGGCAATTCTTAGGATTAGCCGGATACTATCTTCGTTTCATTGCGAACTTTTCAAAGATCGCTCAACCGTTGACATTGTTGACTCAGAAAGACAAGAAGTTTGATTGGGGACATGCACAAGAACGAGCATTCCAAACGCTGAAAAATAAGCTGTGTAATGCACCGATATTGTCCCTCCGAACGAAACTGATGATTTTGTGGTATACTGTGATGCTTCGCATCAAGGGTTGGGATGTGTACTAATGCCGAAAGATAAGGTGATTGCCTACGCTTCGCGACAACTTAAGGTGCACGAAAAGAACTACACAACTCACGATCTTGAGTTGGGCGCTGTGGTATTCGCACTCAAAATATGGAGGCATTACCTGTATGGAACTAAATGCATCATCTACACAGATCATAAAAGCCTTCAACATATCCTGGATCAGAAGGAACTCAATATGCGACAGCGACGCTGGGTAGAGCTTCTTAGCGACTACGATTGTGAAATCCGGTATCACCGGGGAAAGCTAATGTGGTGGCTGATGCTCTAAGCCGCAAAGAACGCGTGAAACCACTACGTGCTCGAGCTTTGGGATTGACCATTCAAACAAATTTGAAAGCTCAGATCCAAATTGCATAAAGTGAGGCGTTAAAAGAGGAAAACCTTGCGGGAGAAGAATTCCGAGGGTTCGATAAACAACTGAGGTGCAAGGACGATGGTGTATAGTACTTCGTGGACCGTATATGGGTACCCAAGTGGGGAGGTGTATGTACCTTGGTCATGGATGAAGCACACAAGATGCGATATTCGATTCATCCTGGCGCAGACAAGATGTACCATGATCTCAAAGATCTGTATTGGTGGCCAGGCATGAAGAAAAACATTGCCACGTACGTCAGCAGATGCTTGACATGCTCGAAAGTTAAAGATGAACATCAGAAACCATCGGGACTGTTACAGCAACCTGAGATTGCCGAGTGGAAATGGGAAAACATAGCCATGGATTTCATTACCAAACTCCCTCAAGCGAGCAACGGGCATGACTCGATATGGGTCGTAGTGGATCGAATGACGAAATCAGCACATTTCTTGCCAATCCGAGAAGACTACAAAATAGACAAGTTGGCGAGATTGTACATAAAAGGGGTCGTGACAAGACACGGAGTGCCGGTGTCAATCATATCCGACCGTGACGGCTGATTCACTTCACAATTTTGGCAGACACTACAGAAAGCGATGGGCACTTAATTAGACATGAGTACCGCCTATCACCCTCAAACAGATGGCCAAAGTGAATGAACCATAAAAACGCTGGAAGACATGCTGAGAGTGTGTGTAATCGACTTTGGTGGTAGTTGGGACACTCATTTGCCATTGATTGAGTTCTCTTGCAATAACAGCTACCATACCAGCATTGGGTGTGCTCCGTTCGAAGCGTTGTACGGAAGGAAGTGTAGATCACCCGTTTGTTGGGCCGAGATTGGTGAAAGTCAGTTAACAGGCCCAGAGATCATTCAAGAAACAACCGACAAGATCTTCCAAATCAAAGACAGACTGGAAGCCGCTAGAGATCGCCAAAAGAGCTATGCCGACAATCGTCGGAAGCCTCTAGAATTCAACGTTGGGGACCAAGTGTTACTCAAAGTCTCTCCTTGGAAAGGAGTTGTTCGGTTTGGAAAGAAAGAGAAGTTAGCCTCAAGATACGTTGGACCATTCGATATTACCGAATGAATTGGTCCAGTGGCTTACCGATTAAGGTTACCACAAGAACTCAACGGTGTGCATGATACTTTCCATGTGTCGAACCTCAAGAAGTGTTTGGCTGACAAATCACTACACGTACCAATTGAGGATATCAAAATCGACGAAAAGCTTCATTTTATTGAGGAACCCATTAAGATCATGGATTGTAAGGTCAAACAGTTAAAGCGCAGTAGAATACCATTTATTCGCGTAAGGTGGAATTCAAAGTGAGGGCCAGAGTTTACATGGGAATGGGAAGATCAGATGAAACTTAAATATCCACACCTATTCATGGATGACGCTCTTGGACCTAACTCCAGCTGAATTTCGGGACGAAATTCTCTCAACTGGGGGATACTGTGACATCCGTCAC
Source organism: Flaveria trinervia (assembly GCA_025506515.1). NCBI lineage: Eukaryota > Viridiplantae > Streptophyta > Magnoliopsida > Asterales > Asteraceae > Flaveria > Flaveria trinervia. The sequence goes on from CM046443.1 coordinate 74,740,402, forward strand.
CTTAAGGTCCGTCAAACGACATAATTAACCATAGAATTATTTTAACTATTATTCCTCTTCTTCATGAACTCCTGTTTTAAGGAATCATATTTGCTTTATTACCCTTGTGCCTGTTCTTCCTCCGTGAACATGTGCTAAGCATAAACCTTTTATAAATTTCATCACCATTATAACCAAATATATCATTTTAATTATAACCATTTTCATTAATAAAACCATTTTAAGCCATCAATTACCATAAATCACGCTTTTAACATTAATATAGCGAACATTTTAAAGTCGTTTTCAACTGAAGCAAGCTTTGGAAACTCGAGGGCTAAGTGCACGGACTAAAATTGACATTTTGCAAATCTGGGATGGGTATAAAAACCCCATTCCCAGCCATTTCTTCATCCTTTCCACTTCTTCTTCATCATATTCTTCTCCACTTCACATCTTCATCTTAGCACCAAAAATGCCCCGTTCGGTCACGTTTTCATCGTCTAGATTTCATCTACAACCTAGTCTACTCCATCCTTACAGGTAGACGACCTTGGTTGTCCATTTCTTGCTCGTTTTACTGCTGTCCATTTCTAGGGTTTCGGGTGTTCGGGTCAACTCGAACACAAGAGGTCGTGTGGGTGCGTGTGATGACTTACTGTGTGTGCTTCTTGTTCGTGTGTGTTTGTTGTGTGATTCTGGAAGTCCTTGTTGTGTAAAACCCGTGCTTAGGGCAGCCGAAGGCTGCTCTGCACTTCAGCAGTCGCGAACCTGCAGTTCAGGCGACTGGGTCTGTCATGCGACTGAGCCGTGTGACTGGGTGAGTCGTGCGACTGTGTCATTAGGGCGACTAAGTTGTGCGACTGGGGATGTCATGCCACTGAGTCATGCGATCGAATGTTGTGTGCGATTGAGTCAATGCGGATGAATGTAGTGTGCGATTGAGTCCTACGATCGAATGAATGCATGCGACTGTGCGTGTATCGCACGACTGAAGGCCAATCGTACGAATGAAGGTTCAGTCGTACGAATGAAACTGATTCATACGAATGAAGGTTGATTCGTGCGTATGGAGGTTAAGTCGTGTGATTAGGTGTTGTGTGGTACGACTGAATGCCAGTCGTACGAATGAAGGTTCAATCGTGCCAATGAAGCTGATTTGTACGATTGAAGGTTGATTCGTACGAATGGGGTGTTGAGTTGAGCGTCCGGTCCTGTTGTGTGACTGATGATGTTTGAGTGTGAAATTCTTCCTGAACGTCTGATGATGATAAGGTAACATCAGTAAAAGTGTCATTGCCTGACCACAAAGATTAAAGTCAACGCTATCAACATGCACATACTATTTCAGTTGAAATCAACCTAACATTTTGCATTTATCGACAACCCATTTGGAACTACAAATATTTAACAAGTGCTATCTTTTATAACAATGGAATCTTTATATGGATGTCATAAGCAATGACGACTACTCTTAGTACTTGGATCTACATAAGATTTGATACATGTGTCCGCTTGTGTGTGTGCTACCCATGACCGAACCGATACAACCCGAACCGACCAAACATAACTATACGTTTTATACACGTCATTAATGCTTAACAATAACTGTCAATAGGTGTTTGACTGTTCATTTCATTCACCTGTTGGGAATCTTGATCATTCATACTTACCACTTAACATGTGAGTCTCGTGGCCTCTTTTTATGCTTATACTACTTTACAAACATTTACAAACATGGGGGAAAAGTATGCTCGCCCGTTTTCTATGTTGTACAACATACATACAATTTACATATTGGAATCAACATGCTACTGTTTTGTGGGTACTTATCTGATACATGCTTGAGTCTGCTTTGTGGTTCTTTCTTACAACCATTTAATTCCAGTGTGGGAACCGACGGATAGGTATTGGTAGTATACTGGGTTGACACCCCCACCCTCGTGTTGGTATACTAGTTAGTACCAACAAAAGCCAGGAACGGGCCTTGGGTGAATATATTCCGACAAGATTCTTTGTGTATGTCGTTAGGTTTGGTTGTAAAGCTCTTGTCATGTGATTTTGCTTACTTATAACTGTATGCACGGTATTCTGCAACAACTTTATACAGTATCATTACTTATTTACTTTTAAACTTGTGAGCTCACCAACAATTTTGTCGACCATTCTGAGCATATCTTTTCAAGTGATCACGCTAGCTGAGGTTCTAGGTGTGCTACCTTAGTGGAGACCCTAGGATGCATTTTCGGGCTAAACTTGTCATTTTGAAAACAATTGTTGTATCTGTTTCAAACAACATTACACTTTGTAACTTGTTCCCGGGTTGTGGGAATTACATACAACGTTATTATCTATGTTTATCTTATATCATGTTTATGCTTATGGCTATGTGGTCGCGATTACTCACTAAACACGACACAAGTCCCTTTGTTGTCGGGTGTCGTCATGACACGCTTGTCATCATTATTATTATTGCATCTCTATCGCTTACCATGTGTTATGACGATTCCCGTCTCGTTACATCCCCGTGTTTCCGCTCTTAGCGGGGGTGTGACAGACAAGCCCGGAAACAAACTCCAAACGCATCACACACAAACACATACAAATGGGTCAAACACACACACATACAAAAACGAGTTTTCAGATGTGTTCGAGCCCTAAAATCAATTAAAACGTTTAAAAGAGTGGTCCTAGAACTCACACAAACCACACCGAGAAGTAGAGCTTCATTGGGACCCGCTACACGATGATTTTTGCTCACTTGAATTCACCTGAACCAATTTTTCTCTCTTTTCTCCCTTTCTCTCTTCTCTTCCTCTATGTGGCAGAATTTGGAGATGTGGGAGGGTGTGGGCTGCCCTCCCCTCTTATTCTCCTTCTCTTCTGAACTTTCTCTCGTTTTGGCAAATTTGGTCCCCCGACTTTGGACCTTATTTCTTTTTCTTCTTTCGTCGGCTTCAAAATAAATAACCGGGTGTTACATTTTACTAACTGAGAGTTAACACCAGTTAGTTTTTTTATGAAATAGGGCTAACTTTGAGTTATTTTTCAACTCCACCGCCGCCAACCTCTATTAGCTCTTTTTTTCAGTGTCTAGCATCCATCATCACTTGAAATCTACTTTAACGAGTCAAGTGGTTCAAATCAAAAGATGAAAATTGATGGGTTTTAAGTTGTAGAAGATTTAAATTGACGGACCCAACAGTTGATTTTAACTTTTTACTTGGTGTTTTGGCCACATAAGTTGTCCACGTCATAAAAAAACTAACGGTGTTAACTCTTAGCTAGTAAGGGATCGTTGCTAGAATATAAGCTCAAAGTTGGGAGTGTTCATAAATATTCGTTGAGCTGAGATTAATCCTAACCAATTTATAAAATTTGGATTATTAAAATCCAATAACCCCTTTATCAATAACCTATATTGTTAAAGTTTGTGTGACGACCCTAAAAATTAAGGTTAAATAGTTTAATACTAAGAATTATATAAGTTAATCCTAAATATATATAAACATATATTAAATTAAAATTCTTAAGATAACTTTATGTGATAAATTTTTATTTATATACGATAGTATATATAAATATGTGTATATGTTCCATAATCTTGCATGTAATTATAATCATTTACGTATGCATGTATGTATGTATGTATACTTTTGTGATTTTGGTATAAAATATTAAGGATACCAAATTATAAGATTATGTGATTTGTTATTAGATCTCTTATTATTTTTCCATTTAATGTATAATAAACTAAGATTACAACTTAATCAAACAATAACCACATGAGATAACTTTTGAAAAATTTTCATGAAGAACCTAAACCAAACTAATCTTAGATGTTTAAACACTAAACTAAAACACACTTAGCCATAGTAATCGGGTTATTAGGACCACAATTGACCTAGATTAGTAACTAATTAACTAACTAACCAAAACTTAATTACTAAGAAACTAACTTAACATTAAATGGTGACACCTAGCACTACATACACTTATCACCTCCTAAACTTGACACATAACCCCATGGATTAACACCTCACTACTCTAGGTTTAGATGTAATGATGAAGATCTGATTATGTCCTAGCTTCCTTGTACCCCTCGACCATGGACACAATACACACCACCACCACCATCAACCAAAACCCACAACCATCTCTATTAGCCATAACCACCACAACGAAAGCAACCTTCTCACCTTCAACAACCTTTCTTTGTCACGGTTACAACACCATCCTCCATGACAATCTTCCCTCCAACAAATCTCTTTTCTCTCGGTTGTTATACCACCAAAACAATCATCAAATCAGCAACAAGTTTAAATCTAAAAAAGTTAGAAGTCTTCATCAACCTTCCTTCACCCTCTTTGTTTATCAAAATCAAGGTTAGATTAATCAAACTTGATTGATTAAAATTTATAAACTATGTATGTATCTAACATACATAAAACTTAAACCCTTATGTTTTGTCTCATAAGAATTTATCACAAACCTTACAAAACCTTTTATTCTCAATTAAAATCAGTCTTTAAAATAGAAAGTCTGAAGATTTATAGAAACGAAATATATAAATAAAGGGTTTAAGGTGTTAAAATATATGTTATTTCACAATACACTTGGTTAAATAGATTAAATACCTAAATGATGGTTATTGTGGGAAAAATAAATTTAACTTGCTAAAACATATTAGAAATAACATTCTGTAAATTTTGATGTAATAATAATTGGCAGATTATTTTATATAATTTGTTCAAGGAAATGAAAGAAAATTTTCATACAAAATCTTCGTACCTGGTAAAAATATGGAAAAATTATATGATGGACTTATATTTTTATAGGAATTTTTGAATAAATTTCAAGATTTAATTCATAGGTATGACTTAGTTTTATAATTTAAAACATTCTTTTAATTAGAAAATAGGAAGAAATAGCAAAAAGGTGAATTAAACCATGATAAATTAACATAAATTATGATATTTAGAATAGAATAGTATGTATGAATTTGGTAATTTTTAGTGATGTTTTAATATTTCTTTCGATTTATAGGGTTTTTGTAAAAATTCTAGAAATTAACCTGATATGAACTATTGATCAGAAATTTTATACGATGAATGATAATTTTAATTGTTTTTGATATTAAATTTTGATGATTTTATGAAAATAGTAGCTATTAGTTTGGAACTTATCATGGTTAATGAATTAAAGTGCTAAAATTTTTTAAAGAAATTTGTTTTATTCTAACAAATAATTATTTTTATAAGAATTTCTTGACATTTGGCTGGAAATAAGATGAGATTCATAGCTCCTTCTTACATTTATTAGTTTTGGGGGAAAACATACTGTTTTGTGATTGATGTTAATATAAATAAGATTTTTTGAGATTACTTTCATGCACCAACATGATTAGTGTTGTCATGTTATATTATCTAATTTTGTGATTTATATTTGTACTTATAAGTAACTTCGGTTATAATTCTATTTATGTTGCATCAATGTATTTTGTTTGGTCATTAAACGTATAATCTCACCAACATTATGTTGATCGTTTTGAGTATGATTTTTCAAGTAACCAAAAATGACTAACAGTATTATATTTTAATTTGATGTGTACAATGGATGGAGTGAGGTCATGGGTAGAACTTGTGTCAAATTAACTATGAATATGTTAAATCTTAGCATGACAATGGATACGCACATCCGTTACTACTGAAAGATGAAGCGGTTACTAGACACTTTTGTAACAGGTCTACATAAAATTACGTAAAAGTTTTATGTAGACAAATTTTGTATGAAAACAAATGTAACACATGTTTATATATAAGGACTAGTGAAAATGCCCGCACGTTGTAGCGCGTGGGGCGTCTTTCATGTTAGGATAGCTTGTGTGGCATCCCTCAATATGAAATTCCCTTGAACAATTCTGTTTGGATGCATAACTTGAGTCTTGTGGTATTTTGGATGTAGATCTACAAAAAGTAAATGTAATACTCATTAATAAACAAAAAGCAATTAACTTTTTGACAATACAAAAAAAAAGTCAAATATGAAATAGATTTGGTGTAAAATAAAAAATACTTTATCAAAGTCATATGATCGTAAAACCTAAAAAACGCTAAGAGTAGTTCATTTCAATGATAAAGATCACATTTACAAATCTTGCAAGTTTGTGTCTGTTAACCCGCCTTACTCGAACATCAATTTGGACCTTGACAACCCCTGAAAAAAAGTATGTTTTAGAATTGTACTTCAAATCAATTTCTAAAAATCTCAAATATACTTGTAACTGTTGTAAATATATTTATGATCATAAACAGATGCATCAATCAAAATATAGTTTGATGTTAGAAGGTTGTAAGTACATAATAACGCATTCAACAAGGCAAGATGACTTAAAACTTACAGAAAATCTAGTTCTAAACTATCTGCAATAGATAGAAAAGGTACAAACATGTCAAGAGACCTTAATTTTTTTGGATTTTATACTTGTGACCAAGGCAAAAGAAACATAATGATACCCACATGCACAATCATACATCCTAACCAAGAGCTAATACTGTTTGAACGCTAGACATGCCTTCACTTGATGGAAGGTAAATAAGCATGACTAACCTAAACCATAGTCACAGGATTCGCTCCCCCACCCCACGAATCGCGAATCAGATCGCCCGTACCCGATTCGGGTACATTCGCGTACCAATCGCCCTCCGATTCGTGATTTGGTTCACTGAAATAGGCGAATTTCGTTTTCAGTAGGAATCGAACCACGTTACTCCGATTCGCGAACCGAGTCATACCGATTCGCGAACCAAGTCGCATCGATTCGTGAATCAAATCGCAAAAATTCATGAATTCAATCAGTTTGGTACGCGATTGGGAATTGAAAAGGCAACGTTTAGACCTTCCATTTTGTTAATTAATCGAAAAGGTAATGTTCGTTGATATTTTTGGCACCAATTTCATTGCTTTCATTATAAATTGGAACTTAATAATCCATATAGAATACACAAATTCTTCAATATCAATTCACAGTAGGTAGTAGCACTTATTATACGTATAACAATGGCTTTTGGTAAAGATGGTTCAAGTTCAACCACAAGACAAGAAACTTCTGAAAATTCAGATTTGCAAGTTCTTAGCGATACAGAAATTGAAGTGGACGATCTCACGCAACAGAATTCTGAAGTTCAGCAGGTAAAGGCGATTAATGACAAACCATTGTTGCAAGAAGTTGAGTTTGTAGGTGCTGGTAATAGCAAGAATACAGGGAGTTCAAAAGTCTGGGTTTGCAAGCATTGCGGTCAGAAGTCTACTAGCTCATATACACGCATTCATGCTCACTTTTTTGGTGCTCCATCAGGAAAGAAAACGGACATTAAACGGTGTCCTGCTTTACTAAAAGATCGTGAAAAGTATGAGAAACTCTTAAAGAGAGTTAAGCAGGCTGAAAAGGTAGGTGTTTCAAAGTCTTTAAAAAATTCGTTATTTACTAGTACTAAACAGAAGTGTTCTAAAAATCCCCTTGAAAAAAATTTGGGTGTAATGGAAAGAAATCAAGTTGATATGAAAATTATGAGAGGGTTGTGTGCTAATGGAATTCCATTTAATGTCTTACGTAATCTTCAATTTTTGGAGATGGTTAGTGCAATCAACAAAGCACCTGCAGGATATAAACCCCCGTCTAGTGAAAGAGCAAGGACGGTATTGCTCGATGAATGTTTTAGAGATGTTGAAAAGGACTTAACTCCTGTCAAGGACACATGGTATTCACAAGGTGTTTCCATTGTATCTGATGGATGGTCTAATGTTAAGCACTAACCGTTGATTAATGTTCTTGCAATGAACAGTCAAGGAGCAATGTTTATGTATGCAGAGGATTTTTATGGTTGGGATAAAATCGGGGTAGCGATAGCTAACTACTTACTTGGGGCTATTGAAACCGTAGGACCAAGTAATGTCCTACAAGTGGTTACTAACAACGCTGCGAATTGCAAGGCAGCTGGAAAAGAGATAGAAAAGGTACATAGACACATTTTTTGGTCTCCTTGTTCTGTTCCTACCTTAATTTGGTTTTTAAAGATCTTGGAAAAGAGTTTGATTGGATGATGATCACATATAGAAGGGGCAAAGTGATTGTGAAATACTTTATCAATCATGGTCACGCTTTGTCAATTTTTAGAGAGAATTCGAAGCTTGAACTATTAAAAGTGGCGAAAACAAGATTCGTGTCTCACTATATTTTATTAGAAAGGATAATGAGATGTAGAGAAGCACTTGGTACAACCATTTCCTTAAATTCTTGGAGAGATTGGGTAAAACACGATGATGAAAACACAAGAACAATCGGGTCAACGGTTGTTGACATAATTAGAAGCGAAGATTTTTGGGATGATGTCGAGACTATTTTAAGTATTACTAAACCTATATATCTGATGATCAAGTTTTGTGACGGCGAAGGTTCAAAAATGGGAGAAATTTATGAAAAGATGGATAACATGTTAGGAGAAATTAAAGATGTTATGTTGCAAAGTAAGTATGCATCATATTACCCTCAACTACACTCCATTGTGCAAGGTAGGTGGGAAAAGATGACGATCCCGTTACATTGTTTGGGATTTGCATTGTCACCAAGATTTTATGATACTAACTACCTTCGTATGCTAGCACCGGGTGGAGTTTCTAGGAAGGCTCCAAATCAAGACAAAGAAGTGGTTCAAGGGGTTATGGAAGCGTTCAAAAAGATAGTAGAAAGTCCTACAGAAGAAAAATGTTGCGAGAACAATTCGCAAGGTTTCATATGAAGAAGGGATTCTATTCAATGGAAGCAGCTCAAGTCGATGTTGTCACCATGGATGCGATTGATTGGTGGTCCAGTTATGGCTCGGAAACACAAGAGTTAGCCGAAGTGGCTCTTAAAGTTCTTTCACAGCCTATTAACAGCTCATCAGTGGAAAGAAACTGGAGCACTTACTCGTATATACATAGTGTGAAGAGAAATCGTTTAAATACAAAACGGGCAGACAAGTTAGTGTTTATACATTCCAACATCCGTCTTCAATCTCGATTCTCAGAAAGTTACAACAAAGGGCCAACAAAAAATAGGATGTGAATCCAAAAATGATAACTTGGAAGGGCCTAGTATAAGGTATGAAGATCTTGAAGTAGAAGAAGAAGATGTGAATGGCTGCTCAAAGGGAAAAAGAAAGAGGCTAGACTAGTTTTATGAATTTACTATTATGAATTATGATTATGAGATGTTGGTTATTTATTTGAAGTTATGAAATATGAACGTTTTGTTTCGAAGTTTTGAATCGTTTGGTTATGGAAGTTATTTTATATGATTATAAAATGTGTTATTTAATATGTAATTCACTCATTATCTTTAAAAGATATAATATAGATTGTTTTTATAGGATACGGTGTATCGCAGTATATGGTACACCGTACCGCGTACCGAATTGGCGTTCCGAATGAACCTACCCCCGCGTACCGAATATTATATATGACGAATCGCGTACTCGTTTTTGTACCGCGTACCGGAACGTACCGCGATCCATGTGACTATGACCTAAACACACACGCTACACTCATAACTTCTAGAAGCTTTCATACAATCTTATAACTCTTTGCAACAACAACATGGTAAATGGAAACCTAGATAAAATAGAGGACATTAAGCAAAGTTTTAAGACCTTTACATATTCCAATAAATGATGAGTTAGTCACGAACCACACAAAAGCAGCACATAAAGTCAACTAAAGTAAGAAACCAAAGTTTCATCAAATACCCACCACCATGTTGATTCTATCATATTCTTGAATTAAACTACAAACATGCAATGGATATGACATGTTCCTGTTGTATCAACACAAATTTCAATTGCAGCAAGGTAGTAGCACTTCAGTTATTAACAAAGATAAATTCTAATCACCAACACCACTATCGGCAGAATTAAAAATGAAAATTCTAATTCAAAATTATTAAGAAATGAATCATGATATTAACAATATAGTACCTGATCATGCCAGTTCATTTCCACATTAGCCCATCAAATAAATAAACACATAAAATACGTTGATGAAACATATATTTATAGATCCACATCTGATTTTCATAATTATAATCAATCAAACAAACTAGTGAAAAGAAACAAACTTTACCACATACAAACAACACCACAACCATATTAATAAATTGCATATAAACACATAAAAATATATGTGAAGATAAATTTCAAAATCACAAATTAGTTAATAACTTCATAAAAGAATGATGCTGATCTATAATTTCAATACCAAGCTATTCTTTCAGTTATTACATTTATGAAGTGATTGCATAGAAACCTTAGATTCAAAAAAATGATAAACAAGTAATAACACAAAGTTACACTATGATAGTTAAGTTTCTTGGTGCTTTTTTGACAGATTATTAGAATCTAATTGTTAGAATTGTATATAATCATATAGTCAGACAAATAATATGTTTATCTAATCTAACATTGAAAATCTTTTACTGTTGCTTGAAATCAGAATAATCATATGAGGAATCAAAGTATGAACCAAATGAAAGTGTAATTTGTTGACTTAAAAGTTCAAAATTAGAAGCGTAAAGAAGATATTATAAACATGATGAATCCAATAACACAAACACATTTGTTTGGATGTGCATTTGAGCTGATTATTGTGTCTTGAAATGACAATAATCAACATAATGGATATTTATCAACGTAAAACAGAATGCATCATCATGAGGTGAATTAAAAGAAATCACATGTATACACTTTGAGGCGAAAAAAACAAAGCAAAAGGATTGACCTAAATGTTCAAATTCCAAGTGTAATCCCAGTATCTATCAAGCATCGATACAGAAAACAAACAACAAACACAATCACATTCACATCAATCCAAGAAAACCCCCAAAATCAAACAACGCCTATCAACACATATGAAAGAATTTAAATAAAAAATCAGTAAGGGTTCAACAAATGCAACTGATAAACAGTGAAACCAAAATAAATACCTGACCACAAATGTCCTCCCACTAACCATCCTTCTTTTTGGAAGATGAATACTAATCAGGCATGATCGGAGGCTTAAATCAAAGATGATAATATTAATCTTGAGCCCTCCACAACGAAACATAATCAAACAGAAGTGATTAATGATAAAAGGTAAGACTTGTTTGAATCACACATTTTTAGTAGTAATTGAACTTATAAAGAGATTTATAGCTGGGAAAACGATCGATCAAGGTAAAACCTTGAAAACCTTAGACATAGATGGATTAGGATTGGACATGAAGTCGATATTGCACTTCGAACTCACTTATTTAACCATCGAATCTTTCTTTTGTTGACAGTGGTGTCGTAGGAAGAAAGAAGGGAAAACGATGGACACCAGAGGAGGCCACCACACGTGGCAAAGGTGGCTTGAAACTCAGGCATTCAAGATTTGTGATAAGAAACCCTAGAACGACCGGTGTTAAATGCCCTTAGAGGTGATCACTGAATAAGATAGGGGTAACGAAGGACGATTCAGGTGTCGCCATTAAGAAGCTTAAAGAGGGGTCAGATGGTCGAATGCTAAGGTAAACGTAGGAGACGGACGGAAACTACATCCATAACTTTTGCAATAGATTTCACAACCAAATTGTTAGCAATCACAACCGTGACTGAAAGGATTTGAGACCGAACTACTTTGCGACCAATTTTGTAACTGCACTGATGAATGTATTGAACGAACCTAGAGCGAGTGATTTATCAACCAAATTTATTAGTTACTGGTTTTGCAACACATTTAACAAAGGTTGGTTATTATTATAAGACTAGGTATCTACGATCACAATTATAGTCTCAAATCTAAATAAACATTTAAAATCTCCAAAAGATTAAAAGACATTCACATGGAAGCAATTAAGATTATGTTTGAAATATTCAGGGTAATATATCAATTAATAATTTGTAAATCTTATTGTTGTTTGTTTTAAGTTTGTATTATTAACTATACCTTTTAACTTTATATATAGTCCATATGTAGTTGGAATCTGACCGGTGACTTTGCCAATAAAGAGAGATTCAAATATGTATCGAAAAAACGTTACAGAGACATAATGTTGAGCAAAGACAAGAATTCGCAAAAAAAGCTAGAGATGCCGATCATTCTATCTCACCTAATGGATATAACTACACCATCTAATGTAATTTCTTGCCGAGGTTATGGCAGTGTGAAATATGCCGACTGTCGTATGATATAAATGAGTTAATAAATATATGTTCTTGTATTATATTTTATTTTCATTCATATTATAATACTTATATTTTACTAATTATAAATATTTAATACTGAGGAGTTTGCTAAGAAATCTGAGAGAGGGAAGAAGAACCGGAATAGCACCGATAGCTTTGGTGTGACATCTAGGCATAGCGGCGGATCCATCAAATATAATGAACACGTACATATCCGGTTGGTAATCTAATCATATTTATGAACTTTAGTAATTTTTTGTTTTTTGTATTTTTCACACATGTTTTACACTATGTTTGGTGTAGGAAAATAACTTTGTTGAGAAGTTACAATGAAGCAACTCTTTCTGTACACCCATCTTGCAAAAGAGTCAAAACATTATAGTTGTCTGGATAAGAGCTCAGACGGGATGATATTTTGCCTTGCTCAATCATAATAAGTTTATACAAGCAACCTTTACTAAAATAATAACTATTTTATCAACTTTAAGTATGATAACAATTATGTTGTTGTAACAAATCATAAGAGAGTTACTCTAGAAATTAAACATGATTCAAGAATACGGTTGTGGTGAGACTAAGCATTCGGTGGGTGACATCGATGTGTGGCAAAGTAGTGTGGATGATAGTCTAGAGCTCTATGGTACAGGATCTTTGGATCATGATCATGATCAGTTTTCATTCATTATCTGTCTTGTCAGATCATCACATGTTGAGTTTTAACGATCGTAATAGGAGGTATCATTAATCTTCTTTTTATATTATTGCTATAATTTGTCATCTTTTTATAGATTAATTATTGAAAATTAGTTTTGCTTAAATTCAAATTATGAAACTGCCATAGCACATTTTGTGTGTAGACTACCATTATTAGATAAATAATTGAAAATTGAAATTGTCTACATTAGATTATACATTTGGCTGGGTTGATAATCATTTTTCGTTCTATTAGTATATGTCAATTTTAATTTATGTGTGTAGACTGCTAGTATAATTTGTTTAGGTTAATTATATATTCAATTTGTTATTTATACTAACAAGTTGGTATTCATTTATTATTTAAATAAGTATAGTCTAACTTATTTTCTTGGAATCCCATACGTGTATGGATATTGCATTCGTCGGTTGCGGCAAACTATAATTTCATTAGAAAATTGCGTTGAAATTCAAATTTACATTTTTAGAGTCTTATTTTGTTGTTGATTGGGAAGTTCGTATGCTTACATGAATAACTTGATTCGTTTTGAACATCTAAATATGAGATCGATCGGGTTTCAATTGTTATTGTATACACATACTTTTTGGCAAATAAATAGGAACCAAATTGATAAAGGTAATCATTTTTCTGTTTTTTTTACCCGATTCTTTGACCGACTCAATTTGACATGGTCAATGTTTCCCCCCCTCGTCCCAAAAATTTATATATTTTTCTATTGACTATATGTACAACGAGAGAATGAGCAAGTCCAATGAGAGCAAGTGCAAATGAAATTTCTGATATGCAATGACGAATGCAAGAAGAGTTGCATTGAAAAATGGATTTTGTTTTTTAGTAAACTTGGTAATAAATCCTAGCAACCCTCCACGATAGTTTAGTTTATTTATCGTAATTATTTTGGATAATATAAGTACATGGATTAATATATTAGTATTTGGATTTAAATGCAAATAGGAATTTCCAAGATTTTTTTTCACATAAAAATTAGGTTATCATAAAATTAAAATAATCATTAAATTGAACTGTTAGTCAGAAAATTGTTGCAAATTTTCCTAAGTATTTTGTCCAAACATTAAAAGAATAAATTAAACTTTTGCACGGGAAATTTGCCGCAAATTTGTTGTCGGAAACATTAAAAAAATAAAAAGAAACTACTAGTTAATACCTAGCGAGACTATGTAGGAATCTTGTCTGAAATTGTTGTAAAACTAACCAAAGATTGAAGAAAGATTCATTTATTGAATGATTAACTTGTTATGAAAGAATTACACAAGAATACTATGGAAAACTTAAACTTCTAGACGTTTACTGATCCTTCTATACACGAATCAGGACTTAATAAACATTAACAAGCTATTTACAGTTTACCCCTCTATGTTTAGCAAACATATCTTCCGAGAATAAACTTTACTTCCGAAGTTAAGAGAACTTCCGAAGCTTAATCATCCTTCTTCCGAACAGTAACCTCCACTTCTTCCGAAGCTAAAATTCTTCTTCCGAAGCTAATATGTTTTCTTCCGAAGCATTATCGCATGTCTATAATCATCTCTAACTTTCCACAATCTCCACCTTTAGAGTATGCATCATAGAACACTATTAACAATATCAACCAATACCAAGCTTTGTAACACAAAACTCAAACTTAGAACCTGGCACCGCCTTTGTAAGAATATCTGCAAGATTCTCATTTGTCCCAACTTGTTTTACCAGAACTTATTTAATACTAATCACTTCCCGAATAAAATGCAGTCTAACATAAATATGTTTAGTCCTTTCATGAAAGACACTGTTCTTAGCAAGTTGTACAACACCTTGATTGTCACAAAATACAACTGTATGAGACAATCTCATTCCTAACTCAACAACAAGTCTTTGTAACCACAATGACTCCCTTACAGCTTCAGTTAGAGCCATATACTTTGCTTCGATAATAGATCTTTTGCATAATCAGAGTCAACATGTCCTTCGGCTCTATCTTGATCATCACCTTCCTACTATATTTGCATATGGAACCTTCTCTATATAAGAGAACTCATGATCAGTACAAGTACTATCTTTCATGGACAACTTGAAATGAGCACCAATAGGAGTTTTAACAACTTGGCAACCATGCATACCATAAAGTTTCAAAACTTTATTAGCATACGAAGTCTGTGACAACTTTAACTGTCTAGAACCCCTATCCCTGATAATTTCCATACCTAAAATTTTCCGAGCATCACCAAGTTCCTTCATTTCAAACTCCATCATGAGTAACTTCTTTGTAGCCGCAATCTCTTCTTGCACCTTACATGCTATCAACATATCATCTACATATAGCAACTAGTAAAGCCATGATTCACCACAAACTCATCAAACCACTTGTACCACTGTCTAGGTGACTATTTCAGGCCATATAATGACCTCTTCAATAAACACACTTTATCCTCCTTGCCTTTCACTTCAAAACCCATAGGTTGCTTCATATATATCTTTTCATCCAAGAACCCATGTAAGAAAGCTGTCTTGACATCTAGTTGTTCCAACTCTAAATCAAGAGCAGCTGTGATAGACAAAATTATACGAATAGAAGTATGATTCGCCATTGGTGAAAAGATCTCATTATAGTCAATACCTTCCCTCTGAGTAAATCCCTTAGCTACCAACCGAGCTTTAAACCTGGGACCCTCAGCACCAGGAACACCATCCTTGACTTTAAACAGCCACTTGCAAGCAACCAGCTTCTGATCAACTGGCTTATCAACCAATTCCCATGTTTCATTCTTTTCCAGGGAGTTCATCTCTTCAACCATAGCACCATACCATCTATCCATTTCACCTGAAGACATTGCCTTAGCATAATTCAAAGGCTAATAGATACTCTCCTCTTCAGCATCTGAGAAAGCAACAACTTACACATCTTGATCATGCGTGTATCTAATAGGAGCTGCCACCTTTCTTCTAGGCCTATCTCTGGCAATGCTATATGTAATCCAAGGTTCATGATTCGCTTCACCTTCAATCCCACTGCTTGACCCAGTATTCCTTTCTGAATCATCATCATACTCCACCTCAATCTCAACTTTCTCTAGAGACTGAGTTTGGATGTCAACACCTACAACATCCTTGTACACCAGGCCTTCTTGGAAATCTACATATCTGCTTACTATTACCCAAGATCCTTCACCTTCTAACCTCCATATTCTATATCCCTTGACACCCTCAAGATACCCCAAAAGAACACCCTTTTGAGCCCTTGCATCAAGCTTATCCTAAGTAACATGAAAATAGACCATTGACCCAATCATCCTCAAATGACTACAGTCAAGTTTAACTCCTGTCCAAATCTCCATAGGAGTCTTCATACCCAACGCTCTGGATGGAGACCTGTTAATCAGATAAGCTGCAGATGTAACCAATTCACCCCAAAAACCTTTTGGAAATCCAACATTAAACCTCATACACCTAAGTCTCTCCAACAAAGTCCTATTCATTCTCTCAGCCAACCCATTTTGTTGGGGAGTACCAGGTACTGTGAGATGTTTGGCTATACCATGATTTCTACAAAACTCATTGAACGCATAATTATAGAATTCCAGACCATTATCAGTCCTCAACTTCTTTACCTTCCTTTCACTCTGAGTTTCTACTAGAGTCTTCCACTCTACAAATCTTTTGAAAGCCTCATTCTTATGTTTAAGAACATAAAACCAAACCCTTCGTGAATAATCGTCTATAATAGACAAGAAATAATTAGCTCCACCTAGAGTACTAGTTTTGGCAGGTCCCCAAAGATCTGAATGTACATAGTTTAATACATTAGTAGAAGTGTGCTTACCAGTTTTGAACTGAACCCTCTTATTTTTACCCAAGACACATGTCTCACAGAAACCTACATCATTTACCTTAAGCTCACTAATGATGCCTTGTTTCCTCAACTCAATGAGACCTTGTTCACTAAGATGGCCAAATCTTTTACGCCACAGTAGAGAACTATCAATTTTAGTAACTACCATGCGATCACTACCCAGTGCTGCTGATCCCTCTAGTTTATATGTATTGTTACTCCTCCTACTACCAGTTAACAATACTAAGGAACCCTTAACAATACTAGCCTTACCATCTTTCAACCCAACATAATAGCCTGACTTCTCAAAAGTCCCTAGTGATAACAAATTCCTTTTCAGACTAGGAATATACCTGATATCACTAATATCAATCTCAGCACCATTATGCAACTTGAATGTGATAGTACCTGACCCTAGAATTTTACAAGGCTGATCATCTCCAAGCTTTATGTCATACCCCAACCTTGACGGCGGAAACGTCGAGATGTGAGGGTTAAGATTGTTCACAGCCACATAACGCTATATTAAATTGTAAATATTATTATCATAAGTCTTGAAATAAAAATACAATCATAATTCCCAAACAAGTAATAAGTTCGAATGCAACAAAACATAAAGTAAACTTTTTATTTCATTTACTAGGTCCAAATCCTAGATTATGGCATGCTTCAAAAAGATCACTTTAAACTTGAGGTTGACCTGAAACATAATAAAAATAAGAGTCAACTAAAAATAGTTGGTGAGTTTCCAAGGTTTTCATACATAATATGAAAAAGAAAGTTACAAGTAGCAATTCATGTCATAGGTTATAAGCTAGTAAGGTTATAGAACACATACCGTTACAACCAAACCTCGACTTGATTACAAGTATAAAAGATTGGCTAAGTGTATTTGGTTCCCTAGTGCACAAGCATACGGCTCCTAGGAGTCGGCAATACATCGACTTTAGCACCAAATAGGCTTGTCAGGCCCAAAGATCTAAGACGTCGCCAGGCTAGCAATAGTTAATGATTGTAAACAAACTATGTATCTCATATAAACACTTACAATAAACAAATAACCATGACAAAATAATAAGTTGAATGCACGTGATTTACAAGTTTCAAATGTGTATAAGTGTATCATGTATACGCTATCATGTTTCACCCCAAGTTAGTGTAAAAATATGAAAAATGGGCAAGAAAACTCACGTGATAATATGTATATAATGGAGATTATTTAAGAATAGTAAACGTCGTTCCAAGATGAACATCACAAGGCACCTAAACATATGTAATTACAAGATTTAAGTTTAATAATTGAATTATGATTTAACGAGAGTTAAAATTTCGAGTGGAGTTGGGGATCTTTGTAGTCGTCTAAAAAAATGTACAAAGAAATATACCATTTGTGTAAATTATTATAAAAAATAACATTAATTCATCGATAATAGCTAGTGAAGTTTAAATATAAACTTGAATAAATATTTGAAATAATCAAGATTTTAACGATAATAACTTAATAGTAATATTTGGACCAATAATAATTTATTAATTTATCATTCAAAGTCCATTTTAATAGAAATTATCCAAGAACATCCTTTGTTAAAATTCTTTTTTCTTTTTTTTTTAAAAAAAAATTAATTAATTAACTTTAGAAAAATTATAGAAAATAATTTGATGTCTTTGAAAAATATTTAGAGTTTACAAAAACCCTTTTTATATTTATTAAAAATTTTCTATAATTTATTTAAGGGCTGAAAAGCCTTAAAAAAATGTTTGAGGGTGCCCGGGTTCGAACCCGGGACCTCTAAGTGGTGATGAGAGCGTTTAACCAGTGAACCAAGGCATCCAGCCGCGGTAGATCTTGGTTTTAAAACATTAAAAACCCATATAAACAAAACCCCAATTTCATAAGAACCCTAGAATCGATTTGATTCCAATTGAACATTGAATTGATATTGATAATGAAATCAATCATAGGGCTTTTGATTAGCGAATAAAACCGAGTGAGTGGGTGTATTTAATTACCCTAATGAAGACTGGATTGACGAGGTCGAGTGTGGAAGAACTCGCTGCTGAACTCGAACCTGATTGAGTTGCAAATGGTGATGGAACCCGAATAAATTTGAATGTAGCTTCGGAAGAAGGTCTTGATTTAAGATTTCCAATCAATTTCAGGTGAAAGTGTGGAGAAGGAGGGGTTCAGTTGTGTGAGAAAACGCCGCGAGTGTGGTTAGTCGTTTGTATTGATTTCAGGTGCTTAGGTTGAAATTGTACTTAGAAATCGATTAGAAACGTTTAAACGATTGTGTGGGTTCAGTTAATTTGATAATTATCAAGCTTTAATGGTCGTACGTTGCGGGTTGATGATCGACCGTTACCCGACCTTGTACCCACTCGCATCCGATGTTAAAGACCAATTAAAGTCCTTTAATGGGTTCGAATCGACTTCAAGAACGGTTTGGAACAGTTTCGGGATCAAGAAACGACCTGTTTTTGATGTTTAAGGGGTCGCCGGAGCCGGCCGGATCTTGGCCGGAAATGGTGCCGGAAAAACGGTTCGAGAGGGAAAGGGGGTTTGGTTTTAAATAATTACACAATTGGTCCCTCTAGTTTATTATTTAACATTTTATGCTTAAAAGTTCCATTTTAAGTTTCTAAAATGACAAATTAACCCTCAAACTTAGTTTAAGTTTATAATTTAAATATGGTTAAGTTTATTAATCTTTATTATTAGTAATCTTATTATTACTAATACTTATTATTCATATTATTACTTATTATTATATTACTTTTATTAATATTAACTTTATTATTATTATACATACTTAACATTTCATGAAACCCAATTACAATAAATAATAAACACAAACAATCACGAAAGTTTCAAAATTGACAAAGATAACCTTTGTAAGAGTAAACGAAGTTAACTTTTAGTTAACGAAAATACGGAATGTTATAGTCTCCCCAACTTAAAAGAATTTCGTCCCGAAATTAAAAGAAATGAAATTATACAAATAAGAATGGGTATCTCTTCTTCATGTGCTCCTCACGTTCCCAAGTAAATTCAGCGCCACGTTATTTTCCCATCGAACCTTGACGATTGGGGTTGTTGTGGTTCTAGTCTTCTTCATTATACGATCCATGATCTCTACAGGTTTCTCGACAAAATGTAATGACTCGTCAATCTGAATGTCTTCCAGCGGAACATACAGGCTTTCGTCGGCCAAACACTTTCTCAAATTTGAGACATGGAACACAGGATGAATTCCACTAAGGTCGGAAGGTAACTCTAGTTTATAAGCCACTTTCCCAATCCTTTTCAGGATTTTGAAAGGTCCTACAAATCTTGGAGCCAGTTTGCCCTTCTTTCCAAAGCGAACCACACCTTTCCACGGTGAAACCTTGAGAAGAACCATCTCCCCATCTTGGAATTCTAATGGCTTACGTCGCTTGTCAGCATAACTCTTTTGACGACTTCTCGCCACTTCAAGGTTCTTGCGAATGATAGAAACCTTATCGGTCGTCTCTTGTATAAGTTCAGGACCAGTGATGAAGTTTTCACCAATGTCGGTCCAACAGATCGGTGAACGACATTTACGACCATAAAGTGCTTCAAACGGTGCCATCTTGATACTCGAGTGGTAACTATTGTTATACGAAAATTCCGCAAGCGGTAGATGCGTATCCCAATCGCCACCAAAGTCAAGAACACAGAGACGTAGCAAATCCTCCAAAGTTTGGATCGTTCGCTCGGTTTGACCATCAGTTTAAGGATGGTAAGCCGTGCTTAGATCCAATTGTGTACCCAAAAGTTCTTGCATAGACGACCAAAAATGTGAAGTGAAACGAGCATCTCGGTCAGATATGATGTGCAGAGGTACCCCATGACGACTTACAATCTTATCAACGTATATACGAGCTAACTTTGATGTCTTGTAAGTGTCACGTATGGGTATGAAATATGCCGACTTGGTCAATCGGTCAACGATCACCCATATGCTATCATGTCCTCGAGAGGTTCGGGGTAGCTTTGTTATGAAGTCCATGGATATGTGTTCCCATTTCCACATAGGGATCTCGGGTTGCTCAAGTAATCCACTTGGACGTTGATGTTCGGCTTTAACCTTCGTACATGTGAGGCACTTAGCTACATAAGTCGCTATGTCTTTCTTCATTCCAGGCCACCAATATTGACCACGTAGGTCCATGTACATCTTATCGGAACCAGGATGAATAGAATAACGAGTTTGATGAGCTTCGTTCATAATAAAGGTACGAATGTTATCGTGATTTGGAACCCAAATACGATTGGCGAAGTACATCAACCCATTGGGTTTTGTTTCCAATTGAGTTAGAAGATTATGCTCCAACTCATCCTTCATTCTTCCTTCTCGTTGTACCATTTGTTGAGCCTCCAGGATGCTAGACTCGATGTCATTATCTATTCTCAGGTTTTGTAGTAGTACGATGGTCTCGTTGACATCTAATCGGATTTCAGTATCGAACTCACCCAAGGTGTCAAACCATTGACGTCGATCGCGAATTTCTTGGAATGAAATCATCTTGTTGTGAACTTCCGGCTCAGTGCATCAGCTACAACGTTTGCTTTACCAGGATGGTAACGAATGTCACAATCATAGTCACTAATCAACTCCACCCGACGACGTTGTCTCATGTTGAGATCTTTTTGATTGAAAACGTGTTGAAGGCTTTTGTGATCGGTGTAGACTATACATTGCGTACCATACAGGTAGTGCCTCCAAATCTTCAAAGCAAATACAACAGCACCAAGCTCGAGATCGTGTGTTGTATAATTCACCTCGTGAACCTTCAATTGTCTCGACGCATAAGCTATGACCTTCCCTCGTTGCATGAGAACACAACCAAGGCCTTGCTTAGATGCATCACAATACACGGTGAAATCGTCGTTTCCATCGGGTAGGGTCAATATAGGAGCATTGCACAACTTATGCTTTAACGCTTCAAAAGCTTCTTCTTGCTCGGAACCCCACTCGAATGGTTTATTCTTTTGTGTCAAAGTAGTGAGCGGCTTCGCGATCCTCGAGAAATTGGCAATGAATCGCCGATAATAACCAGCAAGACCAAGAAAAGAACGAACTTCGGTAGGAGTTGTAGGAACACACCAATTCTTCACAGCTTCCACCTTTGCAGGATCAACGTGAATTCCTTGGCTATTCACCACGTGTCCTAGAAATTGAACTTCTTCGAGCCAGAAATCACACTTCGAGAACTTTGCGTACAATTGCTCTTTCTTTAACAACTCAAGAACCAATCTCAAATGCAGCTCATGATCGGTGTTGGACTTGGAATAGATAAGTATGTCATCAATAAAGACGATCACAAACTTGTCTAGATAAGGCTTGCATACTCGGTTCATGAGATCCATGAAGACAGCAGGAGCATTGGTTAAACCAAAAGGCATCACCATAAACTCATAGTGTCCATAACGAGTACGGAAAGCGGTCTTTGGGATGTCATCCTCATGAACTCGTAATTGATGATATCCAGAACGTAGATCAATTTTCGAGAATATGGCAGCTCTTTGAAGTTGATCAAACAAGTCATCGATGCGAGGAAGAGGATAACGATTCTTGATGGTAAGTTTGTTAAGCTCGCGATAATCGATGCACATACGAAACGATCCATCTTTCTTCTTCACGAAAAGAACAGGTGCACCCCAAGGCGAAGAACTAGGACGGATGAAGCCTTTCTCGGACAGCTCTTGCAGTTGACAAGAGAGTTCTTGCATTTCCGATGGTGCAAGCCGATATGGTGACTTAGCCACGGGGTTTGCTCCCGGTATCAAGTCGATTTTAAACTCGACCTCGTGCACGGGAGGTAAACCACTAAGGTCATCGGGAAATACTTCAGGAAAGTCTCGTACGATAGGGACATCCTTAAGTTCCTTCCCTTTGACTTTCGTGTTGACCACGTAAGCCAAGAAGGCCATATACTTCTTGTTTAAGCACTTTCGGGCTTGAGTGCAAGACATGAGTTTAAGCCCTTTGGAAGATTTTTCACCGAACACCTTCAACGTATCTCCAGAGGGTAACGGTATACGAATGCACTTCTCGAAACAAATGATCTCGGCATGGTGTTTGGCTAACCAATCCATACCAATGATGACGTCAAAGCTTCCAAGTTTCATAGGGATAAGATCGATAAGAAAATCATGCGTGTCAAGACTTAAGATGCAATCACGAATGATAACGTCAACGGTGATCGGTTCTCCATCGGCAACTTCAACAGTAAGAGGTCTTTCTAGTTTCGTATGTGGCTTAGCAAGTATGGGTTCAAACTCTAATGAAACAAAACTTTTATCGGCTCCAGAATCAAATAGGACATAGGCATAAGTTTTGTTAATAAGGAACATACCTGTTCAATTTTTAAGGTATTTAACAATACAGGTAAAAATATGAAATGAATTGATCACAAAATTTAAGGGTTAGTTAACGTACCATTCACCACATCGTTGTTTGCTTGTGCTTGGTTAGCGTTGATGTTGAAAGCACGTCCTCGGGCTTGTGGAACATTACCCACAAGACGAGGGCATTGTGGGCGAAAATGGCCAGGTTCCCCACAGTTGTAGCAAACACGGTTTGTGACCACAGCGGCATTGTTAGGTGCACGGTGGCAAGTCGCCACCAAATGACCATATTTACCGCACAAGGTGCAAATGCGGCATGGTTGATTCCCGGATGATGATACCTACACGTGTTGCACATCGGTTGCGGACCAGCATAAGCCCTAGCCCCAGGCACTTGTGCCACAGATGTAGCCGCAGGTACAGGTTGTCTTTAGGGTTGTTTGGGTGCAGCCACGGCATAGTACGCGCCGGTGTGAACTTGCGCTTCTTGTTGTTGTTATGGCTGTTAGACGGTTCAGCTTTGGTCTCCTTAACCGCCTCGGTAGCCGTCTTCTCCACCTTCTTTGCACCCTTCACAGACATGGTGCCCGCTCTTATATGGTTCTCGGTGAGTTGAGCGGTGATTGTAATGGCTTCTTCCAAAGTTGTGGGTCGGCTACCCACCACAGCATCTTGAATTTGGGGTGGTACACCCTTAATGAACTTCTCGATGTTTCGGGGAACAGTGTCGACCATATGGGGCAGCAGTATACTCAACTCATGATGCCTAGTTGAGTAGGCCAAATGATCACCATCATTTTGTTTCAAATTCCAAAACTCTTCTTCCAACTTTTGCAATTCACTTCTTGGGCAGAACTTCGCGATGGCGATGTTCTTGAACTCTTCCCATGTAAGTGCTAGAATAGCATCGGGTCCACGATTCATCTTCTCGCTATTCCACCAGGTAAGAGCCCTTTGTTGGAACATACTAGTGGCATAACGAACCTTGAGTGCATCGGGACACTCACAATTGATAAAGGTATTCTCCATGCTTTCAAACCACTCAAGAAGACCAGTGGCTCCTTCCTTGCCACTAAAACTAGTGGGCTTGCAAGAGCTGAAGTGTTTGAAGGTGCAAGTTTGATTATTCCCATGTTGATTGTTCCCGTTTTGATTGTTGCTGTTCTCTCCATGACCATTTCCATTATTGCTAGCGTTGGTCATTAAGGTGCTATTAAGTTCAGCAACCATGGTCGGAATGACAGCAGCCATTTGTCGAGCAATCATGGCGGCTAACTTACGATCGGAACTTCCACGCTTTCCATGATGACGAGACATGCTGGAATATACAAATGAGTTAGATATGAGAATTGGAATAACAAGGATTAATGTTCAACAAGGATAAGGCAAAAAGTTGTAAGGCACATGGAATGGTTCCATTTGGTAACGCATTACCATTTGGAAACGTTGACACGTCAAGGTAAGTTGACCCACTCGCCTTAGAAATTTGTGTATGTTGACCATGGTTTATCACTCATCCCAGAAATCCCCAGGTAAGCATAACTAGTCCCGTAGGATTTATGCGATATGCTTGCCTTAGCCGAGGGCCTTTTGCCAGGAAATCCAGAATACAGGTGTCCATGTGTCACACAAATTTCTTAGGTTTATGAAACCAAAACCATGATGAGATTTACATAGATTAGACATAAGTCTAAAGATTTAATTCTTAAGCATAAGTATACGATTCCACGTGTTGACGAGAATAAGATTAAGAAGTTTCATTTGTCGGGGAGAGTCAATGAGTCAAAGTTAAGTTTAGGGAGACAAGTAACAAAGTTTAGACAATTACAAGGCAACCTATGCTAAGGCATCAAGTTGCACATAAGTAAAGTATAGCATTATGTAGCATGTAACAATATATATATTTCTAAGAATATAAATATTATCCTATGAGGTTCATGCATAAGCTATAGTCTAGGTCACCATTACTAATAACCTAAATCCCTATAGTTATGGGCTCTGATACCAATCTGTCACACCCCAACCTTAACGGCGGAAACGTCGAGATGTGAGGGTTAAGATTGTTCGCAGCCACATAACGCTATATTAAATTGTAAATATTATTATCATAAGTCTTGAAATGGAAATTACAATCATAAGTCTAATACAAGAAATAAGTTCAAATGCAACAAAATATAAGGTAAACTTTTTTATTCCATTTACTAGGTCCAAATCCTAGGTTATAACATGCTTCAAGAAGATCATATTAAGCTTGAGGTTGACCTGAAACATGAATAAAATAAGAGTCAACTAAAAAAATAGTTGGTGAGTTTCCAAGGTTTTCATACATAATATGAAAAAGAAAGTTACAAGTAGCAATTCATGTCATAGGTTATAAGCTAGTAAGGTTATAGAACACATATCGTTACAACCAAACCTCGACTTGATTACAAGTATAAAAGATTGGCTAAGTGTATTCGGTTCCCTAGTGCACAAGCATACGGCTCCTAGGAGTCGGCAATACATCGACTTTAGCACCAAATAGGCTTGTCAGGCCCAAAGATCTAAGACGTCGCCAGGCTAGCAATAGTTAATGATTGTAAACAAACTATGTATCTCATATAATCACTTACAACATACAAATAACCATGACAAAAACATGAATTGCATGTGTTTTACAAGTCTCAAACGTTTATAAGTGTAAGATGTATAAGTATCATGTCAGTGTGAAAAATGTAAAAAGGGGCAAGGAAAACTCACTTGACAATAAATATATAATGGCGATTAATAAGTATAATAATAAGCGTCGCTCCAAGATGTATCGTCACAAGACAACTAAATATGTATATTTACAAAATTAAAGCACTACAATAAGGTTAAGGACTAGGAATCAACTTGATGTTTGAGGTTTTGTTGATCATATTTGCCAAGTAAGAACTCATTTATATTCTCGGGGAAACGATTTATATTTATATAAACTTATGGATTAATAATAACCTTATAATAATTTTGTAATGTTTAACAAGGTTAGATCAATTTTGTAATTTAAATAAAAAGAGCATAAAATTAAATAATAGATTAAAGGTATTTTTGAAATATTAGATTGTGTAAATTACACTAAATTTTAAAGTCTACATTTTTATAAAAATTTGTAATATTATTAACGTTAGGATAATCCTATAAAGATATATTATATATTTTTTTTTGTAAATAAATTACAGAAAAATAATTAAATAATTTTAAGAGAAACAAAGTTTATGAATTGATTTTTTATAATTTTTAGAAATTTTTAACATTAGATTTGAAGGCCAAAAAGGCCTAAAAAAATACATGAGGTTCCCCGGATTCGAACCGGGGACCTCCTGTCTAGGAGTCATGTGTGTTACCAGTGAACCAAAGGCTTCCAGCCGCGTTAGAATCCGCTCTGTACTTGTTAAATACACACTTAAACAAAACCCCCAATTTCATAAGAACCCTAGAATCGATTGATTCCAATTGAACATCGAATTGATATTGTTAATGAAATCAATCATAGGGCTTTGATTGCCCATGTGAAATCGAGTATAAAGATAGTTTTAATTACCCGAATTGTTATTGAATTGGTGTTTGAACACCCGAAGAAACGTTGCGGACGTGGAAGTCTTGATGGATAGGCAAACCTCAACGATAATCAAATTAAACTTGTGGGAAGCTTCGCGTGATGACCTCGATGCAAAGCCCTTTGCGAATTTCGTCAATTGAAGCTCGGAAGATGATGTTAGGTTGAGTTGCAGGTCGCGACGAAGATGGTAATCGAACAAGGTGAATTTGTGGGTTTCAGGTGTAATTGGCACTTGCAATCGATTAGACTTAGATAAACGTTCGTTAGAGTTGAATTAATTGACTTATTATTGGTGATTAAGGCTCGAATGATTACGGGGTTTTAAGGTTTCGGTTATACATTCAATTGGAGTTTGTAACCGGTTATTAAACGCATTAAGTGACATCTTTGGGTTCGATACATGTTTTCGATCGGTTGCCACGATTTTGGGGGTTTCAATTCGAACGAAAACTGGGGTTTTAGGGCCACCGGACTCCGGCCGGAGGGTGGCCGGAGTTGTGGCTGGAAAAACGCGAATAAGGGTTTGGATTTTGCAATTTGCATGTTTGACCCCCGTGGTTTTATCAATTGGCATATTACGTACAAACCTTAATATTTAAAGTTTCTAACTTTGACATTAAACCCCCTTGTAGTTTAATAGTTGTCATTTTATGCTTAAAAGTTATATGTTAAGTTTCCAAATTGACAAATAAGCCCTCTTTACTAACCTCAAGCTTATCATTAAACTAATTGTTAACTTTTTTATAATTTGTCATTTATTTTGTTATTATTAATATTATTATTATTATTATTATTATTATTATTATTATTAAGCAAAATAGTTCATTAACTCCCGAATTAACTCAACAAGCCCTCAAAGTTTTCATAAATGACATAAATGAACCATATAAGAATTAACAAAATTAACTTTTAATTAACGGAAATACGAGATGTTACATTCAAACTATCATCCTTCAAACGTTGTGCAAATAAAGTTTCTGTTTTGGGAAAGCACATCCCAAAATCTGTCAAACATCCAATGCATTCATGAATTCATTAATAATATACCAATTCAAGTTCATATCAACATCTAAGCATGATCAACAACATCCAAACATCATAACTCATCAATTCATATCCTAAAAAGTTACTATCTTTAGTAATGTATGAACTATAACATGTGTTCTTGAATTCCCAATGATCACAACAACAATTTAACATCTCATCATCACCATGAACACATCCATAACATCAATTCATCAATAATTCAATATTACATGCAAAATAAAGTTACTATTATTAGTAAGCTATGAACACCAACTTCAATTCATCAATTTCTTGCAAGATCAATGTATCCTAACATTCATACAACCTACAAATCATCATACATTCATCAAACAATCATCAACTTCACATAATCATGCTAATTTCGAATTAGGGTTTGCATAAAACCAAAGTTCATGATCAATCCACTAAAAACATACAATTCATGCATAATCAACGTTAAACAACATGTATTCAATCCAACTAACATATTAACATCATCAAACAACATCAATTTCGACCCCATGAAGATCCATAAACGATTTTAGGTTCGGCCATCATGAAAAACTCATAAAAACTTGAAAAATCTAACCTTTAAACGTGTAATTGCTTGCAATTGATGATTCCAACGTGTTGTAATCCTTGTAATCGAACAAAATCGAGGCTTGGAGGCTACTTCTAGGTTGAAATTGCAAGTGGAGAGGTGTAGGGTGATGGTTGCGGCCGATTTGGGGTGAAGATTAGGGTTAGGAGTGTTTTGTTTAATTTTATTTTTCATATTTACCCTTTAAGCCCTTGTGTTTTGGTATTTTATAAAAACTAGGCTTTAAACTCTTTGTAAAGTGTTTTTAATTTAATAATATAAAGATATAAACTAATAAAAATCATTATATATTTTATCTTTATAAAAACACAAGACATACGAATAAATAGGCATGTTTCCGCGTTACGCGATAAAATTCACCGTTAACATTTAAATTGTGTAAACACATAAGCATAACACAATAATCATCTAATCAATTAGATTATCAATAATGTAACATTATTAATTATTATTAGGTCACCAACGTTAAACGACAACTAGTGTGTGTTTACGACACGTGTATGCAAGACTTAACGGAACTGACGGAGTTTGA
Organism: Flaveria trinervia; assembly: GCA_025506515.1. NCBI lineage: Eukaryota > Viridiplantae > Streptophyta > Magnoliopsida > Asterales > Asteraceae > Flaveria > Flaveria trinervia. The sequence continues at coordinate 74,769,276 of CM046443.1, forward strand.
TAACGGAAATTTACCGGATGTCACAGTTTGCATGCTTTGCGAGTGCTCCCACCAAGCCCTGGTGTACCGGTAGCGCTCGCATCTTGACACGCCATAACCCAAAATCATTCTTTCCGTCGAACTTTTCAAGATCGAACTTTGTGGACACCATCTTTGATTCTTCAATCTCCCTTCTGATCACCAACGAGATCCCCTTCTTTCTCTAATTGAGCCGAACATGGCTCTGATACCACTTGTTGTAAAACTAACCAAAGAAAGAACAAGATCGAAGAAAGATTCACTTATTGAATGATTAACTTGTTATGCAAAAATTACACAAGAATACTATGAAAAACTTAAACTTCTAAACGTCTACTAATCCTTATATATACAAATCAGGACTTAACAAACATTAACAAAGTATTTAAAGTTTACTCCCTCTATGTTTAGCAAACATATCTTCCGAGAATAAACTTTACTTCCAAAGTTAAGAGAACTTTCGAAGCTTAATCATCCTTCTTTTGAAGGTACCCTCCACTTCTTCCGAAGCCAAAATTCTTCTTCCGAAACTAATATGTTTTCTTCCGAAGCATTGTCAACTGTCTATGATCAACTCTAACTTTCCACAGAAATGAAGCCGTAACTCTTATCGGATAGCGGATGGAATATGTAGTCGTAAAATTGTCGAAAATAGTTTGTAGCAAGCTTTTATCCAACTAGAAACAAGGATTTTCGACATAACAACTTTATTTGTCCAAAACCTTAGAGTTTTCTACTAGTAAAGAGCTACCCAAATATCCTAAACATAAAACTACATATACTCATTATAAAACTTCCACAAATGATCAGTAACGGATAACGATCAAGTAACTAGAATGTAATTGTCTAAAAGGAACTTGTAATAAAATTGCGAAAATAAGAGATATCTAAAGTACTATGAGTTGTCAATTAAAGCACTGTAAAAATTCAATTTTGCTAGGATGAACTGCAACAGTTGAGTACATGCATACCTTGTCTAGTATTCATTCAATCCCATATAACCACCCAAGTTATCCACACACAAGCTAGCAGCTTTAGAGTCATCAGCTTTAGAGTCATCATCCGGTCCATCAACCGTACATCGTTGTTTCAAGGAAGAATAAATATAATTCATCACTAAAAATTGAATTGATGTAGTCTTAGAATATATATGAGTTTAAAAATTAGGAAAAAATGGTTTGTTAAAATTGTTCTAAATGATAACCCACATTAGCAAATATACCAAATAGTTGAACATAGAAAGTGATTTTGTAACAACTAATCTTCATCTTGTGTTTGGTGGGTTTAAAGTCAAGCACCTTCTTTAGTTTAATCGAAAGTACGTGTGAATGCCACAACATGAAAGCATCCGGCTCCACTAAACCAAGTCATTTGGCTACCTATAGTCTTCTGTTGTTGAAAATTTAAGCACCCTACGTATAATTATAGCAATTTTTTATTACATTTTGATCAATCCTAGAGATCGATTATAAAATGTTATGTTCGCGGTGACAACCATGCGATGCTATTGTGTGATATCTGGTTTATGGTTAGCGTTAATCCTAGAAGTTGAGAACACAAGGGAATCACATAACTTAATCTAGTATTTTTCTATTAAATTTCAAATTACTTTGTTGAATCTGTTTAAACACTATGATTAGACGTCTTTTGATAGTTCAAATCTATTTAATTTAATTTTTCTTAATTTCCTTTTTAATACTAGAAACCTGAAATTATTTTCAAACGGACAGAGACACAAAAAACTAATGGAAATATTTGGATTATATATAAAGACCATTGTAGGGAAATTGAAGTACGTATTGTCTGATGTAATCGGGAAAAGAATAAGAATATGGTCACTTGATTATTGGTCGGTTGAGTCAAAATGATGTTGAAAGGAAGCTAAGTTTTGATAGACTGCAATAAGGTGGGTCTTGTGATGATGTTAAATTGCAATGTGTCACAAAGCCAAGATGTTGGTTGTAAGCATTACCAATAATCTTTCACCTGCACTATAAAAATAATCTGATTTAAAGATGTTTCATCTAACTTTTTTAATATACAAATAATTAATGCTTGGTTCGGTTAATAAAGATGTATTTTTGATGTTTTTTAGAAGAGAGAAAATGATGTGAAAGAGAGAATGATTGATGTGAAGGAAAAAGAAGACAGTAAAATTCTTGTCCAACATGCTCTTAAAAAAACTTTATCTAGCTTAATCTATTTAATTCATTTAATAAACGGATCTGTCAACCCGTTTATTTAAATATGCTAAAATGTAAATCCAATTACGAATCGTATTAAACATGTTAATTTGTACAACAAAGGGAAAGAAGTAAAGTTAATGGTGAGGACAAGAAAGATAGGGCATTTTAATAGTTGAGTTGGAATTTGACTATGCAGATGATTTGATAAAACCTGAAAATTATATACAATGAACTCACACCCCACTAAATCATACATCAAATTTATTAGTTCATATTAAGTGAATTGTTGTGAAAAGTTGATGGCCGGTTCTATTAGTTTTTATTTACTGCTAACTCACACCCTATTAAATAACACGTCTTTATTATTGAATTTGAACTCCCAACATTTTAAGAAATTATACATTTCACAAACAATTGGGTCCACTAGATCAAATACCCTTTAATGGTTCTATCAGTTTGCTATAAGGTTTTTCTTGTTTTGAGAGAGTAAATGCGGTCTTTTGTTTTTACTAATTTGATACATAAAACTTACATTAAATCCATAATTTTTAATCAGTTATATTTAATAGCCATATATGATCATTTGTACTAATGAAGTTTTACTTAATTAGAAAGTATATTTTCTCAGAATGATATTTTACAATACTTTGGGATGTAAAACTTATTGACGTTCACTACAAGAAATGTCATCATTAGCGGCGACAAGAACCTTTAGCGGTGACAAGAATATTTAGCGGCGACAACTATTAGCGGCGACATCTTTAGCGGCGACAGTCACCGTTAATAGTCAACGATCCGTCTGGGTTTCTAAACTACATTTGGCCATTGAACGTGCGATAGATCTGACGGTTGGTGTTTAATCGTACAACATAAGCATGTCGCCGCTAAAGGGTGCAGACCCAATAAATCGGGATTACTTTTATTTTTCCCCTTTTTCCCTCTGCACCACACCTCCATTCACAATTTCACTGCTGCTCAAACTCCGGCGTTTGCCATTTCACGACCACCAGTCTGCGACCACCACTCCTCAACCTCCGGTCATCATCTTCCTCAACCTCCGGTCATCATCTTTCTCAACCTCCAATCATCATCTTACTCAACCTCTGGTTACAACTCTTAAAATCTGATCACCACCACCTTCTCAACGTTATTCTCAAAGTCCGATCACCACCGTCACCGCTGTTGTGTGAATCTCGACCACCGTCGCCGCTAATACCTTTAGTTTCAACACAAATTAGAAGGTAACTTTTTTGAGTTTAAACACAAATTTATGTTTGTTTTAGTTAATATAGGGTGGAAACATGTTTAAATTTATGTTTAGATTTAGGTTGAACTCAAGTTTTAGTAGGATTTGTGTAATTTTTAGATGTGGTTGTTTATGTTAATGTATGGTTGAAAAGTATTGAAGATAATAAACTATTGAGATAGATTTAGGTATTTGAGTATTTGATGTAGAGTACTTGTTATGGATTTGATATATTTAATTTGATGCTTAAATTTTAGTTGAATTTAGGTGTATTTGAGTATTTGATCTAGACTTTTTATTTAATTTATTAAAAGATATTTAGTAGGTTAAATAAAACATATGAGGTTGGGTACTACATGAAGTTCAAGATGGTGAATATTAAGATAATATTACTATATGTAATATATGTTTAGTTTAAAAAATATATTTATGTATGTTGTAAGTTTGAAGTAGATGGATTTGGTATTTAGTTACTTAAAATTTAGTTGAAAATTGTTATATATGTATTTAGGCATTTCGTGTACGTTTTTTGTTTAAATGGTTGAAAGATGTTTTAGATTCGTTGATTAAAACTTAATTATATGTTATTAATTGTTATGTATCTTTAGCTTTTAGGTTTCACAACTTTATTCTAATCATCACGAGCTTAGAAACACCCCCCGAAATTGATTTAGTAATCAATTTCAGATTGTTCTCGTTTTGAGACTGTTTTTTGAATATTTTATCTCATTTAGGATATCAATGTGTATTATTTGATTGTTTGTGTAAAAAAAATTTAATTGTCATTTTCTCTTTGCTCCACGGGTGTATATCTCTATATGTATATACTTGAGAGCTTAGTAGAAATGCTGCCGAATTTGTTTTAAACAAACAATCATGTAATACACAATCATATATGAGATAAAATATTTAAAAAGTGGGTATAACAGCCGACCCTTTTAAATTGCCTTAGTTTTTATTTATGTTATCTGGATAAATATTCATTCACATAAATCCTAAATTATATTGCAGTCCTGTAATCATGTCTGTCGCTAATAATACTAATAGCGGTGAATTATTAGCGGCGACTCATTAGTGGCGCCATGTAGTGCGTTCGTCTCATCATTGACAAAGTAGATTTGAGTAAACAAGGTGTAAACAAAGAAATCTTTGCAATATATCAGAGGACATTACTCATTCACAAAAACACAACAATTAAACAACATGGAACATTGTCCATTAATTATTTCAAACCACAAGAAACGATAAATACGTGAAACAGGCGAACATCACACTCAGTTGGTTGAATAATCAATCAATACAGTTCGGGATGGGCAGCGGCATAAGCCTCGATAGCCTTGTAGGTTTGTTCGTACATTCTTTTTCCGTCTTAAGAGTCTCCTCAGATGGCTTCTCATCACCTTTACACTTGTAAATGACTGTCTGCTTGAATATACTTCCTTCACCGGATGGTATGACCTTAACGTGTTGGGTGATGGAGTCTAATATACCCATCAGGTTGTCACCTTCAAGAACGTGTAGGTGTAGCTAAAGTTGCTGTCATCATAAGCATCAACCTTGTACTTTGCAGTCGTAAATGGGACGGCTATATTAAAACAAATTTCATTTAGATAAAGAGACAACTGGGGGAATAACTATTCAAATAACACTGAAATAAGTTCACAAAACGCTTACCATCGCCAAATGTAAAAAGCTTTACGGTTCCAACACCTCCATCGCCTTCGATTGTCTCGACAGACTTGAAAACTGCAGGGTTGACCTTTGGTGCGATAGTTTCAAAGTCCTTAAAAACCTTGAAAACCTTTGCAGCAGGAAAACTTGAAGCAACTTCAATTTCGTTAGTAACTGTTGTCATGATTAACTGAAGTGAAAGAATATAGTTAAGTAGAGAGTTGGTTTGTGTGTGATGAAATGCAAGTAAGTTTGAAGGTATTTATAGACTGAAGAGGTTGACATGAAAGCCATCAATCTTGACCGATTCCTTTTAAGGATGATCAAACATGAATTTTATATGCTTGTTGTTGCAGTCGTGACATATTCGTTTTATTTTTTTATTCTTTTGAACAAATCGTTGCATGTTCGTGGGACAGATGTGTTTCATCGACTGGTCATCGTTTACTTTTCTGGTTTTAAGCTGTGATATTAATAATTCAATGTTGTACTTGATCTACCAAGTTTATAATGTCATGGTTAATTCCGAATTACGCCAGAAAATACATATATAGAAAAATAAATGAATAACGCCCCCAAAATTTCTTTTTTGAAGGTTGGAAAATTTTAAGAGTAAATTGTCTAGTATTAAATATTAAACGTATTTGGTTCCGTTCAAATGGAATCAGTCACAAAAAAATTGTTCGGCTAAGTTCGGTCACATAATAACAAAACAAAACCAAATTAATTTTCATATATAGTAAATATGCATTATTCATTAATGAATAAGAGAAATGCGTACGAGTAATTTTTGAAACACACTAAACTATCACTTTTATATATAACAAAAACAATGTTCTCTTGAATTCTAATCACCAATCTGATTAGGTCATCTGGAGAAGATATTCTGAAGGAGAATAAAATATTAAAAAAATCAAGAAATTAACAGTCACAAAGTATTTAACCATTGAGTTTCAAGGTTACATTTAAATATTATAGCAAATAACTAATGATGACGTAAAACTTAAAGAAGAAATTTTAAAAAACAAAAACTTTTATTGAGAGTTCTAGGTTGTTTAGAATCAAGTTTGAGAGAAGGGACATTTAATTTTGGACAAGGGGGCGGTCGACGGTAGACGCTTTCACATCTAGGATTCTACTGAAATTGGGCACATGGGGGCATAGGCTAGCAAGCCGATCAAATTGTTTAGAATCATATTTGTGATGAAACGAATCGTGTCTTCAATCGCTGCTAATATTCTAATTTTATAAATTGTGATGGATTGGTTGTTAATTATTAGGTTAATTATCATATGCTTAAGATAATGAAGTAAGGAGCTTAACTTTTTATTAGATACTTATTGAGCATTTGGGTCATTCAGTTTATAAGATTTAAAAAGTGTAATGAGTTTAATTATATAATAGTTATTGAGTTTATTAGAAAATTTGAAATATATATGTTAATTAGTTATAACAGATTTATATTTGTATTATTTGAAACATGAAATTTGTTTTCTTTGATATCGGTATTAAATTTCTTGATGTCGGTAAGGGTGGTTTCAGACTCATGGAAGGAAAAGTCTAGTTAAATAGTTAGTGTTCATCTATGCGATATGGATGAGATATGAAGAAGTTGACGTAGTGTGGTAGACCATGACATGCTACATTGAGAAGCAACGTTCAACGAGGAAACAAATAAGGAATTCATCCATGTAGGAAGGAGGCTTGGATGGAGAGCCACATGCACCACCCCCACCTTCTCTAGCTATGCAAAAGGAAAGCACACAATTAAGAAATGTCTCTTTTATATGACTCTAATCATCCTTACTACACAACCTAATAAAGTTAGCCTACAAGTCTCATTCTTATACATAAATAAACATCTCTCATTGTCTAAGAAATATATGACTATAGAATTAGTAAATATGTATGTAGGTTAAAAACTTTATAAACAAAGAAAAGTAATTTTTGGTTAAAAGCTTCTAAATTTATTAAGAATTGATTAAATAACTCTTTTTATCATTTTTCAAAAATAATTTTTAAAAAAAAAAGATCTATTAGTTTAAATGTATATTTATTACATAATTTAATACTATACACGTGGTGGTTCTAATAAAAAGTTTATATTGCATGAAAAGCAATCTAAACTAGTACAATTTTAATAAAAGACTAGTTAAGGGATATGATTCAAGTGTAAGACAAAAAGAGTGAAGTGATATATTTGGAGTAAATATTTTTGTTCATTTTTATACTCTTTCGTTTATTTTAAACGTTAAAAACTTTTTATATAACATTAATATATAAAACAATAATTATTTGTTTCTCTTAAATTTAAGTATCTTATTTTTAGGTCCTGAATTCGGCCAATCTCCTAATTGGATTTGGACATCAAAAACATCTTAAACTAAAATTTACTCATATAAAAGCAGCGAAAATTTAAACATTGTTAACATCCAACAATTACATCACAGAATCATATGTCCTTAACTATCTATAAGGAAACTATGTTAGGATGTTGGTCTTTCATATGATGCCAGGTAGCTCCATGATTCATGCCAAGCTCACAAATTTAATTTGCTTCGCATACCTGTCAAACTAATATACATACAAAAGTTAGCGTTGCTGAGTAAACTTTAGTTTTACTTTAACAAAATACCTTAACGAAACTTTATCTTTTATATGTGTTTCTTTATCCTACTTTAACAACACTAAAACTTTAGCTTTAGATCACACTTTATCGATATATTGTACCATAGTCTTTATCAAACTTTATCTATGTGCTTACACTTAGGTAATACTTTTTTATCTTTTTATTAGTTCAGTTTTTAAATGTACTTTAGCAAATTCTTTACTTTTATTTATTTTTACTTTATCATGAGTTTACATTTTGTACAAAAACCTTTTTAGCCATAGCTCATGTATTAACCATGACTTCATTATCACTTGACATTACGAAAGACTCTTGTCCATCTTGCAACGAACACAAGATTTTTGCGTTTTCCATTACGCAAGACATCTATTTCGAGACTTTAAATACATCAAGACCTTTCTACTTGCAAGATTTCATTATCATACTTTAGCATTTTTAATAGATATGCTTTAGTGCAATACCTATCTGCAGGATCGTTTAAGGGATGGTAATAAAGGGATGGTAAATACAATCAGCCATACAATGATAAGAGTGTTAAAATACTTAACAGATCAAATAGGGACCGGGACTAATGTAATGATACTATGAACACAAGAAAATCAAGACACAAAAGTTTAAGAACAAACAAGATAATGGTTTCCAAGATTGCAGTATATTGCTCTCAAGTTTTTTTACAAGTGTTCCAAAGCATACACAAGGTACAACAACTTGAGATACTTCATACGATATCCTATAGCCGGTCATACTTTGAAGGCAAGCTGGAAACACTAATCTAGACAACAACAAGATCAATGTAAAGTCAAAAGACAGATTTGTTTTTTGACTAATGACTATGACACGCCAAAGCTAAATCCTATTGTATTATAAAAATGATAAAAGTATATAAAGTAGAAAGTTACAAACACAAGACCATAATATACAACTACAAAAAGCATGAACTTTTCACCAACTTGTATAAGTTGGCGAGTCTTCAGAGTTGCGGTGAAAAGTTTGTCAGCTTTATGTAAAAGTACATAAGAAAAGGAAAGTTCTTCAAAGTCTTTGGAAGAAATCTGTCTTCACTTTATTGGCTTCGAAAGAATTTGTCTTTGAAGATTCAGAAGACTTCACTTTTGACTTCGAAAGATATTGGTCTTGGCTTTGGAAGATTTCGTACTTAGAATATTTTCTTTTGAAACTTTCGAAGGAACTTCTACTAAGTACCAAGTGCATGCATGCAGGAAGCACTTGCGTTGTTTTGTGTGCATCAGCCTTTCTATAAGCCTTACAAACTCCCCCTTGGTTGATGCTACTAAAATAGAGAAGTGTCTTCAGATTTTGATAGTCCTTATCATGATCATGACCATTCCTTTCTTCATCAATTGGTCACGATCACTCAGACTTTCAAAATACCTTCGCATGTCAAAGAGATCATGTAGAGGTAAGTTAAGCATGTGTTTCCAAAGGTAGACATCTTGATCACCTTGATCTCTAGTGATAAACCATTTGTTTGGATTAGTAGTAAAAGTTCAAGACAAGATGGGTCTTCCTGATACAAGAGGATTTACTTGAGTTGGAGTGGGTAGGGCGGCCTCTTCTTGCACATTCTCATGATGCTTTGACTCATCTTGAGGTCTAGAAGTGGATGCCATTGGTTTGTTCTTTGATACAGATTTAGATGCCATCGTTTTCTTCATCTTTTGATTCTTTAACTGAGTAGACTGGCCTTCAGTACTAGATTGTTCTGTTTTATGTTTCTCAATTGGGTCCTTCTTCCTAATAGGTTTAGAAAGAGAGGGACCAAACCTATAAATACCATTTAAAACACAACCCCACCCCCGTTGGCCTCTCCCTGCTACTGACCATCTCTGGCCAAACTTTAGCTATCACCAAACCCCCAAAACGCTCAATTAAGATGCAATTAAACCGATCCTTAACTATTGTGCATCAGTTTCGAACTAATGAGTCCTTTAATACATATTACGTGGTTGTAAATTCGTTCGAATTGAAACCAAAACACATGTTCAACACATCAAACTGCTCGACGGGTTAAAACATCAATTGGGTCTATTTAATCATGGTAAAACATCCTAATCAATTTCCTTGAACTACCTGTAATTTCAATTTTATTCACAATACACACACGCCCTGATTTCGATTACCACATTTTTTGGCACCTGCAACTTAGTCGAGCATCACCATCCAATCAACCTCTTTGAAAATTGATAGAGGCTTATTGCTCTAAACCTTATTTGGAAACTTCACATAAGAGTAATCCAATTATTATCATCAATTGCATCTCGTATTTTCAATCATCTTGGTCACGATTGTTCTTACACTTGTTCCACTCAAAACAATATAAATCTAGGTAATTCCACATGCACACACATTCGATTTCATGTGCAAAATAAAATCCTTATGATCGATATCATTAACAACATCAATTTGATGTTCAATTTGAATCAAATCGAAGTTAGAGTTCTTGAGATTTGGTGGTTTTAAGTAATTAATGATTTTAAACATTATAAGGGAGATTTTAACTAGATCTGGGCTTTAGCCCACCGGTTAACACCATCCCTACACACACAAGAGGTCCCAGGTTCGAACCCGGCTCCCTCAAACTTTTTTTTAAAATTATTAATTTTAATCATTCTAAAAGATTGAAATTATTAATATATTAGTTAAGTAAAATAAACTATTTGTCAACTAAAACCATGTAACAAAATTATTAAATTAAAATTTAAAAATCCTAAAAGATATAAATTTTTCAAAAATACTACAAATTCATTTATAGGAAATATATTTTATTTATAAACATTATAAATCTACATGTTAAACAATTAATTATTCAAATAGTTATTTAAATAATAATTGTTCATTTATTCATTTAACCATATTATATCTTAAATAGTTAATAAATTTATTCTTTAAACTTTTATTTAAATTCTTGCAACTTATAACATAATATAATTTTCTATTGTTCTTTATCTTATTTTAATGTTTTGATATTATAAAACATTTATAAAATCATTTAAAAGTTTAAAAACATTATAAATTGATTTTAAATCAAGCCTAAATAACTTCAAATTATTTTTCAAGTCATTTAATATATATTCAATTAATTATCTTTATCAAGTTCTAAATAATTAATTATAAATTCATTATTTATTTTCACACTTTATACTCAATGCTCACTTAATCAATTATTACTCATGTTTAGGTAAAACTTATTATTTAAATTCACTAATGGTTCATTATTATCTTTATCATCTAATCAATTTATATTCTTCGTATTTGATCAAGTTAAATAAGCTAATTATATTTTTTATCATAATTACCAAAACCACATATTCTAATTGAAACCCTAATTCATATTTATTCTATAATCATATATGTATTATAATCCTAAGATATCAAATCTAAGGTTGAGTCGTGAAGAAATCATTGGAGAATCTTATTTTCTTATTATTATTCAAAAGTGCATCTTATAGCCGATGAGTTTCCCATTTGAGTTTTCCATGTGAGTTTCTCCATACCTATTTTTACTTTATTTCATACATTTTGGGGTGAAACATTTTATTCTTATAAATATACACTTGTAAAATATCTTGAAACTTGTAATGCACGAGCAATTCGTTTATAAACTTGTCATGGTTATTTGAGATACTTGTGAGTCTTATATGATAGTCATCTTATAAAAACAATCATTAACTATTGCTAGCCTGACAACGTCATAGAACTATAGGCTTGACAAGCCTATTTGGTGCTAAAGCCAAGGTTATTGCCGGGTCCTAATGACGTGTGACTTGTTCATCATGGGAACCAAGTACACTTAGCTAATCGTTATAACTTGTAATGGATATTTTTGTCAAGGTTTGATTGTATCATTATGCTATCTATATTCTTACAATTTTTCTTAACCTATGACATGAATTGTCTTTTAAACATTGTTTTCATATGTATGTACGAATTCATGGGAACTCACAAACATTATATGTTGGCCCTTTATTTTTAACATGTTTCAAGATTGCTACTTGAGGACTTTGTCACACCCTCAAAATCCACGTGCGGAGTTTTACCGCGAGGCGTGTGAACAAACCAGGATCACAGTCAATAGTTACTCAGAACGACTCTATATGCCATATTTAAAATAAAATCAACCAAAGTTCAAACTTTAAAACCATGCGGAAGCATTTGTAAGTAAAGAAACCCAAAGTGTATAAATGTATAATATGGCAAAACACACGCCAAACCAAATGAGAAAACATTAATACTTAGAAACCAACAAAGATGTCTTTTAAACGGAGTCTTAATATACATGATGAACCCGTGCAGTGCTCCTAATGGAAAGCGAAGTTAACGACTGAGTATAGCATACTAAAAATGTCAACATAACGGTTGGCGAGTTCAAGATTGGCGTTCAAATATAAACAATTTAACAGTTTGTATATAAGCAGTGTATTGTAACAGATAGCTAGTCTATTAACAATAATATTAATTCATAGTGACTTCATAATTGAAGCTGACTGTGATAGGTTGTTGCCTCCTGTCACGACTTAACAGGTCGTGACGATGTTCAATAGGACAAATTGCACCCGGTTGACCTCGAGTCACACAGGTGAGACTCGTCAGACCAGTAGTACTACCCAAGTTTCCCCGCTATTCAATATTAACAATTCAAAAGTGTGAGGACTTTTCCAAAGTAAACAGCACTATATTAATATATACACAACTTAAATACATATAAGCGTTGTAATTTACTAGTATGCTATCTCCCCCCCAAAAGAGGTTAAGTAAAGAGTGGGGCATGAACTCACCTGATATGCGAAATGAATACTTAGGATTTACTTGAAGGAAAGAGTGGACAGACAACCTTCAGAGGTTACCTAGATCATGTAAGTACATAAGTACGTGTAAACAGAGAACATGTAGAACCCTAAGCACACTACAACCAAAGACTCAAGGTTTCAGAAAAACAGACACGTTTGACTCAGTTGACCCGTTTGACCCGTTGGTGATATTATGTGTTGTAAACCATTTAAGCAAGCATACTCACACATCATACATGGTTAACATTCAAATGGATCACGTGTATGCTACATTATCCAGGTGTATTACTTAGATCATCATTCTACCAAGTATCATACAAGTCATGCGAATCTAAAATATTAACATGCCTACTAGTTATAACATAACTAACATACCACACAAATATCAAATCACGCACTATATGCCATGTGAAGCCACTCACAACTTCACACCCTAAACCCTCCCAATCCTACTAAGTAGGGGCCTTAGATTCGCACGCGTGTATGATAATCACAACCATATTCATTAACCATGTCATTGCATTTAACATACACCACAATAATTAATTTCTAGTCCCAAACATGATGTCTTAACTACTAATCAACATTAACATCATACATGATCATCAAAGTCCATACAACTAAATTAACATATTCTACCACATTAGAAATCATCCATGAACATATTAACATGCTCCTAATATCCCAAACATGCTCAAACTATCATCTTTCAAACTTTGTGCAAATAAAGTTTCCCTTTTGGGAAAGTACATCTCAAATACCTCAACACTCAATGTATTCATGAATTTATCACGAATATACCATTTCAAGCTCATAACAACATCTAGACATGATCAACAATACCTAATCATCATAATCCATCAATCATCATGAATAAAAGTTTCCACTGGTCAAGATATGAACAACAACATCCATTCCAAGGTTTCTAGCATTCATATCAACAATCTAGCACCTAATCATCACCATAAACCCTTTCACAACATCAATCCATCATCAAATCATCATATCATGAAAAAAAGTTACTATTATTAGTAACCTATGAACACCAACTTCAATTGATCAATTTCTTGCAAGATCAATGTAACCTAGCATTCATACAACATACTAACCATTATACATTCATCATACAATCATCAATCTCACATGATCACATCAAATTCAAATTAGGGTTTATATAGAATCAAAGTTCATGATCCATCCATTAAAACGTATCATTCTTGCATAATCAACGTTAAACGACATGTACACCATCTAACTAACATACTGACATCATCAAACAACCACAATTTCGACACCATGAACACCCATCCACGAATTAGGGTTGGCCATAACAAGAAACCCATAAAACTTGTAAAATTCTAACCTTTAAACATGTAATGGATTGTATTGATGATTCTAACTTGTTGTAATCCTTGAAATCGATCAAATTTAGTGATTTCTTGCTTGTTCTTGGTCGAAATCGCAAAGAGAGGGAGGGGGTGAAGGCTGGTTGCGGCCAATAGGGGGGGCTAGGGTTTGGATGTTTTATTTAATTTAATTTTCCATATTTACCATTTAAACCCTTGTGTTTTGTATTTTATAAAATTAGGCTTTAAACTCCTTGTAAAGTGTTTTTAACTTAATAATGTAAACATATAAACTAATGATAACAATTATATATTTTATTTTTATAAAGCACAACACATACGAATTAATACACACGTTTTCACGTTACGCGATTAATTTCCACAATGAACCTTTAAATCGTGTAAACAAATAAACATAACACAACAATCACATAATCAGTTAGATTATCATTAATTTAACATTGTTAATTATTATTAGGTCACCACCGTTAAACGACAACTAGTGTGTGCTTACGACACGTGTATGCAAGACTTAACGAAACTAACGGAGTTTGGTAACGGAAAATTACCGTATGTCAAATTATCCCCATGTTGAAAGAATTTTCGTCCCGAAAATTGCGTTACATGGTGAGAGTGTTCCATCACTGGTCTACTGCATTGGCACGCAGAAACTGAAATCGAGTGAGCTTTGGATGAATTATCACATCATCCCCATGTTGAAAGAAATTTCGTCCCGAAATTTAAATCAATACCTTCGTCTGCTGGCATCGTCTTTTCGAATAGTTGAGGGTACTTCAGCTTCATTTGATCTTCTCATTCCCATGTGAATTCCGGTCCATGTCGCGAATTCCAACGGATTTTGACAATGGGTATCTTGCTTTGCTTAAGTGTTTTAACCTCATGGTCCATCACCTGGACTTGTTCTTCAACAAAGCGTAATTGTTCATCCACTTGAACTTCTTCTAGTGGTACGACCATTGTTTCATCAGTTAGGCACTTCTTTAGGTTCGACACGTGAAATACATCGTGGATTCCACTTAGCGAATTAGGTAGGGCTAGTCGATAAGCCACTGGACCTATTCTTTCCACTATTTCAAATGGTCCAACGTACCTCGGATTTAGCTTCCCTCGTTTGCCAAACCAAACTACGCCTTTCCATGGTGCGACCCTCAACAAAACCTTGTCACCAACCTGAAACTCTAAAGATTTCCGTCTCCTGTCAGCAAAACTCTTTTGTCTGTCTCGCGCTGCAGCCATACGGTTTCGTATCTACACAATCTTCTCGGTTGTCTCATGAATTAACTCGGGACCTGTTAGCTGACTATCACTAATTTCCGCCCAGCAAACTGGTGATCTACATTTTCTCCCATACAACGCCTTGAAAGGTGCTGCCTGTATGCTAGTATGATAACTGTTGTTATAAGAAAACTCCACCAATGGCAGGTGAATTTCCCAGTTATTCCGGAAGTCAATCACACAAGCACGTAGCATATCCTCTAACGGCTGTATGGTATGCTCACTTTGGCCATCCGTCTGTGGGTGATATGCAGTACTCATATCCAATCGTGTACCCAAAGATTTCTGCAATGATTGCCAGAAATGTGACATGAAACGAGCGTCGCGGTCGGAAATAATTGAGATTGGTACACCGTGTCTCGAAACGATCTCTTTTAGCTACAGTTGGGTTAATTTCTCCATCTTATCCGTTTCCTTAATTGCAAGGAAGTGAGCAGACTTTATCAACCGATCCACGATAACCCATATCGTGTCACAACCAGTATTAGTCTGGGGTAATTTAGTAATAAAATCCATGGAGATTTGTTCCCATTTCCACATTGGTACCTCGGGTTGTTGCAACAGTCCGGATGGCTTTTGGTATTCCACCTTTACTTTCGAGCAGGTCAAACACTTGCTCACATACGTAGCTACATCCGCCTTCATGTTAGGCCACCAGTTGTGCGCCTTTAGGTCACGGTACATCTTGTCGGATCCAGGATGTATAGAATACTTGGATTTGTGCGCCTCACTCATAACTAAATCCCTTAGATTTCCATAGACAGGCACCCAAAGTCTATCCATGAAATATAGAATTCCATCCTCCTTCACCACCAGTTGCTTATCCATTCCCTTTAACGACTCAAAACCAACATTTTCCGCTTTTAACGCTTCTATCTCTGCCTCCTACTTGTTCGGGCAGTTGGGTGCTAATAGTAAGCTGTAAAGCTCGCACCCGTTGGGTTTAGCTATTCCTTCCGGCTTAAGGCATCAGCAACCACGTTCACCTTTCCCGGATGACACTTGATAGCGCAATCATAGTCGTTTAGTAGCTCCACCCAACGTCATTGCCTCATATTCAACTCCTTTTGCTCGAAGATATGTTGAAGACTCTTGTGATCGGTGTAGATTGTGCACTTGGTACCGTACAAGTAATGTATCCAAATCTTTAAGGCAAAAACCACTGCCCCCAGCTCTAGGTCATGGGTGGTATAGTTCTTCTCGTGAACCTTTAGTTGTCTCGAGGCGTAGGCTATCACCTTTTCTCGTTGCATCAAGCCACAACCAAATCCTTGAATGGATGCATCACAATACACCACAAAATCATCCGTTCCCTCTGGTAGTGCTAATATCGGGGCACTACAGAGTTTTTGTTTTAACAATTGAAAAGCTGATTCTTGACTCTCACTCAATTTGTATGTCGTTCCTTTGTGAGTCAAGGCCGTGAGAGGTTGTGCGATCTTAGAAAATCCTTCTATGAATCGTCGGTAATATCCTTCTAATCCCAGAAATTGTCTTATCTCACTCGACGTTTTGGGTGTAGTCCAATTCTTTATCACCTCAATCTTGGCAGGATCAACATGTATCCCTTTCTCATTAACAATATGATCTAGAAATTGCATTTCTCGTATCCAAAAGTCACACTTAGAGAATTTGGCATACAACTACTCATTCTTCAATAGTTCTAAGATCATTCGTAAGTGCTCTTCATGATCCTCCTTAGTCCTAGAATATGTCAGAATATCATCGATAAACACAATGACGATCTGATCGAGATAGGGTTTGCACACGCAGTTCATGAGGTCCATGAACACCGCAGGTGCATTAGTCAACCCAAAAGGCATGACCAAGAACTCATAATGACCATAACGAGTACGAAACATAGTCTTGGGAATGTCTTCTTCTCGGAATCGAAGTTGATGATAATCAGATCTCAAGTCAATCTTCGAATAATAGCTTGATCCCTGAAGCTGGTCAAACAAGTCATCGATACGAGGTAAAGGGTATCGGTTCTTGACTGTTACTTTGTTTAACTCCCTATAATCGATGCACATCCGGAATGTGCCATCCTTCTTCTTAACAAAAAGAATAGGGGCTCCCCAAGGTGATGTGTTAGGTCGAATAAAGCCCTTATCTAAAAGCTCTTAAAGTTGTGATGACAACTCTTGTAGTTCATTCGGTGCTAATCGATAAGGTACCCTAGCAATCGGGGCTGCGTCGGGAGTCAACTCAATTTGTAATTCCACTTGGCGGTGAGGTGGTAATCCAGGAAGATCCTCTGGGAACACCCCTGGAAAGTCGCGCACTATGGGAATATCCTCCATTCTCCTTTCTTCCGCTTGCTTTCGGTTACGAGTGCTAGAATAGCCAAACGACCCTTTCGTAATAACTTTTGGGTTTTCATGTATGAGATGATGCCTATCACTGCACCACTCCTATCCCCTCTGACTGCGAGGATTTCATCACCAATAGGAATTCGTATGATCTTCTCATGACATATGACTTCTGCTTGCTTGCTAGAGAGCCAATCCATGCCTATCATAACATCAAAACTCCGTAGCGTAACAGGCATAAGATCTATAGCCAAAGTATGAACGGCAAGCTCTATCTTACAATCCTTAAGGATATGCGTTACATGGATCTATTTATCATCGGCCAATATTACGGGTATTTAGATTCTAAGGCAGAGGGCATATCACTTAAAAGACTACAGAACTTTAAGGACACGAAACTCATATCGGCTCTAGTATCGAATAGTACTGTAGCAAAACAACATTAACAGAGAACCTACCAGTAACAGTTGCGGGGTCATTTAGAGCCTCACCTGAGCGAATGACGAAGGCTTTCCCTTTGGCTCCATCTTTGTTGCCGCCATTACCAGTACCATTGCCACCATTGTTGATGTTACCGTGGTTGTTGTTGTTGTGGCCATTGCCGTTATTGCCATTACCATTCCTCCGGAGTTGTGGGCAATTTCCCCTGTAATGCCCTTCCTTCCCACATTCAAAACAACCTTCGGGAGTCTCCTGAGGTTGTTGTGGCTTCCTTAACAGTTCACCACGACAATCCTTAGCTGCGTGTCCAATCTTACCACAGCGTTGACACTTGAAGTTATCACACCTTCCCACATGATGGTAATTACACCGAGTGCACTTCGGATGTCTACCACCATAACCACTGGGTCCTTGATTACTTGAAGACGTTTGGTTGAAGTTACGGTTATTGTCGAACCTCTTTGTTGCTGAACTAGTTGTTGTTGCTGTTGAGGTTGGGGTTGACCACTAGATGATGATGATTTGCTGTTGTTGGAGCTATCCCACTTTTCTTTTTGTCAGGCACGCTTGCCACAACGCCCCGCTTAGTTAAAAGTCCTTGCTCCACTACTTGATCAGTCAGCTTATGAGCTAACTGAATGGCTTGCTGAATCGTGGTTGGGTTGGAAGCAGTCACCATACTTTGAATTTCGGGTACTAATCCCCGTATGTAATGCTCAACCCTCTTGTGCACTTCATTCACCACTCCCAGGCATAGGGTCGCTAGTTCATGGGTTTGGGTGTAGGCCTCGATTTCCGAGCCCTGCATCTTAAGTTGCTAGAACTCCATCTCCAGCTTTTGCACTTCATTGCGAGGACAGTACTCCTCAGTCATCATTTCTTTGAATTCAGCCCAGGGAAGTCCATTTGCCATAACTTGTCCTAGCATCTGGACCTGCGCATTCCACCAGGACAGAGCGGTACCTTCCAGAGTTCCGGTGGCATATTTCACCTGATCAGCAGGTGGGCAGTTGCATTTGGAGAAGACAGACTCTGTCTTCTCGAACCATCGCACCAGTCCTACAGCCCCTTTAGTACCGCTGTAGGTGTGTGGTTTACAGTCCATAAAGGACTTGTAAGTACACACCGGTGGTCTTGCTGGCTGTCCCGTTTGGGCAGCAGCAGTGCTGCCTGAACATGCTCATTTATTAGGGCAGCTAGTTCTGCGGGGGTCATGTATATAGTGCCACCGCCATGGTCTCTAGTGCCATGTCCATGTCTGCGCCCACGGCCACGTCCACGTCCATGTCCACGGGTGTCCATTTTTCACTTTACATTCACAAATACAATAATGAGTAACATCAAACACATTTATCCATTGAAGTATAGTAAACAGTAAGGAATAATGAATCATCACAACCACAACGTTCATAACAAAAATGATAACCAAGGTAAATAAATTGTAAATGAGTCACAATGTATTCATCAATGTCAAAATTTAAGTTTGTCGTTCGGGTGGGGAAACAACCCGTCCCACATAGGTTTCAAAAGAGAGAAACACTACATAGTCCAAGTCATATAAAGAAATCAATCAACAACATCCGACCCATCGCTGTCATCTTCCATCTCCACGGTTCCTCCTCCTCGGGTTCCTCCTCGGGATCCTCATCCTCTGAGTCCGCTGCAGGAGCAGGAGCTATAGCAATCTAAGCGCTGCCAATGGGCTTCTAAGATAGCAATTCTATTATCGGCTACTGCATCCCGCTGTTCACAAGCAGTAACACGTCCTCTAAGTGCTATAAGACCATCTTCCATGTGGTGACACCCATTAAGGTCTTCCCGTGTTGCTCCTCAAGTACATCCATTTGATGTCTTAGTTTGTACACTGATGCTGCAATGTACAAACATCACTCATGAGTCGCCTGACTCATTGTTGCTTAGTATCCAGTGCAGCCACCAGTGCAGCAATCAGTTGCTCATTAGACTGCACTGTCCGTGGAAGTGAAGGCATTGGTTGATCGGCGTTGCTCCTAGTCATGGGCCTCGGGATAGGTACGCCCTCCCTATACATTACATGATCAACGAACCTGGGGTAGAAACTCTAGTCTCGTGGGGGGTCACGCTCCATCAGTGCAAAAGGTTGATCCCAATCAATCTCCCCTTGAGGATAAGCTAATCGGGGCAAGTTGGGTCCATTGTCGGGTACAGGTACGGGAGGTGGGGATTCAGATCGTGAAGGTGATACAGGTCGTGTACCCGGAGCTCACGATGACGAAGCCATGCTGCAGAGAGTGTGATGTGTATGCCAATGAGTATACAGTAGAGGAAAATAAGGCACAGGTAACTAACTAACTATGTGCGGTTATAGTCTAGTGTGTATGCAACCTAGTTCCCTATAACCAGTGGCTTTGATACCAATCTGTCACATCCTCAAAATCCACGTACGGAGTTTTATATCGAGGCGTGTGAACAAACCATGATCACAGTCAATAGTTAATCAGAACGACTCTATATGCCATATTAAAATAAAATCAACCAAAGTTCAAACTTTAAAACCATGCGGAAGTGTTTTGTAAGTAAAGAAACCCAAAGTGTATAAATGTATAATATGGCAAAACACGCGCCAAACCAAATGAGAAAACATTAATACTTAGAAACCAACAAAGATGTCTTTTAAACGGAGTCTTAATATACATGATGAACCCTGTGCAGTGCTCCTAATGGCAAGCAAAGTTAACGACTTGAGAATAGCATACTAAAAATATCAACACAATGGTTGGTGAGTTCAAGAGTTGGCGTTCAAATATAAACAATTTAACAGTTGTGATATAAGCAATGTATTATAACAGATAGCTAGTCTATTAACAATAAATATTAATTCATAGTCATTTTGCAATTAAAGCTGACTGTGATAGGTTGTTGCCTCCTGTCACGACTTAACAGGTCGTGACAATGTTCAATAGGACAAATTGCACCCGGTTGACCTCGAGTCACACAGGTGGGGCTCGTCAGACCCAGTGGTACTACCCAAGTTCCCCGCTATTCAATATTAACAATTCGAAAGTGTGAGGACTTTTCCAAAGTAAACAACACTATATTAATATTATACACAACTTAAACACATATAAAGCGTTTGTAATTTACCAGTATGCTATCTCCCCCAAAAGATGTTAAGTAAAGAGTGGGGCATGAACTCACCTGATATACGAAATGAATACTTAGGGTTTACTTGAAGGAAAGAGTGGACAGACAACCTTCAGAGGTTACCTAGATCATGTAAGTACATAAGTACGTGTAAACAGAGAACATATAGAACCCTAAGCACACTACAACCAAAGACTCCAGGTTTCAGAAAAACAGACACGTTTGACTCAGTTGACCTGTTTGACCTGTTGGTGACATTATGTGTTGTAAACCATTTAAGCAAGCATACTCACACATCATACATGGTTAACATTCAAATGGATCACATGTATGCTATATTATCCAGGTGTATTACTTAGATCATCATTCTACCAAGTATCATACAAGTCATGCGAATCTAAAACATTAACATGCCTACCAGTTATAATATAACTAACATACCACACAAAGATCAAATCACACACTACATGCCTTGTGAAGCCACTCACAACTTCACACCCTAAACCCTGCCAATCCTACTAAGTAGGGGCCTCAGATTCGCACGCGTGTATGATGATCACAATCATATTCATAACCATGTTCATTGCATTCAACATACACCACAATAATTAATTTCTAGTCCCAAACATGATGTCTTAACTACTAATCAACATTAACTTCATACATGATCATCAAAGTCCATACAACTAAATTAACATATTCTACCACATTAGAAATCATCCATGAACATACTAACATGCTCCTAATATCCTAAACATGCTCAAACTATCATCTTTCAAACTTTGTGCAAATAAAGTTTCTCTTTTGGGAAAGTACATCTCAAATACCTCAAACACTCAATGTATTCATGAATTTATCACGAATATACCATTTCAAGCTCATAACAACATGTAGACATGTTCAACAATACCTAATCATCATAATTCATCAATCATCATGAACAAAAGTTTCCACTTTTGGCAAGATATGAACAACAACATCCATTCCAAGGTTTCTAGGATTCATATCAACAATCTAGCACCTAATCATCACAATAAACCCTTTAACAACATCAATCCATCATCAAATCATCATATCATGAAAATAAAGTATCTATTATTAGTAACCTATGAACACCAACTTCAATTCGTCAATTTCTTGTAAGATCAATGTAACCTAGCATTCATACAACATACTAACCATCATACAATCATCAATCTCACATGATCATATCAATTAGAATTAGGGTTTATATAGAATCAAAGTTCATGATCCATCCATTAAAAACGTATCATTCTTGCATAATCAACGTTAAACTACATGTACACCATCTAACTAACATACTAACATCATCAAACAACCACAATTTCGACATCATGAACACCCATCCACGAATTAGGGTTCGGCCATAACAAGAAACCCATAAAACTTGTATAATTCTAACCTTTAAACGTGTAATGGCTTGTATTTGATGATTCTAACTTGTTGTAATCCTTGAAATCGATCAAATTCAGTGATTTCTTGCTTGTTCTTGGTCGAAATCGCAAAGAGGGAGGGGGTTGAAGGGTGGTTGCAGCCAAATAGGGGTGGGGCTAGGGTTTGGGATGTTTTATTTAATTTAATTTTGCATAATTACCATTTAAACCCTTGTGTTTTGTATTTTATAAATTTAGGCTTTAAACTCCTTGTAAAGTGTTTTTAACATAATAATATAAACAAATAAACTAACAATAACAATTATATATTATTTTATAAAACACAACACATACGAATTAATACACACGTTTCCACGTTACGCGATTAATTTTCACAATGAACCTTTAAATCGTGTAAACACATAAACATAACACAACAATCATATAATCAGTTAGATTATCATTAATTTAACATTGTTAATTATTATTAGGTCACCAATGTTAGACGAATACTAGTGTGTGCTTATGACACGTGTATGCAAGACTTAACGAAACTAACGGAGTTTGGTGACGGAAAATTACCGGATGTCACAGACTTCTTTTTGCTCATATAGGACTTGGGATTAGTTTAATTAAATATTTTATATTGTTGTTTAAAATATTATTGTATTGTAATGACTTATTGTCTAGTATTATTCATAAAAAATGTCATTTAATATTATTTCAACTTATTTAATTCCATAAGCTATGAGCAATCGTTTCACATTCGTCCGCCCTAATAATTCCGCCGTCGGTTGGGGTGTGACAATTTTTGCAAAGATATTAAGATAAAGTCTCATACCAGTTTCATTGAGCTTAATGTAGCCCATAAAGAGCTTTATCAAGCTTGGAGACATAATTAGGGTGATCAAGATCTGTAAAGACAGGTGGTTGTATGACATACACCTTTTCATTAATCACCCCATATAGAAAAGCACACTTGACATCAAGTTGGTAGACCTTGAAATCTTTGGATCTAGAAAAAGCTAGGACCAAAGACATCTATGTAATCAATTCTTTCTTCTTGTGTGTACCCTTGGACAACTAGTCTAGCCTTGTTTTTTATGACAAGTCCTCTATCATCTTTATTGTTTCTAAACTTCCACTTGGTTTCTATGGTAGTATTCCCTTGAGGAAGAGGACGTAGGTTCCAAACCTTTTTTCTTTTGAATTGACGCAACTCCTCTTGCATAAGTTCAACCCAACTTCCATCCTTTAAAGCCTCATCAACTTTCTTGGCTCTATTTGGGACAGGAAACAAGAGTGGAGACAAACATTTACATCATGGGTTTCTCATCTTGTCCTTACCATTGTGTCAATATTTTCAATGATGTTTATAATAGGGTGAGACTTGTGGATCCTGAGTTGAGAAATCACAGCAAGTTGCTTGGAAAGACCAAAATTAGAGAAATGTAGATTAAGCATTGAATTATCTCCCATCACATCAGCACACTTATCAAGAAAGACTTGATCCAATGAGTGTGTGACATCATTGATGTTGTCTTCTACGGAGTGGTTTTTAGCATCATGAAACTCTTATTCATTGTCACCACCACCATTTCCTTCCATATTTGACGCTCCTTCACTTGAGTTTTGTGCCTTTGAACTGGAATTGTTGGCACCTTAGATGTATCAGCTGAATGTGACATGGTTAGGCTTATAGGAACTCAATCTGCAGGGTTAGTTACCATTAGAGCTGAATTAGTATGGTCTAAAGGTCTTCTCAGCTTAAATCTTGGGTCAGGATCTCCTGTTGATAAGATATTCATGGATCCTAAAACATTCTCTTAAGATTTGTTAAAACAGTTGGATACTAAATCAAGATCAAATAGCCAATCAGGGTTAGAACCTTTCATACTAGGAGTATACTTATTAAAAGTCACATTGGCTAACTCCTAAAATATTCTAGTTCTTAGATTATATACTAAATAAGCCTTAGCTTGATAAGAGTATCAAATGAAGTGTCCATTATCTGATTTCTCATCAAATTTGGCTATTTGATCTTTGGTATTCAATATAGTGCATGGACATCCAAATGACTTGAGAAAACTAATGAAAGGTTTTCTCTTGTGCTAAAGTTCATATGGAAGTTTTACCATGAGTATTGACTAATAAAACTCTATTTTGCATATAAGAAGCAGAGTTTACTGCCTCTACCAGAAGGTGATGGGCAGTTTAGAGTCTGAAAACATAGTTCTTGCAGCCTTAATTAGTGTCCTATTTCTCCTCTCAACAATACCATTTTGCTAAGGAGTCCTGTATGCACTATATTTTCTTGAAAGACCCTTTTCATCACAAAATGTATCAAGGATTTAGTTCTTAAATTCAATCCTTGATCATACCTTATGATCACATTGATTCTCAATCTTTAAGTTGAAACTCTTCAAAGTCTTAGGATTCTCATCCTTAGTTCTAAGAAAGAAGACCCAAGTGAATCTTCTAAAGTCATTAGTGATCACTAAATAATATGAGGTCCTTCCTAGACTCATTACACTAGTAAGGTCAATTAGATCCATATGTAATAAGTGTAGGGGGTTATGATAGGTTTTCTTTCCTTTAGCTTGTGAGATACCTTGTGTTGCTTCTCTTTAAGGCATGTAACACAATGGTCATCACTTGTAAACTCGTTCTTTGGCATTTTAGTTACCAAATCATTCTTAATCAATTTATTCATGTGTTTAAAGTTTACATGGCATATTCATATATACTAGAGGAAAGAATCATCCCTATTTGCTTTAGATAGAAAGCATGAAATATCTCCTGAAGGAGATGTTTCTTGCAAGTCCATCTGTACATGTTCCCTTTCCTGGGGACTCCGAGCAGGATATGCACTTGAGGAATAACCACCTTGGGCTTGAGAACAATGCACTCTTTCTTAGTGAGAAGAATGTATGTCTTTGATCATAAAATTGAGATACACTCAAGAGATTGTATCTAAGCTCTTTGACAAAGTTTACTTTTTCAATGCTGAGATTGCTATTTGTGACCCTACCCATTCTAGCATTGTAACCTCCAACGTCTCCTCCAAAAGCAACTAGCTCTCCATCAATTTTCTCAAACTTTTAGAGTAGAGACCCATTTCTTGTCATGTGCCTTGAACAGTCACTATTAATGATCCATACATTCCTGTTTGTCTTGAGTTGTTCCTATACAAAAAATATGATTAGTTGTATTTAGAAACGCAAGCCTTGTTGGTCTTGTACTTATCAAAAAAAGTTGAAGACAATGCAAGAGTAATAGATCCTATTGTCAGATTTGGAGGATCCTTTGTTGATGTTGATAAAGAACCTTCAGTCACATGGTCTTTCTTTGTCTTCCACGCCACCTTTGGAGACTTAGACTTGACCTTAAATACTTCAGATGTTTTGACAATTTCGGAAGTTTTGGAGATTGGACCTTCGGATGATCATGCTAGCACTACAGCAGGCTTCAGTACTTCGAAAGTATTCCTTTCTTCCGAGACCAAATTTTCTTCCAAAGACAAGTTTTCACTTGTCTTCTTCTATATTGTGGAGCTTTTGAAAGGAGAAGACTTTCCTTCCTAAGCTTGCTTCTTCTTCATCTTCTCAGAAGTTTCTTTCTTGGTCATATGGACAATACTTTTTGGATTGTAAAGGAAATCATTTGCAAGATGAGAAGTACTACCACACATAACACAATGCATTTCTTCTTTCTAAGAGTATTCCTTTGAGAATATAGATGAACTGGATCACTTTCGTTCTTCATCTTTATCTTTGCAGATGCTATGAAATTATTTTAGGGTGAGACTGCCTTTGGAGTTGGATGGTTTAGGTGGTGTAGTAGTGGTACACAACTAATCCGCCTTCTTCATGACGTTGGGTTGATTTGAACAAGAGCTAGAACTCCTGGTACTAGAGTTCAAGTTTGAGGCTTCAGCCTTAACCACCTCAAAACCTACAAAGATAAAAACTTGTTTCTACATAGAGTTAAAAGTGGCCTTGATCTCTTGAGCCTTTTGGCCTTTTTAAGCATGTTCTTCCTTCTAGAATTGGTTATCCTAACTCCTTTTCTCTTCTTAGAAGAATAGTGACCTTTCTTAGGATGTTCTTCTTCACTCTTCTTAATTTTATCCTTCACTATCTCCTCTTCATCCTCTTCGCTCATGGGGTCTATAAAAGGAAGCTCATCTTCACAAGTTCCACATCTAGGAGATCTTACAGACAATATTATATGTGGAGGAGCTATCTCAGTAGATCCCAATCCCTGCTTATTCTGATAACAAAATTTTGGATGCAAGGATGAGGATATTATGTTATTGAAGGTCTCTTCTTCAAGAACTTATTTTTCTCCCTTGGCATTACTGATCACAAGCTCAGCCTGGCATTCAGTTAACTTAGTGATGAGATCTTTGATTTGAGTCTTGTAGTTAGTATGTTCATGTTTAAGAGTTGAAATGGTTTTCTCTAGATCTTATATTTTAAGTTTGCAATCATTTTTAGATCTTTTGAAATAAAATTTTAAGATATTCAAAGACTCAAGATCAGATCTCACTCTAAGTTATAGGTACTATATCTATTAACTTTAGCAATTCATCTAGGTGTGCATAGATGTTCTAATACCTTGGCTTCATCATGGTTAGCCGTTAGTGTTTGATTTGGAGATGCATCTTCCACCTAAAAGCTCTAGTTAAAGCCTCCTTCTTGAATAGCAACTACAACTTGCTGCTTTGGCTTTCATTCTGGTTGGCTTTATTAGTGTAGTTTAGTCTGGTTTGTTCTTGGTCACCATTTGTCATTAGTGCCATACACTCCCTAGCAAAGTGTCTCATTTGGTTACAGTTGTAACACTTTACCTTGATCTTGTCCAGCCCAAACTTTCTACTAGCTACATTGCTAGGAAACATTCTCCCTATACTCTTGTAGAACTTCTTGGCACTATGAGTGACAAGAGCTATTTGCTGAACTATCTCCATGTACTCCAGATCTTCTGGATGGATACAGTCGTGATCTTTAAGGGTGAAAAGAAAGTTTCCAGTGCTTTTGTCAACAGACATAAATGCTTATGAAGAGCTTGTCTCTTGGAATGGACTTTCTTGAGTGTAACTCTCCTTTGGTGTCTCTAGGAAGGTGATGAAAGGACCCCTGAAGGGTTGAACTTTGCTAATTGTTGGAGTTACCTGATGGACTTTGCATATTCATCTCCATCTGGGATCCACTAAGAATACCATACAACTCTATAAGAGTGAGAGTCTTAAGGTCCTTAGTTCTATTGATAACAACTTAATAATGTGTCCATCATCTAGGAAGAGAAGACATGAACTTCCATACAATGTGTTTATTTTCAAGAGTTACTCTAACATCCATTAGAGTATCCATAATCTCAACATACCTGAAATATTGTTGAGTCATGGTTTCACTTGTTTTGAAGGTTAAGTTCTTAAACTGTTGTTTCAAGAGGTCCTTCTTGCTCTTTTTTGTTTTAATGGACCCCTCATACATGAGTCTCAGTTCATCCCATAGTTTCTTAGCAGTCTTACACTTGTTGAAGCCCCTATATATAGAGTTTGGAAGAGTAGTTTGGAGGGCAATCATGGCTTTCTAATCTATGTCTATTCTCTTCCTATCTTCTTTAGAATAGTCAACCACCTCCTGGATGGCCCCGTTCCCAGGACGCTTATAGTTGGATTCTCATCGCGCATAAAACATATAATTACATTCGTCTTACAAAAATGTTGCAGCGAAAACATTCAAAAATGACATCACATTTCATTATAAAAACTTTTGCCAAATAATACATCGTCAATGAGTTACAAAATACAATGTTGCATTATATCACAAAAGCGCTATATAAATGGATGCCATCCCAAAAGAGCTGAGTAGCCGCCTCGTGCCATCCTCAGCAACCATTACCTGCCAACTGGAAACACATCAAAGTCAGCGTTGCTGAGTGAGTTCTAGTTTTATAATAAAACATACTTTTCTTTCGTAAAACCGTTCTTTACTTTCTTTCAAAATCAAACTATACTTTACATTCATTCGTGATCATACATCATACATACATACAGATAATATCATCATTATCTTCTTTAATCTTTCATGCCTCATTCTTTACTTTTCCCTTCTATCAACAATAAACCTTACCCTTCAGTTCATGGTACTGGACCTAGGCTATCACAGACCTTCTATAATGGTGCACCGCACCTAAGGTAAAGTTTAGGTTTACTATGAAACCTTTCTATTCATGGTTCTGGATCTAGGCCTATCACAGACCTTCTATTACGGTGCATCGCACCGCGTGGTCGCAGTACCTAAGTTATGAATGTAGGTGTACCATTGCCATATGCGATACCTTTCTGGTCATGGCTCTAGACCTACGCCTATCATAGACCTTCTATAACGGTGCATTGCACCTCGTGGTCACAACACCTAAGGTATGCAACAATAGTTCTATGCAAATGGTCATCACAAAGAAAGACCCCGATGTACATACCATGCTTACCAGACTATCTTACTTTCATTACTCATTAATGCATGCATCCTTACTTCATGTTCCTCTTTTCTTTATCTTTCACTTTATGTTACATAATACTTCATTTCATTCATTAACATTCAACATAAAGCCATAGGAAAGATAAACATACATCATAACAAGGAACATAACATACACATGCATCAACATCGCACAGGGCAACATCATACATATATAACATGCATAATCATGCAACATCATCATCATCATGCCCAACATGCTCTCTAAGGCCTCAATAATCATCTTACATGCTCTTACAGGAACCCTTGCGTCAAAACTTACATCTACATTTTCCCCCGAAAGTTAGAAGTCAAACTACACTTTCCTCGGGTATAACAACCCCATTCAGGCGTATGGACACCCTTCAGTCGCATGGCATCCATGCGACTGAACATCATGCGAATGAACTAATGCGGATGAACACTCATGCGAATGAACACCAATCGTGGCGAATGGACTAATGCGGATGGACCTCATGCGAATGGGACTAATGCGGATGAGCACTTATGCGACTAGACCTTCAATTGCAGGACCTCCGTGCGACTGGTCTTTCAATCCTACGAATGGACCTTCAATCGTGCGAATGGAACCCATCGTGCGAATGGACCCCTATCGCCCTATTCAGCCGTATGGCCTCCATTCGGCCTTCAATCGGTCGCCTAGCCCTAGCTGATGCAGAATGCAGTTCATCCCGACTGTAGCCGAGGTGTTTCGGCTTCCAAACTCATCTAAACCTATTTTAAGCCCAAATCGACCATCGTAAACCTTAGGGATGCATACCACAACACCATTCAAGCGCACACAAGCTCACAATCAAGACTGAAATGCATCATACGCATACATACACATACACAAACATGTCAAACATGCACACACTCAAAAACCGATTTTTAGATGTGTTCCAGCCCTAAATCATTCAAAAACATTTAAAAGAGGGGTCCTAGAACTCACACAAGCGACCACAACGAGTAGAGCTTTGATTTGGCTTGCTTCTCAACGATTTTGGCTACTCGAACCAACCCGAACCAACACTTTTCCTCTTTTCTTCCTTTCTCTCTTCTCATCTATTTTCTTGGCTGAAATATCAGTGTGGCAAGAGGGTAAAGTGTTGCCCTATCCTTTAAATACTCCCACTTCTCCAACTTTCTCTCATGGCGAGTTTGGTCCCTCGACTTTGGACTTTATTTCTTTTTCTTCATTCGTCGGCTTCAAAATAAGTAAATAACCAGGTGTTACAAGTCCACCCCCGTAAATAGGTTTCGTCCCTGAAACCAGTTATTCTTCAAACAACGTGGGTAATGCTATCTCATTTCTTCCTCAGTCTCCCACGTTGACTCGGATCCCTTCCTATTCTTCCACTGTACACGCACAAGAGGAACCACTTTATTTCTCAGCCTCTTCTCTTTTCTATCAATGAATGCCATTGCTTGCTCCATATAATTGAGCCTTTCGTCTACTTCGATATCCTCCAGTGGGACAATCATGTCTTCATCCGCCAAGCACTTCCTTAGATGAGACACGTGGAATGTCAAGTGGATTCCACTTAGCTCATCTGGTAACTCCAATCTATAGGCCACCTCTCCAACTCGAGCAATGACTCGGAAAGGGCTTATATACCTTGGGTTTAACTTGCCTCGCTTCCTGAATCAAATAATACCCTTCCAAGGTGAGACCTTCAACATAACCCGGTCACCCACCTGGAACTCAGTTGGTCTGTGTCGTTTATCAGCATACGACTTTTGTCTATCTTTGGCTGCCTTCATGAAGGCTTTGATCTTTTCGAGCTTCTCAGTCGTAGCCTCGATTACCTCGATGCTTCCCAACTCCTTCTGACCAATATCACCCCAACAAATGGGTGTTCTGCATCTCCTACCGTATAGCATCTCATATGGTGGCATACCAATGCTGGCGTGATAGCTGTTGTTGTATGAGAATTCGGCTAACGGTAGGTGGTCATCCTAACTTCCCCCAAAATCAATCACACATGCCCGAAGCATGTCCTCCAATGTCTGAATGGTCCTCTCAGACTTACCATCAGTTTGGGGATGATAACCCGTGCTAATATGTAACCTCGTCCCCATGGCGTCGTGGAATTTCTTCCAGAATTTGGAGGTAAACCGGGTGTCACGATCAGACACAATAGACACCGGCACACCATGATGAGTTACAATTTCCTTGATGAACAGGTCAGCCAACCTCTCAGATGAATATGTCTCGCGGATCGATAGGAAGTGAGCACTCTTAGTCAGGCGGTCAACAACCACTCATATGGCATCGTACCCTTTCGGAGTACGCGGCAGCTTCGTATAGAAATCCATGGTGATGTGCTCCCACTTCCATTCCGGTATATCCAAAGGTTGGATCTTCCCATACGGCTTTTGATGCTCAGCCTTCACCTATAAGCAAGTAAGGCACTTACTCACATACTCCACCACATCGCGCTTCATACCCGGCCACCAATAATCCTTCTTCATATCTTGGTACATTTTCATGGCACCAGGATGAATGGAGTATTGAGTCTTGTGAGCCTCATCCATTATCTTCACCCGTAGATCCCCAAAACGAGGAATCCACACCCATTCAAATCGGGTTTTAACACAAGTGTGTTTTCACCAACCCAATTCCCTAACCAGACCTCACATCCTCTTAGAGTTAAGATGATCTTCTTTTAGTGCCTCATCTTGAAACTCTTTGAGTTGCTTCATCATATCAGAGGTCATGATCAGTTGATATGCTTTCACCCGAATCGGCTCGGGCCTCTCTTTTCGGCTGAGGGCATCAGCCACCATGTTAGCCTTGCCCGGATGGTAATGGATCTCACAATCATAATCCTTTATAAGCTCTAACCATCTCCTCTGCCTCAAACTCAGGTCCTTCTGCTCAAAGAAGTACTTCAAGCTTTTGTGGTCCGTGAATATGGTGCACTTCGTCCCGTAAAGATAGTGCCTCCAAATCATTAGTGCAAAGACCACGACTGCTAGCTCTAAGTCATGAGTAGGGTAATTGACCTCATGAATCTTCAACTGTCGAGATGCATAGGCTATAACCTTCCCCCTCTGCATTAACACACACCCCAACCCTGAGTAGGAAGCATCAGAATAAACCACCATATCTTCGCTTCCATCAGGTAATGACAGAACAGGAGCTTGAGTCAATCTCGCCTTCAATTCTTCGAATGCCTTCTCTTGAGCTTGACCCCATACAAACTTCACATCCTTTAGGGTCAACTTGGTTAGTGGAGAAGAGATCTTGGAAAAGTCTTGGATGAATCTTCTGTAGTAGCCCGCCAAACCCAAGAAGCTACGAAGCTCGGATGGCGTCTTCGGTGACTTCCATTGTATAACCGCCTCCACCTTTGCTGGGTCCACCATGATCCCATCAGGGTTCACCACATGACCCAAGAATTGAACTTCGTGCAACCAGAACACACACTTGGAGAATTTTGCATACAACTTCTCCCTTCTTAATGTTTCCAACACCTCCCGAATATGACCGGGATGCTCTTCTTTGCTCTTCGAGTAGATCAGGATATCATCAATGAACACAATCACTGATCTATCCAACATCGGCTGGCATGCTCGATTCATCAAATCCATAAAGGAAGCTGGTGCATTAGTTAGACCAAAAGGCATAAGAAGGAACTCGTAGTGTCCATAACGCGTATGGAAAGCTGTCTTAGGAATGTCTTGTTCCTTCACCTTCAATTGATGGTAGCCAGATCGTAGATCTATTCTCGAGAACCAACTGGCACCCTGAAGCTGATCGAACAATCATCTATTCTGGTAAGGGGTATCGGTTCTTCACCGTCAACTTGTTTAGCTCGCGGTAGTCAATGCACATCCTCATACTACTGTCTTTCTTCTTTACAAACAGGACCGGAGCACCCCAAGGAGAGATACTCGGTCGAATGAATCCCTTATCCATCAACTCCTGCAATTGGCTCATGAGTTCCTTCATCTCAGTTGGAGCTAATCGATATGGTGCTTTGGCAACGGGTTGAGCACCCGGTATCAAATCAATCTGAAACTTGATCTCACGATCAGGTGGCACTCCTGTTAAATCTTCTGGGAACATGTCTAGAAACTCACACACAATCGGTACCTCGGATAGATATGGTGTTGGCGTATCCACATCCTTTACATTGGTCAGGTAGGTTCTACATCCACACCTCATACACTTTCCCGCCACCGCCATTGAGATTACCTTCGGAATCGTAGTAACCCGATCACCATAAACCGTTACCAAACTCCCATCGGGCGTTGTCAACCGAATCATCTTCTTGCGACACAAAATGTTTGCCTCGGAGTCTGCTAACCAATCCATCTCCAGAACCAAATCGAAACCACCTAAGGTCATCGGAAACGGTCTAACAGGAAAGTTATGACCCTCAAGTTCCACATCATAGTTCTCTATCATCTCGGAAATCCTAGTAGACTTACCTATGGCAGTTTCTAAATCGAAGGGCGCATCAAAACGTCTACTACTAATAGGCAGTTTAGCATAGAAAGCAACATAAATAAAACTTTTACTGGCACCCGAACCAAATAACACGGAAGCTAAAGTTTGGTTCACTAGAAACGTACCAGACACGACATTAGGGTCTGTCCTAGCCTCCTCTTGTGTCATCATGAATGCCCTGGTGCTCGCCCTTGGTCCTTCACCTCTAGTTTTCTACACCCTAGAACTCTCAGCCCTGGGCTTCATACATCCTTGTTCACGTGACCCTCCGTGCCATAGTTAAAACACCAGACCGTACGACAGTCCTTGGCTATATGCCCCGGCTTCCCACATTTTAAGCATACATTCAACCCCAGCCTACATTCCCCGCTACATTATCTCCCACACCTATCACACTTCTTTATACTCGCACCCGATGCGACCACACGGCGGTCGTCCACCCATGCCTTCTTGTTACCCGTCGAAGCATTACCCCGACCAAACCTCTTCCCCTGCTTGTTTTGATCACCACCGCTCTTCTTTCCACCTTCATTCACCACCACCATCCTCTCATCATACAGTCTCCCTGCCAAATCCACTACCGACCTAAACTTGCTCGGCCGGCAGCGATCATGTGCCTGCGAATATCTGCTAGCAAACCTTGAATGTACCTCTTGATTTTTCGAGACAGAGGTGTCACCTGATCTGGCACCAGACGTGCCATCTCCTTGAATTTCATGGTTACTGCTGGTGCGTCATAGTTCCCGCCTCCAGTTGTAGGAACTCCCTTTTGACCTTGTCCATTTTCCGATGAGGACAAAACTCCTCAATCACCAACTTTTTCAGCTCAGACCATCTCATCCTCCCGATGGCCCTGCTACCTCGGCTTGGACAATGTTGTCCCACCAACATAGAGCCGAATCCACAAAAGAGTGGGTAGCGAACTTCACCTTCTGATCTTCACGACACTCACTGATATCAAGAACAACCTCCATTTCCCTCACCCATCGTGAGCAACTGCAGCAGTGCCGTTTCCATCGAAAGTAGGGGGCTTGCATCTTATAAACGCCCCATAGTTACAGCCTTGTGCCGCCTCCGGCACAGGCTCTTCCTCTTCCTCTTCCTCCTCCTCATCATTAGAGAGAACCGTTTCCGGCTCTGGTTGCTATCGTCCTCCCGAGGACCTGTTTCTTTCCTTTCTTTCCCCTTCTCGTACAGCCTTAATAACTTCGGTCACCACAGACGGTAAGATTGTCTGCATGACCTGATGAACTTCTTCCACCACAGCCTCCTTTACTGAGGCTCTCATATTGGCGCTCTCGTCGCCACCCTCCGGATAAGGGGTCTCTGGTTCTTCATGAACCACCTTCTCAACTCTGGGTCTCCCTCTCTTGGGTCGCGGTTCAGCACCGTGACCTCCACCCCATGAAGCTTTCGAAGATCTACCACCGGCCATCACACGCACACTTAAAGATTCAACACCAACACGGTCATTCAAGGGAACAGCTCAGTTTATGTCAAGTATAGTAAGTCCCTAATTACAGTGGCTAGTTGTGATTAGCCACTTACTTTACTCTTCACACCCTGAGCATTACCTATCCTGACTACATCAGTATTTAAATCCACAACAACACATAACACATCACATGCGCACATAATATAGGTTAACTTTACGAAAATACCTGATGGCACGCAGCTACTCAGATTGGCATTCCATTCCCCTTCCGTCCCATTCTCAGTTTAAGTTAAGGTTTACTTTGAAAATTTACCCATCACTTAAACTTTGGCTCTGATACCAACTTGTAAGGCCCCGTTCCCAGGACGCTTACAGTTGGGTTCTCATCATGCATAAAACATATAATTACATTCATCTTACAAAAATGTCGCAGCAAAAACATTCAAAAATGACATCACATTTCATTATAAAAACTTTTGCCAAATAATACATCGTCAATGAGTTAGAAAATACAGTGTTGCATTATATCACAAACGCTATATAAATGAATGCCATCCCAAAAGAGTTGAGTAGCCGCCTCGTGCAATCCTCAGCAACCATTACCTGCCAACTGGAAACACATCAAAGTCAGTGTTGCTGAGTGAGTTCTAGTTTTATAATAAAACATACTTTTCTTTCGTAAAACCGTTCTTTACTTTCTTTCAAAATCATACTATACTTTACATTCATTCGTGATCATATATCATACGTACATACAGATAATATCATCATTATCTACTTTAATCTTTCATGCGTCATTCTTTACTTTTCCCTTCTATCAACCATAAACCTTACCCTTCTGTTCATGGTACTGGACCTAGGCCTATCACAGAGCTTCTATAACGGTGCACCGCACCTCATGGTCGGAGCACCTAAGGTAAAGTTTAGGTTTACTATGCAATACCTTTCTGTTCATGGTTCTGGACCTAGGCCTGTCATAGACCTTCTATAACGGTGCATTGCACCTCGTGGTCGTAGTACCTAAGGTATGAATGTTGGTGTACCATTGCCATATGCGATACCTTTCTGTTCATGGTTCCGGAACTAGGCCTATCATAGACCTTCTATAACGGTGCATTCCACCTCGTGGTCATAACACCTAAGGTATGCAACAATAGTTCTGTACAACTGGTCAATCACAAAGAAAGACCTCGATGTACATACCATGCTTACCAGACTATCTTACTTTCATTACTCATTAATGCATGCATCCTTACTTCATGTTCCTCTTTTCTTTATCTTTCACTTTACATTACATAATAATTCATTTCATTCATTAACATTCAACATAAAGCCATAGGAAAGAGAAACATACATCATAACAAGGAACATAACATACACATGCATCAACATCGCATAGGGCAACATCATACATAGATAACCTACATAACTATGCAACATCATCATCATCATGCCCAACATGCTCTCTAAGGCCTCAATCGTCATCTTTCATGCTCTTACAGGATCCCTTGTGTCAAAACTTACATCTGCACTTTCCCCCGAAAGTCAAAAGTCAAACTACACTTTCCTCGGGTATAACAGCCCCATTCAGGCATATGGACCCCCTTCAGTTGCATGGCCTCCATGCGACTGAACATCATACGAATGAACCATGCATATGAGCACTCATGTGAATGAACACCCAATCGTGTGAATGGACTAATGCGGATGGACCTCATACGAATGGGACTAATGCGGATGAGCACTTATGCGACTAGACCTTCAATCGCAGGACCTTCATGCGACTGGCCTTTCAATCGTACGAATGGACCTTCAATCGTGCGAATGGACCCCAATCATGCGAATGAACCCCCATACCCTATTAGGCCATATGGCCTCCATTCGGCCTCTAGTCGGTCGCCTAGCCCTAGCTGATGCAAATGCAGTTCATCCCAACTGCAGCCGAGGGTTTTCAGCCTCCAAACTCATCTAAACCCATTTTAAGCCCAAATCGACCATCCTAAACCTTAGGGATGCATACCACAACACCATTCAAGCACACACAAGCTCACAATCAAGACTCAAACGCATCATACGCATACATACACATACACAAACGGTCAAACATGCAAACACTCAAAAACCTGATTTTCAGATGTTTTCCAGCCCCAAATCATTCAAAAACATTTAAAAGAGGGGTCCTAGAATTCAAACAAGTGACCACAACGAGTAAACTTCGATTTGACTCGCTTCTCAACGAATTTGGCTACTCGAACCAACCCGAACCAACACTTTTCCTCTTTTCTTCCTTTCTCTCCTTCTCCTCTCTTTTCTTGGCTAAAATATAGTGTGTGGAGAGGGTAAAGGGTTGCCCTCTCCTTTAAATACTCTCACTTCCCCAACTTTCTCTCGTTGGCGAGTTTGGTCCCTCGACTCTGGACTTTATTTCTTTTTCTTCATTCGTTGGCTTCAAAAAAGTAAATAACTGGGTGTTACATCTCCTTTGGAATCATACCACCCCCAACAATAACTCAGAGGTGCTTGGTATGTGAGGTCTAGAGGCGACAAGACCCACATCCTAGAGTCTTGAGACTTGATAAAGCTGTCCATTTATTTGACACAAAGTGTCAAAGTCTTCAGGTGAGAATAGTGGGGAGTTTGTCATTGTTCCTGTTTCCATATCAGCCTGAGAGCTTCTATTTGAGATGTTAAGTATTTTGTGAGAGTAAGGGACTAAGCTAGTGAGATCTTACAATCAAGAGCCTGAATGCTCTGATACCAATTGCAAGACCGTTTAAAGGATGGCCAATACAATCAGTCTCATAATAAGGAGAGTGTTAATACTATAAACACAGGCAAAACAAGATACAAAAGCTTAAGAATAAACAACAAGATAATGGTTTTCAAGATTGCAGTATATTGTTCTCAAGTTATTTTACAAGTGTACAAAGCATACATAAGATACAACGAATTAAGATACTTTATACTATATCCTATAGCCGGCCATACTTTGAAGGCAAGTTGGAACACTAATCTAGGCAACAACAAGATTAATGTAAAGTCAAAAGATAGATTTGTCTTTTGACTAGTGACTATGACATGCTAAAGCTAAATCCTAATATATTACAAAAAGGCTAAAAGTACATAAAGTAGAAAAAGTTACAAAGACAAGACCATAATGTAAGCTACAAAAAGCATGGAACTTTCACCAAGTTGTATATTTGTGAGTTTTCAGAGTTGTAGTGGAAAGTTTGTTAGTTTTATGTAAAAGTACATCGAGAAGGCATGTTCTTCAAGTCTTCGGAAGAAATTTGTCTTCACTCCATTGGCTTTGGAATATTTGGTCTTGGCTTCGGAATATTTCAGACTTAGAATATTTTCTTGTGAAGAGTATGAAACTTTCAAAGCAACTTCTACTAAGTACCAAGTGCATGCATGAAGGAAGCACTTGGGTTGTTTTGTGTGCATTAGCCTTTCTAAACCTTACACTAACCTTGAATTATTCTTCAAGTTCTTTGACGTTTTACATGTGAACTTTAGTTTTAACTATTATTACTTCCTTTTTCACTTTATCAAAATAGTAATAATACTTATAATTTTCCTTCTTTAGCTAATAATTATCTTTCATATTATCTTTATCCGTTCACTATCAAATGGTCGTACACACATTTTAATTGTTATGTTTTATCTATAAAATCATGCAAGAACTTTGTTGAATTTCATGTTATGCAAAAATAATCTAAGGTATAATATGTGTGAGTTATACCATGCGGGAACTATCTAAGGCCATCTATGCGAGAACCATCAATGGTTGTACTATACAAGAACACCATGAACCCTACTATACAAAACTTATTATAGGTTTTATAATGTGAAAACTTGGTTCTAACTAATTCATGATAGAACCTGCTATGTGAATACTGTTTGGGTGTAACCACATCATGTGAGAATATTTTTGCTTGCGAGAATTTTCTCACATGCGAGAGCATTCCACCGTGCCTTCAATTCGATAACCTTTAATTTTGGTGCTTTCAGATGTAAAAACATTATTTTTTTCAACCCAAACTTTCATGCTTTAAATAAAAGTTCATCATAGTATGCATATTATCCTTAAATCATGAAAAAACAAGTAAAAGAAATGGTCAAATCTCACTTTTCAATGGTTGTAGGCGCAAAAGTACCAACTGAGAGCTCTTGCATAGATATCAACATGTTTATGCATAAAACTATCATTCGATACATTCATTTAGGTATACATCCTTCGCTAAACATGATATTACAAACCTCAACCTTTTTCTTTTTCACTTTCTCTCTAGATCCGGTTCTTTCTCTCTAGATGCAAGTTTTCACACAAGGAAGGAGCAAGGGAGGCGCCTCATTCCTTTTATAGTAAGTTTCCAAGGTTTAAATTTTTCCATATTTAGAAACTTTACCCTTGAAGCTTTGATTTTTGCTAAAACTCCATTTTCTACATTTATAAAAATTTTGGGGAGTTATAAGTCTATCCCTCTTATTTAGGTTTTGTCATCGAAACTTGTTATTCGCCAAACAATTATGGATAATATTTTCATATCTCTTTCTTGGACTCCTATTTGGGCTATGGGCATTTTTTATATTTCCAATGTACTTGGACAAGTAGAAATCTTTCCTTAGTTGCTTCACCTTTCTATCTATGACAGCCACCAGCTGTCATAATTCAATTTGTCACAATTTCCACATCCTAAAGCAGAATATGAGCATCTTCATCAGCTAAATAATTTACTTGGTGTGATAATGGAAAGTGAAGTGAATTCCACTTAACTCATTGGTAATACCAATCTATATGCCGCATCCCCCACATGAGGTACTATCCTAAATAGTGTGCTAAACATGGGACTTAGTTCCCTATTTCATGAACCAAATGTTTCCTTCCTAGGAAAAACCTTTAACATCTCTTTATCATCAATGATAAATTCTATTGATCTTTATTATTTATCTTTTATAGTTTTCGTGCAAGCTTTGGTCCTTTCTAACTTCATATCCGTAGTTTCAATGAGCTATATGCTTCCTAGATCTTTTTTTTCCCCATCTCTCCCTAACACACATTTGTTCTACATATGTAACACCCGAGCCAAAGAAAGAAGAAAAAGAAAGAAAACTAATTTAGCCCAAGTAGAGGGACCAAATATGTCAAAAGGACAAAATGTTTGAAAAGTGGGTGTAAAAGGTGGCATGGCCGCCCATGTTGTCTACACACACTCACATCATTTGGATTTTAGAGAGAGAAAGCAAAGAGAGCAGGAAGCTTTCGGATTTGGAAGGAGAATCAAGAAGAAAATCCGAATTCAAGGTAAGCATTCGTGTGTTTATAGTGTCTTAACTAGCCTTGCCTTGATTATATGCTTATGTGAGTTTGTTTATTCGGTGTGTGTGTGTTTGGTGGGTTTTAGGTGTTTGAACTCAATTTGCAAACGGGTTTGAAGAAGTCTTACCAAAGAGCTGCAAAGGTGAGTTCTAGAACCCCTTTTTTTACATGTTTTTAACTGCTTTGGGGCTGGAGATGCATGTATGTATGTTTTTATTAAATGGATATTGTACCCGTATGTGTATGTGTATAATTCAGGTGGGGTGTGAATTTGGGGCTAAGTTTATGTTTTATGTTGTTAGGATTATGTTTCTAAGGCTTAGAATATATGATTTAAGCTTAGAATAAGTTTAAGAATGATTGGAGAGAGCCAATTGTTCTTCCGCATTGACAAATGCGGAAGACCAGAAGTGAAGCGGTCAAGTTCTGCTCTTGCGCATTGACTAATGCGGATGAGCAAGAGGACATGCGGATGGAAGTTTTGTTCATCCACATTACCCAATCAGATGAACCACATGTGGATAACAGTTTTGTTCATCCGCATTACCTAATGCGGATGAACAACATATTAATGCGGATGACCTTCCGAGTCTAACTCATCCACATTTGCTAATGCGGATGGAAGTTTTGTTCATCCACATTACCCAATCATACTATACTTTACATTCATTCGTGATCATATATCATACGTACATACAGATAATATCATCATTATCTACTTTAATCTTTCATGCGTCATTCTTTACTTTTCCCTCTATCAACCATAACCTTACCCTTCTGTTCATGGTACTGGACCTAGGCCTATCACAGAGCTTCTATAACGGTGCACCGCACCTCATGGTCGGAGCACCTAAGGTAAAGTTTAGGTTTACTATGCAATACCTTTCTGTTCATGGTTCTGGACCTAGGCCTGTCATAGACCTTCTATAACGGTGCATTGCACCTCGTGGTCGTAGTACCTAAGGTATGAATGTTGGTGTACCATTGCCATATGCGATACCTTTCTGTTCATGGTTCCGGAACTAGGCCTATCATAGACCTTCTTAACGGTGCATTCCACCTCGTGGTCATAACACCTAAGGTATGCAGCAATAGTTCTGTACAACTGGTCAATCACAAAGAAAGACCTCGATGTACATACCATGCTTACCAGACTATCTTACTTTATTACTCATTAATGCATGCATCCTTACTTCATGTTCCTCTTTTCTTTATCTTTCACTTTACATTACATAATAATTCATTTCATCATTAACATTCAACATAAAGCCATAGAAAGAGAAACATACATCATAACAAGGACATAACATACACATGCATCAACATCGCATAGGGCAACATCATACATAGATAACCTACATAACTATGCAACATCATCATCATCATGCCCAACATGCTCTCTAAGCCTCAATCGTCATCTTTCATGCTCTTACAGGATCCCTTGTGTCAAAACTTACATCTGCACTTTCCCCCGAAAGTCAAAAGTCAAACTACACTTTCTCGGGTATAACAGCCCCATTCAGGCATATGGACCCCCTTCAGTTGCATGGCCTCCATGCAACTGAACATCATGCGAATGAACCAATGCATATGAGCACTCATGTGAATGAACACCCAATCGTGTGAATGGACTAATGCGGATGGACCTCATACGAATGGGACTAATGCGGATGAGCACTTATGCGACTAGACCTTCAATCGCGGACCTTCATGCGACTGGCCTTTCAATCGTACGAATGGACCTTCATCATGCGAATGGACCCCAATCATGCGAATGAACCCCAATCATACCCTATTAGGCCATATGGCCTCCATTCGGCCTCTAGTCGGTCGCCTAGCCCTAGCTGATGCAGAATGCAGTTCATCCCAACTGCAGCCGAGGGTTTTCAGCCTCCAAACTCATCTAAACCCATTTTAAGCCAAATCGACCATCCTAAACCTTAGGATGCATACCACAACACCATTCAAGCACACACAGCTCACAATCAAGACTCAAACGCATCATACGCATACATACACATACACAAACGGGTCAAACATGCAAACACTCAAAAACCTGATTTTCAGATGTTTTCCAGCCCCAAATCATTCAAAAACGTTTAAAAGAGGGGTCCTAGAATTCAAACAAGTGACCACAACGAGTAGAACTTCGATTTGACTCGCTTCTCAACGAATTTGGCTACTCGAACCAACCCGAACCAACACTTTTCCTCTTTTCTTCCTTTCTCTCTTCTCCTCTCTTTTCTTGGCTAAAATATTAGTGTGTGGAGAGGGTAAAGGGTTGCCCTCTCCTTTAAATACTCTCACTTCCCCAACTTTCTCTCGTTGGCGAGTTTGGTCCCTCGACTCTGGACTTTATTTCTTTTTCTTCATTCGTTGGCTTCAAAATAAGTAAATAACTGGGTGTTACATCTCCTTTGGAATCATACCAACCCCAACAATAACTCAAGAGGTGCTTGGTATGTGTGGTCTAGAGGCGACAAGACCCACATCCTAGAGTCTTGAGACTTGATAAAGCTGTCCATTTATTTGACACAAAGTGTCAAAGTCTTCAGGTGAGAATAGTGGGGAGTTTGTCATTGTTCCTGTTTCCATATCAGCCTGAGAGCTTCTATTTGAGATGTTAAGTATTTTGTGAGAGTAAGGGACTAAGCTAGTGAGATCTTACAATCAAGAGCCTGGAATGCTCTGATACCAATTGCAAGACCGTTTAAAGGATGGCCAATACAATCAGTCTCATAATAAGGAGAGTGTTAGAACACCTAATAGATCAAATAGGGAAACGAGACTAATGTAATGATACTATAAACACAGGCAAAACAAGATACAAAAGCTTAAGAATAAACAACAAGATAATGGTTTTCAAGATTGCAGTATATTGTTCTCAATTATTATTACAGTGTTACAAAGCATACATAAGATACAACGAATTAAGATACTTTATACTATATCCTATAGCCGGCCATAC
Organism: Flaveria trinervia; assembly: GCA_025506515.1. NCBI lineage: Eukaryota > Viridiplantae > Streptophyta > Magnoliopsida > Asterales > Asteraceae > Flaveria > Flaveria trinervia. The sequence continues at coordinate 74,812,458 of CM046443.1, forward strand.
TTTGAAGGCAAGTTGGAAACACTAATCTAGGCAACAGCAAGATCAATGTAAAGTCAAAAGATAGATTTGTCTTTTGACTAGTGACTATGACATGCTAAAGCTAAATCCTAATATATTACAAAAAGGCTAAAAGTACATAAAGTAGAAAAAGTTACAAAGACAAGACCATAATGTACAGCTACAAAAAGCATGGAACTTTCACCAAGTTGTATAAGTTTGTGAGTTTTCAGAGTTGTAGTGGAAAGTTTGTTAGTTTTATGTAAAAGTACATCAGAGAAGGCATGTTCTTCAAAGTCTTCGGAAGAAATTTGTCTTCACTCCATTGGCTTTGGAATATATTGGTCTTGGCTTCGGAATATTTCAGACTTAGAATATTTTCTTGTGAAGAGTATGAAACTTTCAAAGCAACTTCTACTAAGTACCAAGTGCATGCATGAAGGAAGCACTTGGGTTGTTTTGTGTGCATTAGCCTTTCTATAAACCTTACACTAACCTTGAATTATTCTTCAAGTTCTTTGACGTTTTACATGTGAAATTTAGTTAGTTAACTATTATTACTTCCTTTTTCACTTTATCAAAATAGTAATAATACTTATAATTTTCCTTCTTTAGCTAATAATTATCTTTCATATTATCTTTATCCGTCACTATCAAATGGTCGTACACACATTTTAATTGTTATGTTTTATCTATAAAATCATGCAAGAACTTTGTTGAATTTCATGTTATGCAAAAATAATCTAAGGTATAATATGTGTGAGTTATACCATGCGGGAACTATCTAAGGCCATCTATGCGAGAACCATCAATGATAAGTACGAAATGTGCGATAAGTACAAAATGTACGAAACGTGCGAAATGTACAAAACGAACGATCATGAAGATAATAACTATTACCTTGATATACATATGATGTGTGATCACATGTGATAGTAAGGAAAATGTTTTAACGAATGAATGGTAATGTAATGTTTTTATAAAACTAGAACTCACACAACAATGTGACTTTTATTTGTTTCTAGTTGGCAGGTAATGTTGTTCAGGATGGCACGGGGCGGCTACTCGCTATTTTTGGATGGCATTCTTTTGTTCAATTTTTTTTCATTATAATGCGAACGAACGATATTTTGTAATGAATGTTGTATTATCTTGTAAAAGCGTTTATTTTAATGAAATGGAATGTTTGTATTATTTCTGTTGCAACACTTTGTTGAAGTCAATGTAATTATACGTTTTATGTGCGATGATTGACTAGCTGTAAGTGTCCGGGAATGGGGCCTTACAACATATTTGACCATAACGCATCTCTTACGGGAGCATACCGATACTAGCATAGTAGTTGTTACTGTATGAAATTTCTACTAATGGTAGATGAGTATCTCAGCTCCCACCAAGTCTATAATACATGCCCAAAGCATGTCCTCTAAAGTCCAAATGGTTTGTTCAGTCTATCTGTGAGTGGTATGTTGTAATGTTGTGTAATCTTGTTCTCATAGGGTCATGGAACTTCTTCTAAAACTTAGAAGTAAATTGTGTATGTCAATTAGAGATGATTGATGTTGAGCTACTATTTCATTAATGAACAACTCAACTGTGACCCCTGGCTCCTATCCATATTTGTAACCTAATCCATTTTTAAAGAAATTTGAATTCGATGTTATTTTTTTATCATACATAGTATTATTCATGATAACTTATAGTCTTATACATGATATATACAAATTTCTAAAATAGCTACATTTGTTAGTATAACTAATATTCGTTTTATAACTTTACTTGTGCTATGACTTGATGATGGTAAATGGAAGCTTAAATTAGTAACATCATAAAGTCCTTATATATTAATAAAATTTCTAGAGTTTATATTACTATTAAAATTTTAACTTCTTATAAAAATAGACATATGTTATATTTGTGCACATGTATAATAAAGATAAACTTTTACGGACTCCCATCCTTAATTTTTACAGAAAGTCGATCTTAATTATAATATTTTTTTGAAATTTTCTAATTATTATACTTTCAACAAAAAACACTAACTATTCTAAAGTCTTTAAAATCCTAGAAACAAAAATCTCTAATTTTACAACTGTAATACAAATTCTTTATAAAATCTAATTTTATAAACATCATACTATTTTTATATAATTTAAAAGACCAAAACTTTCTCTCTTTTAACTCATTTGTAACCCACCCATAACCCACAAATCTTAATTGTGCTCATTAAGCTTCCTTATTCATAATCCCCCATTTCCCCGCCCATAAATACTAACATTTATCTACCATTTTCGTGCACCAACTCTTCTTCTAAACGTACACGAGATTCTTCTTCGTTCTCTATACAATGTGAAAAAATTTCCACCAACTTTCCGTGAAACCTTTAGAAATTTCAAATCCATTCATCGTTCTTAAGGTAGAAACCGTATTCTTAATTTTAGTGTTCCTATTATTCTTTTGATTTCTAAATAATTCTAAGCAACTTTATCATCAAACTTACTATGTTTTTATTCAATTATAACCTCCTCTTATCATATATTATTAATGGTATTTAATATACATGTTTATTATTTTTAAAACACTAAAAAATTCATGTAAATGCTATGGTTGATTTTAAACAGAATCTGTTACAATTTAAAATGACAATAAATTAATCATAATAAATCCAAAATTAACAAACTCTGATTCCATGAACAATTCATTGAATTATCGTTTCAACCATAGATTATATGACTTCTAATTCTATCGGACGACTCCACAACAGTCTCTACAAATTAAGTGTGCATATTTACACCATCTACTTTGTATTCTTATTTTGATTAGCTTCTGATCCGAATTTTAAAAACCTTTCTGAAAGAAAGTTGTTTGTAATAACCTAGAATTATAGACAAGAGAGTTTTAGAACTTTTAATCAAATTTTGATATTTTTTATTATCATATGAATCTATAACAATGAATTTGTCCAAATCTGTTTTGATCTTGTAACAACATTTCTTTTCCTTTGCTTTTGATTTTTTTATTACTATGGCCAATACTCATGACCATAACATTAAACATAATCTCTTATACATATAATCAAGCTAATTTAGGGCTTCACCATTTCTATTAATCTAGTCATAAGTCTAACACATACTCTAGAACTCATTGTGAGTATTCATATTTCCTTTTTGAGTTTATGTTTAAAGTAAAGCATCATGACCTATAATGCTACATGATAGCTTGGTTATGAAGTCCATGGAGATATGCTCCTATTTTTACTTGGGAATTTCTAATGGTTGATCTTCCCATATGGCTTTTGAGGATCTACTTTAAATTGAAGACACTTTAAACACTTTTCTAAGTACAAAGCTACATTAGCTTTCATCCTTAACCACCAATAGTTCTTTTAATCTTGATATATCTTTGTGGTTTTTGGATGGATCGAATAATGTGACTGGGTTTTAGTAAGAGTGATATTCTTACTGAGAATTGAATATGATAATCAAGTCAACGATTGAGTGGCGGAAACAAACAATCGAAGAACAATCAAGCAAGAAAAATTACTCATAAATTCTGTTTGTATTGATATATGATAGTTGACAAATTACAGAGAATAATTACAACAAAATCCTCTTTCTATCAAACGTCGCATCAGTACGAGGTAAACTAATCTATTTATAGACAAGACAAGATGCCTTTACAAAATGACTAAACTACCCCTGACCTATTACATCAGAAACTAGTCTAAGTCTTGATCCGCATCTCTGCTTGTTCATCCGCATTGACAAATGCGGATGAGATAATCTTGATCCGTATTTCCACTTGGTCATCTGCATTAGTAAGTTGGTCATCCGCATTGGTTAATGCAGATGAACAAATACTAGTGCGTATTTGGTTGGTCATCCGCATTTGTCAATGAGGATGATCAAAGTCTGTTCCGCATCTTCTTTTATTCTTCCGCATTAGTCAATGCGGAAGAGTAACTTGTTCAGCATAAGTGTTGTGTCTTCTGCATTAGTTAATGCAGAAGAGTAAACACTTGTCCGGATCAGATTTTTGTCTTTCGCATTGATTAATGCGGAAGATAATACTTGTTATTTTTCTTGTACTTCTTCGTCCATATTGCATCTTGGACTTGTGGGATTCCAGCTAAACAATCATCAATTCACCCATTGAGTTGGCATGTATGATCCTTTCAGAGTGCAACAATACTCCCCCTAAGGATTATACAGCCTAGTTTTCCTTAATGTTTAGGAGGTGATTGATGTTTTGAAGATTCAGCTGGGTCTTCAGAAGGTAGTATGAATGCTGCTTTGGTAGGATCCAGAATGGCCTTGATCATGTTTACAAAATCAGTTGCTTCGAGCATCCTGTCTATACTCAGCACATGTATTTTCATTTTGCTCATGTTATAGATGGCATCCATTGGTAACTTTTTCAGAGAAATTGGTTCCCATATGGAGATTGTTGAAAGACCATCTCTATGAATCAATAAACTCCCTCACACGTCTACTTCAAGCTTAACAATGTTTCCAAGTTGCAGTGGTGTTTTCTTCTTCTTTCTTTTATCTCTTTTAATCTTTATTCTGTCATAGGCCAGTTTCAACAGCTTGATGCATTTCAAGAAGAAGTGCATGTCTTGTTCACCTAATTTTTTGTTTAGTTCCCTGAAGTGCCTGGTATAAATGTAGTGGATGTATGATTCATCAAGTAGTCTCACTTCATATCCACTGAAAAGTCTAATGTCAGCTCCTTCTTTTCCTCCCCACTTCCTTTCTATCACCAGCTCATATGTTTTCTCATCATAGTACATATTTGAGATAGGAATGGAAGAGTGAGTACCAGACACCACTTTCCTCTTTAAAGATTCAGTTGGCTTCACCTTCAACTCAGGGAATACTATTTCTTCTGCTTCTACCTTTTCTTCTTTTCTAGGGGATTGACAAATGTTTTATCTTTTCTTAAGCAAATGTCTTTAATGAATTAAAGTTGTTTGTCCTTCTGAACATCTTAAGTATATTCTCAAATTCATATCCCCTGAACATAGCTGCATGATTGATTAGTTCAAGTTGAGCTAGTTCCTTCAAATCATGAATCTCAAGGGCATTTACTAGAGCTGAGTACTCTGTGAAGAACTGTACTAGCCCTGAGATTCTCTTCACCATGAACATGTTCCATGTGCTATCATACTTCCACGCTATTATCTTCTGATCTATCTTCCCCTTTGGAGTAGATACCCCTCTGATCAGTTCAGCAGTGGTCAATCCTTCTTGCAGCTTCAACTGAGATGGTTCTGCAAACCATTCAGGATATTTGTGGAGTACCGGGGCAAGTAGTTCTTGACCTTTTATGTTCAGCAGCATGTCTTCAGCTGACATTCTGTTTCTTGGTTTGGTTTTTGTCAACTCTTCTTCTAGTTTCTTGAGTTTATCTTTCTTTTTATTGATTAATTGTAGTGTGGCAGCCCTTAATGAATTTCTATTCATGTTTGCAATCTTTCTTTTTGTGAAACCCTGACTTGAAAGGTATTCCTTCATTTCCTTATCAGACATGTTATAAGGATCAGGAAATAATGATTCATGGAATGAGGTTGATTTCTTCATTTGGGAAAGCTTTTGAAGAGAACCCCTTCTTGGTAGTGGAACTTCATACCTTGTAGGTTTCTTCATGGATGAGTCTTTGAGTATTGGAGTATCCTTTGACATTGTCTTCTCATAGTCAGTGTCTATTGTAGGATCAAGCAATAGCTTCACTTTCTCTTCCTCTTCTTTCATTTTCTCATAAGTCATTGCAAATACTTCATCAGGATTATAGCCTTGATTGATCAAGACCACGGCTTTAATCATCAAGTCATCAGTTTGAGCTTTGATTACCATTTCTTGTACTGACTGTCCTTTTTATGAGGACTATCCATGAGAACATCCTTTAACACTTCATCTTCATCAGCAATTTCTCCTTCTAAATCAATTGCTCTGGCCAACTTTTTCAATTGAGCTTCTGCCTGCTTATGTTCTTCCAAGAATTCAGCAATTTCTGCTAAACTTCTTGGGTCATCTTTTTGCTTCTTTGACGGTTCTTCTTCAATTATTGGCCTTTTGCCTTTAGCCTTTTCTGCCAAATACTTCCTCTTTCGTGAGTAAGTTTGAAGTTGTGGGCTAGAGGTTTTGGTTTGATCTTTTGGTTCAGGGACCCTTTCAGGTGTGCTTGGATCTTGATCCTTCATTTTACTTTGTTCATGTGTAGTTTCTTCTTTCCTTTCTTGTTCATATCTTTCTCTTAGTTCCTCTTTTTGTTCTTCTGTCAATGATATGGCAGGCACAATTTGCAGAGACAAGTCGTTTTCCAATGGCACTGGTGATTTAGGAATGAATACAAAAGGCTCTGCCTTAGTTCTTTGATTGTTAATGAATTCCCAAAAATCATCATCAATGCTAAATTGTTCAGAAGCAAAACTATCCAAAGCACTAAAGAGTTCTTCAAATTCACCCTTTTATGAGTCTGAGTGGTCAGTGTTTCCAGAATACACTACCATGTCTAAGCTCTGGTCTTTAATCTTAGTTTCACTTTTATCATCCTCTTGTTCTTCATTCTCATCATCATCCTTCTCATCAGTTTCTTTTAATCATCATTTCAAGCTCAGATATTCTTTTGTTCTTGCTCTCGATTTCTTTTTCTAGTTTCGAGATGATATCAGCTTGTTCCTCTATGATGTTTTCTTGTTCCTCCATGGCAATAGTTTGTATTTCAGAGTGTCTATATGACCACTCACTTCTTCTCTTGAGTGTTTCACTGCAACTTTTAGATTTTCAATCTCTTGGCTTGTTCCATTCGTTCAACTGCATGTTTTTCTTTGAGATCTTTCAGTTCTCCTTCTTTCTCATCGAGTTCCAGAATTCTATCATTTATAATTCCTGCTCTCCTGTTTAGTGTTCTTTCCATCCTTTCTACTTTGAGTAACAACTCAGTTATCAATTCATCTTTTTCATCAGGCCTATTGATGTTTGATTCAGCATAGCTCTCAGAAGGAGCAGCCTCAGAAGGTTCATTCACAGCTTTGGTTTGATCATGATGATCCTCCTCATCAGAAGATGATTTGGATGATTTGGATGCACTTGTTGTTCCTTCTGGTTCAGTAGGGTGATCAATTGGTGATGATAATGGTTGGTAAGGAGGAATAGGAGATTGGTGTGGTGATATAGGAGATTGATGATGTGGTGTTGTTGGTGTAGGTTGAGTAATCATAGGTGGTGTTTGTTGTGGTGAAGGAAATGATGGTATTGGTGAAGGTAAAGGTGATGGTATTGGTGAAGGTGATGGTTGAGCTATTGGTTGTGGTATAAGGGATGGTATTGGTTGTGGTATTGGTTGTGGTATTGGTTGTGGAGGAGGTTGTGCTTGATCTGCTTGGTGTATTTGTTCAAACATCCAAGGAAGAAAGGGTGAAGGGGCACCACTGTAGAAGTTCCTTGGGTCCTTTTTTTGATGTACCTGTAGGATCTTGCATCATAATGAGGAATATTAAGTATTGGTCCTTCATTAGCAATGTTATGAAATGTTTCATTGATTAGACATTGAATAAATCTGGGGTACATAAGAAATTTGTATCTCAACCCTTCTTGAATGATTGAGATTAGGCCATTGAATACATATGCTGACATGTTGAATCTTCTGTTAGTGCAGAGAGCACAGATGGTAGAAGATGTGAGGACTGGAATGTCATCCAATCCTGTTTTCTTTTTAGATAGACAGTGTTGGAACATATGAATTAGGAATCTCCATGGCAGATCCACTAATCCTTTGACTATCTGTTTGGCTTCATAGCTCCCTTCATAACTAATTTCAGTGAAAAATGTGGTTATCTCCTCATCATCCAATTCAAGAGGATCATTTGCATTGTCATTGAATTAAAGACATCTTCTAACTGATTCTTCTGTGATCCTCAGTGTGTGTTTAGTGTTGATCTTGCCAATAAGAGTTTTCACTCCATTTCTTCAACTACTTCAGCTGATTCCCAGAAAGACCGGATAGGATTCTCATAGATTGTAGGTCTTACTATTATAGCATATGCTACCCTTGTGGTAGATAGGAATCTTATCATATCTCTGAGACCTTCTGCTTCAGGCACATCAGGGTTTAGATAACCGCTAACGTTATGGAGCTTGCTCCATGTGAGGTTTGCCATGTAATCTGCATAAGAGACATGTGTGTTAGTTCACATTTTGACTTTAATTTTGACTTTGATTTGTTTCACACTTTTCTTTTTCACATTGCTCTGTTTTTCTCAGTAAACACGGTTGTCATGGTCTTCAATATTAGTTGGATTCCTATCAGTTTACATGTTTATTGACATCGAAAATGTGTAGTACATCACTTAATGATTTAGATTTTGGTGGTCTTCAATAGTTTTTTGGTTCATCGTTCGATTTAGGTTAGCCGTTCGAGACTTAGGTTTTGGTTTCAAAATCTGTTGAAGTTATACCTTATCTTCGAAATAGCTGCTGTTCTGAATCGATGATAAGAATGTTAAAGGATGAAACACAACAAAATCTTTGAATGTTTGTGATGATAATGATGAATGATAGTGGTGTACTGTAGTTTTACACTCGTCTCACTATAAGTTCTCTCAAATTTGAAAAGTATTAAATGACCTATTCAAATTCCTTTAAATAGTCAAATAATACAATTTGAAAAATTTTACAAGTTTACAAGCATATACAGTCAACACTGTAGCAAATGCTGAAGGTTATTTTTTTGATTTTGGTGATCCGCATTTGTTAACTGTAGCATATGCGGAAGACAAACTTTTGACTTGACAGTCTGCATTCGACTACTTTTGGTCATCCGCATTTGTCTGTAGCTAATGCGGAAGACTTAATTCTTGATTGACTGTCCGCATTACTTCTACTGTTACAAATGCGTTTGATTTTATTCTACCCGCATTTGTGCACTGTTGCAAATGCGGAAGTTAAATTTGAAATTTTGGCTGCTCGCATTTGTGTATTGTTGCAATACGGAAGTTAAACTTGAAATTTTGGCTGTCCGCATTTGTGTACAGTTGCAAATGCGGAAGTTAAACTTGAAATTTTGGCTGTTCGCATTTGTGTATTGTTGCAAATGCGGAAGTTAAACTTGAAATTTTGGCTATCCGCATTTGTGTATTGTTGCAATGCGGAAGTTAAACTTGAAATTTTGGCTGTCCGCATTTGTGTACAGTTGCAAATGCGGAAGTTAAACTTGAAATTTTGGCTGTCCGCATTTGTGTACTATTGCAAATGCAGAAGTTAAACTTGAAATTTTGGCTGTCGGCATTTGTGTACTGTTGCAAATGCGGAAGTTAAACTTGACATTTTGTTTGTCCGCATTTGAGTTGTAGTAAATGCGGTAGAGCAAACTTCACATTTACACACTAATGCGGTAGAGTAAAATCATTGTTTGCATTAGTTGCACCACAAAATATTGTTACCTGCATTAGTTATATGCATGGGTTACCTTCACCCGCATTAATTAATGCACTTACCTGCATTATCTTTTGAACTAAATCAAAAGTTAATGTGATTGAATTGATTATTCATCTTATGAAGAGGTGTCCTTTATTGATTTTTCTTATGAAGTTGGCTGTTGGAGTTGTTAATTTTTGCTTGGATTAACTTGTATGTTACAACAAATACAAGTTTTCCAATTTTGATAGATCTTGGGCTTATCATGCTTCTAAGAATCTGCATAAACTGAGATATAATGGTTGACTTATTGCAACAACACCAACTAAAATTCCTTTTGTTTTGTTTTTCAAAATTGAGTTAGTATCCATTTTGCCCTCTTTGTGCAGAACTATGACAGCTTCTCCTGTTCTTCAATCATAGTACCACCATTTGAAGTGAGGAGTGAAGTCCTGTGGCATCTCCCGTAGAGGGATCTTTGACATTGTTCGTGGAGGACTCCACTTCAGCACTATCTTTGGCTTTCTAGTTATGCGATCAACTTCCATTAGTCTGATATACCTTGTAGGTTGTTGAGGTTTGAAGTTGACCCACCTGGTGTGGTACTCTTTCTTCAAAGTAGCCTCAAACTAGCCTGACATCTTCTCTCGGGTCACCGTATAACAGCTTCAGTTTAGCCAGCTGGTTGAGCTCAAAACCAGGTAGAGACTTTAGATCATGTGGGAATCTAAGTACTCAATACTTTTCTCTCTCTTCACCGCGTATACATTAAGATCATCAAAATATGCCCACGCGATAATCTTGCCTGACACCATGTGATGTTTTTTCACATAGTAGAGCTTGGTGTAGACATTCTGTTTAGGAGCAGCGCGTTGGGCTCGGATCTCCTCAAAACAAGCAGCCCATTCAGCCTTTCTGATATCAACATCAGTTTTTGAGGCTTGGGCTTGTTCTTCAACCTTCTAGGATTCTTGCTCCATCTTATCTAATATCTCAAATGTATCACCAACCAGAGAGTCACCCAGATTAGGGACCATATTTCCCTCTTTGTCAGTGTACTCGGGATAGTGCTCTACAGTGACGTCCTTGATCTCTATCTCATCAATGTCGTTCAGCTCGTCGTCACTGCTTTCTACAAAAGTTAGAGCGTCCTTGACAATCTCATCGGGATTTAGCTTGAACATTTCTGCAATTTGCTCGTCAGTGAGATTGTGAATGATCTCTCCTTCTTCAGGAGTGTACATCACCAATCTCCTAACAATACCCTATAGATCAAGAATCATCGTGAGCTGACTCTTGATCTGTTGGAGGGGAGCAACATCATGTTCATCCCTCTGAAAGTTTGGATCTGCTTGATTTATACATGTAACACAACAATCATTAGTTAATAATCAAGACAGAAATACCACAATTAAATATATAAACATTCATTAAAATAATGAGATACAAGATTCGAATACATATGATTTGAATAAATTAATAACTAAATATTACTCTTATCCTATATCCACTGCTCTTCTGCTACCGGGGCGGATGTGGAGGCACCCTGATCTTTAGTCCTTTTGGTCCTCCATTCGCTTGCAGATGTGGCACCCACAGTAGAAGAATCGTCTTCATCATCATCAACATCTGCATCAGCATCACCCTTGTGATCATCACCATCATCACCATCATCATCATCATCATGATCACTCTCATCATCATCATCATCATCATCTCCGTCTCCTTCTCCTATCTTTAATGGCTCTTCTTTGGATCCTTTGAGCTTTAGCAAGATAGTCTTGTTTGCAGCCTCTAGCTCCTCAATCTTCTTGGCATGTTTCTCCTGGAGCTGAAACATCTGCTGAGCCTACTAATCAATCAGTCGAGCCTGCTGAGAAATCTGCTGAGATTGTGCAGCAGTAAGATCTACTAACTGACGAATGTGTGCAGATTTCTCGCCATCAGCCGCTAACAGGCGCATCACCATACGGTTCAACGCTGACAGCTGTTCCTCTACCCCAAAGGAGGTAGAGGTGATCCAGATGTATATGGAGAGGAGGATGATGGTGCAGCTGGATGGCTAGTGGTGGTGGTGGTGGCAGTGGTGAAGATTGGGGGTAATATAGATGAAGGTGGTGGTGGTGTGGGTGTGGTAGTAGTGGTGGTAGGGATGAAGATTAGAGGGGTAATATAGATGAAGGTGGTGGTGGTGTGGGTGTGGTAGTAGTGCTGGTAGGTGGAGTGGTGGTAAAAGTGGTGGTGGTTATGAAGGTCAGTCTTCTCTTTTTCTTCTTCAAGCCGTGGGGCTGAGCCATCCTTTTCTTCCTCGATCCTTTTGAGGAGGATGCTCTCCCTAGAACATGGCTTGGCTGATCAGGAGCAAATGTGGGATCAGTGTCAGTCTCCCCAGATTCGCCAATGCGTCCACCAACCTCTCGAATACCTCGGTCGGTGGCAACCACCCGGCTCCCCATAGTGCAGGTTAGGGGCTCCTCATCAGTATCCTCCTCCTCATCAGGTATGAAGTCCTGATGGAATCCTGTAGCCTTCGCTCCATCATGGGTAGATGCCGGAGATGCTATATCAGCAGTGGGGGCCCTTGTTTGAGTGGGCCCTGCATCTCCACCATCACCGCTGTCGTCGTCGTCGGAGTCATCCTCCGGGAGCTGTAACTGCTCGACCTCTGAATCATTATCTACGTGACACAATTTACGCCTCCCTGGCGCCACGTAGTCTACCTTGGCCAGATGGCCTATAAGTCTCTTTATCGGGGGCTTGACTTGCATTCCCCGGTAAACCCTCATACATCCCAGTGTCGTATCATCCATAATCTCTAAAGCCATAGCGTCGTGGCTCTCCTTTGGCAGCGAGGGCAGCTTCTCGTCAAAAATCATCTGTAAGAACCTAGAGTACATGCAGAAACCCTCTTTGCCCTTCGCCTCCAAGTTCTCTATGAGGTAAGAGAAGATCATGCTAGAAAAGCTGAAGGGGTGGTTCAACACCAGTGCCACGTAGGCATTTTGTATCTCGTCTGAGAGGTCGTCGAACCCACCCATTCATGAAGCTATGCACTTCAGGATGACGTGTGCCAAGTACTTATATAGGGGCACAGGTTGCTCTTGTTGAGCACACCTGCATTTAAGTCCCAAGCGTACTTGATCCTCATGAGACACCCTCTCACTGTTAGTGGATGTAGTCTGGTGGGGTGATCTGTATCATTTCCCAACCCAAGTAAATGTTGAATGTCTTCAACAGTGATCTCAATATCCAATCCAAAGATAGAGCTCCTGGTGCGGTACAGCTCACGTGAACGGTCAACAGATGCATTCTCCCAGAAGGCCTGTTGTATAGACCTGCAAGGGTGCATGGTGTCGAGATAGCCCGATGGATCCTGGATCGCTTAAGGAAAGCGATGATCCCTGCAAACTCGGCCCCATTCCGAGTCATGTTGTCTAAGTGAGCACATATATTGTGCTTGGGGTTGATAGACCATCTATCAGCCATCGATCTGTATAATCGCAAGCAAATGTCAGAATCTCAATAGAGGTGTAAAATCTTGGTCTGATGAAATTTTGACAGAGCAACGGTAGGCTATGCGATATGAGGGCGATTAGGGGGTGATGAGTCGAATGCAATCGACTGTGCCCTATTTATACTGAATTTGATTTCAATCGGCCGACTGGACCCATTCGCTCTGTTCATTTGGGCAAATGGACCTTGGTCGTGCGATTGGCTCAGTCTATCATATTCAGTCGGGCGACTGGAGTTCAGTTGGGTGATTGACTCATTCGCACACTCTCATTCGGTCGAATGGATCATTCTGGTAAGCCATTCGGGTGAATGGTTCATACTTATGTCCATTCGTGCGAATGGGTCAGACTCATGAATTTGACTTTATGACCATTCTATAATTTCTCTGTTTAACTTTTAAATAAATGTTATGAGCATTTGATCATCTCAGACATGATCATTTTAGAACATTTTGTCACCTTAGACGTGACCATTTTTATTTGAAAGCACGTGTGGGCACCTCAGACGTGACCGTTTAGATGATAAGGTTCCCTATCAACTTCCATGACATAGTCCGATATTGAACAAACAGAAATTGACAAACTTTATACATAATAAAAGAAATAAAACTGAAATTTAAAACTAAGACATGTTTTGTGTTTTTGTGAGGGTTAAATCCTAAGATGTAAATCTAAAGAATTATTTTTCTTGAAAAAGCAGCTTCAATTTATTTAGACCATACATGGACCAATTCAATTAGGAATCATACAGGATAATCAAATCATTCGGGACTAGTTATCTAAAACCTTTGATGCTCTATTCTTGTTTTTCATCTAGAGTCATTTAGCAAATTTAGGAAATCATACTAGTACTATTAGGTCCCCACACTGATTTGAACTTTCAAGAATTGTAGCCACAATGATTGTCAGTATACTTGTCCTCTTAAATCCATACACAGACTTTCAACATAGATTGGTGATGGTTTAAGGTTTGTTTATTTAAACAAGAATTTGTGGATCCCACACTTATATGATAATCAACATTCCTCAGGAGATTTTTGAGCAGTCTCAGTGTAGTATTCAAGAAGAAAATATTCTTAGAACTTTCCAAGAGAAGCCAAGCCTCAGGTCAGTGCCACCGCCCAGCAGGGAGGCGGCAAACAACAATGAATTCTAGAATATATAGGTTATGCTTATCCTCAGGTCAATGCCACCGCCCAGCAGAGTGGCACATCACTTATCCTCAGGTCAATGCCACCGCACAGTAGGTTATCAGTTTGATTGTATTTGTATTTTTATGTGCTTTTGCTCATGATTTGGGCTTACGCACACATTCGTGGCGTTTATTTTGCTCGTCACCCCTTATTGGAATCTTGTTGATTGTGTTAACCAGGGATAAGGTGTTACCCACAGCTAGTCGAACATTTTAGATTACTCTTGAGACACCAAAAAGGTCTAGTCATCTATTGTGTTGAATCTACCGACATATCATCTGTGGTCTAGCAACCTCTAAGTCTACTTTCTTTGTGTTACCTTAGTAGTAGCTAGTTTGTCTATCATATTTCCTTTTATATTGCTCAGACTACACAGACTTATACTTGAGCTTTGCATCTTCTTCAATTTATATTTTTAAAGTCCCAAATGGTTTGCTCCTGTGTACTATCATATTCCAAAGATTGAATCGGTATCACACATACGATCTTGTTTTTATTAGCTACCTCTCATTCTCCCTCGTTTTTTCTGTTTTATATTGTCTAAAACCTATTCTCCCCCTAAAATTTTAAAACAGTAATGGATTGGGATTTTAGGATTTTAATAGGCAAAGAAATAAGACCAATCTTAATTAAACTACTTAAAATTAAGCAAATAAAATAAAAGGTTGAAAAATAAAAGAAAATGTACAAGACGTATCGGACTACACATGGTTATCTTCAGGAATGACCTCACGTTTCTTTTTAACGCCTTTGACCTCTAACAAATATAGAAAACGTGGTTTGTCAAAATCCTTTGTATAGAGGTTAGCGCGTTGAAAATCTATGTTTATTTTTACCACATCGATTAATTTCTTTTCAAAGCAATCACGTATAAAGTGATATTTAATTCCGATGTGTTTGGTCTTGGGATGTTGGACCGGGTTCTTAGTGATTGCAATTGCAGCAGAGTTATCAACAAAGATAGGAGTAGAAGAGAATTTCAAACCGTAATCCCGCATTTGCTGTTGAATCCATATAATTTGTGAACATCAACATGCAACAGCAACGTATTCGGCTTCACAGGTTGCAATGCAACCGAGGTCTGCTTTTTACACTGCCAGCTTACTAACTTCTCCCAAAGAACTGACACCCGGTTGATGTAGACTTGTGGTTCATCTTGGAGCCTCCGTAATCCGAGTCGCTATACGTAGTAACTTAAAGTCATCATCATGAGGATACCACAACCCAAGTATGGGTGTACCCTTCAGATAACGAAAAAAACCTTTTGACCCCAATAAGATGGTTCACCTTAGGTTTTGCCTGATATCATGAACATAAACATGTAGCATACATGATATCAGGTCGTGAGGCAGTGAGATACGTGAGAGATTCGATCATCCCTCGGTACATAGTGTCATCTACCAAATCACCATTCTTATCGGGTGCTACATCATGATTTGTAGCAAGAGGAGTTCAAGCTATAGAAGCATTCTCCATGTCAAACCGACTGAGAATATCACCTACATACTTGGTCTGATGTAGGAAAATCCCATTTGGTGTCTGATCCACCTGTAACCCGAGAAAAAACTTCATCTCTCCCATTGCACTCATCTCAAACTCCGCCTTCTTTACTGCCTCAAACTCTTTACATAATTCTTTGTTCTTGGAACCAAAGATTATGTCATCGATATAGATTTGTACCAGTAGTAAATCCCCATCTTTTTCTTTGATAAACAATGTACAGTCAATTACTCCCCTGTGAAAACCATGTTTCACAAGATGCGTCGAGAGTTTCTCATACCAGGCCCTCGGAGCTTGATGAAGCCCGTATAGCGCCTTGTCGAGTTTGTAAACTCTGTCTCGATGATATGGATCCTTAAATCCCTCGGTTTGACTGACATACACTGTCTCTCATATCTTACCATGAAGGAACACACTCTTCACATCTAGTTGATATACTTTGATCTTCATATACGATGCATACGCAAGGAAGATGCGGATTTCTTCCATTCTTACCACGGGTGCAAACACTTCATTGTAGTCAATACCCTCAACTTGTCAAAATCCCTGAACAACAAGCTGAGCATTGTTATGATCACTCCCTGATCATCTTTCTTGCATTTCACGACCCATTTGGTGCCAATGACCTTAACACCTTTAGGTCTATCCACTAGAGTCCATACACCCAACTTCTTGAACTGAAGAAGTTCTTCTTGCATGGCACTCACCCATGCCTCATCATTCAGGGCTTCACTAACATACTTTGGCTCAAATTGAGACACAAAGCAACGATAGGCACCGTCGTGAAGGTATCCCTTTTCCATCACCGAGGCATCATCAGCTGAGTACAACTGATTTCTAGTCTGAACTCCTGATCTCACATCTCCTATGACATTATCCAAAGGATGATAAATGTTTAGACGTGAGCCGGGAGTTGTTGGAACAACCACCTCAGAATCAAGATTGTGAATATTTGGTTCTGGATCTGAGGCTATAGGAGTCTGAGGTTCAGGAGGCTCAGATGCATCACTTTCAAATGCTTGTGGACTTGTGGTAGTCGGAACCTGTTCATCCTGGTTGTTCTGATCATTTTCCATATTTTCTTCATCAGAGGAAGAGTCACTCACATCAAGTGATCCCCCTGAGTTGGTAGATGATTAACTTTGTGAACCGGATGGTGTTGAATCTTGAGACGGTATGTTCAAGACATCGTACATCATCTTGTTTGCTAACTCGTCTTTGGAAGTGGTGAGAGGTATGTTGAAGGACTTGAAGAATCCATCATAGTCAAAGAAGTAAGCAGGCCCTTTTCCAGCAGGTGGTGTGGTGTATCTCTGAACATCAACATTACACCACACCTTTACTTGACCCGTTGAGTTGTCGTAAAGTCTCTTGTTTGGTATGTTCTATCCTAGAAAGATCCCTTCATCAACCTTCTCGCTGAATTTTCCCTCCTGAGTCTTTTTCAGCAGGGTGCACGGAGCACCAAATGGCTCAAGATACTCTAAGTTAGGTTTACGTGGTTGTATTAACTCGTAGCACATTTTTCCATGACGTTTAACTACCAGAACTCGATTGAGCATATAACATGCATTTGCAACTACCTCATTCTAGAATTGAATAGGCAGTTTCGAGTCTGCTAGCATAGTCTGTGCGGTCTCTATCAAGCTGCGATTCTTCTGTTCAGCAACACCGTTCATCTGAGGAGTGTAGGCAGAGGTAAATTGATGCACAATTCCCTTTTCCTTTCAGTAGGCCTCCATCCACTTATTCTTGAACTCGGTTCCATTGTCTGAGCGCACTTGTCATACTTTCAGCTTGTATAGGGATTCCAGTGTAGTTACTAATTCCTTGAAGGATTCAAATGTTTCTGCTTTGGACTTCAGAAACATTACCTAAGAGAATCTTGAGTAGTCATTAGTAACTACGTAGCAGTACAAGTTGCCTGCGATGCTTCTTGTACTGACTGGACCAAACAGATCCATGCGAAGAAGCTCAAGAGGTAGTTCTATGGAATGAACTTTCTTTTCCTTATGAGACTTCTTCGTCTGTTTGCCCTTCTTGCATGCAACATAGAAATCCGGGAGTTGGAAGTTTTTGACGTTCACTCCCCTCACTAGATCATTCTGGATCAAGTGATTCATCTTCCTCGGATTTATGTGTCCCATTCTCCTATGCCAGGAGATGGAATCCTTCTCAGTAGCTTTGGACAAGAAGCACTGAACACCCTACACATTCAATGAAAACATTAGTTCATGTTAGGAACCCAAGCCTTCACTAGCTTGGGTTTCCCCTAGGCATCACACAATATAAACTCAACCCATTGACCATTTGAGGTTGATGGAAGCTCAGATTTCTGTTTGTTCTCATTTTTAGACGCTGAGGTGGATTTTTCTTTCCATAGACCAGCTTTGTGTAGGGCATGTTTGTGATAAACAAACGACTGGCTGATGGGTTGAACTTTGGATTCACTGTCCCTTTTAGGAGGCATCATTGAGTTCGTCTTAGAAGATCTATTTATAGATGCAGGAAGTTCAACTTTCCTCCTTGATGTCTGATAATAAGGACAATTAGACGCAATGTCACCATATTCTCCACAATTGTAGCAAGATCTGCTTTCAACTTTACGGTTAATTTGGTTTTATGGAGATGTAGGTGTCACACAGATGACCTTATTTTGTTTAGATTGAGACACTTCTTTGTTAGATGTATAGTCGGGTTTTAGAAACTTAATTGCTTTACCTGGTTTTATATCTTTTATTTATTGTTTACCTGGACTTTGACATGATACTCATGATTGACTAGGTTTAATAGTCTTTTTGGGTTCTGATTTGACTTTGTTTGAACCTGACTTTAAATTGACCTTTTCAAACTCTTTTTCCAGGTTAACACAAGGCATCTTTCCTTTTTCCTTTGAAGTAGACTCCTTTTGTTTAGTGCCAGATTCAATTGATTTACTTGTGAAATCTGGGTCACTAACAAGAGGAGTGGTCACCATATGATCCTTGATGGGGTTATTATTAATTGGTTTACTTTTGGTGTTCATCAAGGTCTCAGGTGGTGGCGGAACCACTTTGTATCTCAATCCCTCCCTATTGTTTCTCTCTCTCACTAAGTGTTGGACCATATGTGATGAGCTTGTCCAACTGTGCAGTTTTTGTTTTAAGGAGTTGACTTCTACTTCTAAAACTGCTTTCTACTTCTTAGTGTTCTCTAGGGAGTTAAGATAGTACCTAATGTCATTAGCTTGATTAAAGGAAAAGCTGTTTGTTCAAAATATCTATCTTTTCCTTGGAACTGTGCTCATTTTGTTTTAAAACTCTATTAGCTTCAGTGCACAGTTCCAAATCTTTTACTAGGCTATCATTATGATTTAATAACCTAGCAAATGTTAAATCTATGCTTTCTCTAAATTTATTACAGTCAGAACAAGCATTATTATTAAACAACTAGTCAGTAGTAGTTACCTGAGATGTTGAAGAGGAATCAGCCATGTGTGCAAAATCTATTTTCTCTGGTTCTAGTGATTCTGACATTGATGTAGATTGTTCTTCTTCAGGAAGGTGGCTGACCACAAGTGCAATGTCTTTAGAATTAGACATCACAAGCTCTACTACTATATCTCCCTCACTTGCGGAATCATCACCTATGTCCTCCACACGAGCTATATTGGACTCTCCGGTGTGACGAACCGAAATCTCCAGTCCTGTCCTTCATCCTCGTTAGCAATCAAGGCTTTAGGGTCCTTGCTTGCTGAAATAGAACTACTAGATGTGGCTTTGTCCTGATGATTAAAGGACGAGAAAGGATTGCCATTTCCAGTCTTCTTTGGCTTCACACACTCCCGTTTGAAGTGCCCTTTCACACCACAGTTGAAACAGGGTACCTTTGACTTGTCGAATCCAAAGGTCGTGTCCTTGGTTTCAACCAAGTTCTGTCCGGTCTTCTTGACAAACTTTTTCGCTCGTCGGACAGCACTTGCCAAGGCCCACATTATATCCATCCATTCCAACTCTACCTCATCCACCTGTTCATAATCCTTATCTACCAGGTGGCAATTTCCTATCTTTCCAGCAATTAGTCCATCATAGGAGTGGACTACAACAACTAAGAGGTCCATGTGTTCTCTGGCCACTTCAACAGTCACGTTACCGAAGTTATCGGTCTTCAATTTTGCTACATTGGCTTCAGGTATAATATACAGGGTACCAAATGACCCTGACGTTTCAGGCCCTGAAGTAGATGCTTGTGCTGGACTTGCTGAGCTTGAGGTGAAGGCAGTCTGCAGTGGTGCTCCAGATGTCTTGGCCTGAGGAGTCGCGTTGTAAAGCGCCAGATTCTGATCATAGTTGGCCTTTTGGGCTCTATACTTCATCATAAGCTCCTCCTCTCTTAGTTTCAGAATGAGGGGTGTTGGACCAAAAGAACCAATGAGCCTGATCAGAAAAACCTCTAAGTCCCATAGACATTACAACTGCTGAAGAAGATTACAACAGCTGAAGACATCAGCTGATTACAAGGTCTGAAGACAAAGTCTGAAGACAAAATCTGAAGACTTCTACTGAAGACAAAGTCTGAAAGTAAAGTACTGAAGAGAAAGTCTGAAAGTAAAGTACTGAAGACAAAGTCTGAAAGTAAAGTACTGAAGACAAAGTCTGAAAGTAAAGTACTGAAGACAAAGACTGAAGACCAGAGTGATCAGTAGTTGTCACAACAGCTGAAGTTATTAACTTCAGTAGTTGTGATGGCTTTCCTTTCAGTACTTGTAATTTACTTTTTAGTAGTTTATAGTTTCAGTAGTTTTAGTTCAGTAGTTTTATCTTTTTGTACTTAGCATTCTCTGAGATATGATCGGTTGTTGAGAACATTCTTAGTAGTTTGCATAGTTTCAGCTGTCTGTATATTTCTGTTAGATGTCACTATCAAGTGACATCAGCAGACGTCACATTCCTTATATAAGGAATGTTGACCTAATTGTAATGTGTGTCTTTGAGCCACCACGAAAGCATTTGAATGATATATTCCTTTTGCAGAATTCTCTCTCTTTCTATAACCGTGCACTATTCCATTGAATATAAATTGTGTTCTTGCAAAATTGTTTAATTCATTGATCGAATTCCGCTGCAATCTACTCTAATCAATCAAACTTAGATCGCTGATCCTAACAAATGGTATCAGAGCGGGTTAATCATTGATCGATCTAACAATTGATCATTGAAACTGCTATTTCGATATCTATGTTTGATCGAATTAGCATATTTGCAAGAATTGGTTATAGAGATTGAATTTCTATTGCTTTCAGTTATTTGCTTTGAGATTTCTCTTGGTTCGTATTGAGTTTGTTGTGTTTTGCACTAAATTGGTTAAAACTTAATTGAATTTGATTGAATCGCAGAATGACTACTCCTTCTAATGACCCTCACAATACTGGCTCCTCAACCAAGCCTCCGATGCTGGTTAGGACTGAGTATAACATATGGCAACGAAGAATGCTCCATCACCTATCTGTTAACAGTTCAGGTTGTTGGACATCTGTGGTACATGGTCCACACAAGCCTATGGTGAACAATCCAGAAACCAACCAAATGGTTCCGAAGAAGAAGGAACAATACTCAGATGAGGATCGAAAACTGTTTGAGATTGATGCTAAAGCTCATGGAATTCTGGCCATGGCACTGCCAAATGAAATCTATTCTGGGCTTATGCATCATGAAACTGCTCATGACCTCTGGAATGCATTGAAAGAACAATTTGGTGGAACAGACAAGGTCTTAGCAAACAACAGAGAAATCCTTGCCCAACAATATGAGACATTCTCTCATAGGAAGGGTGAGACACTGACTCAACAGTTTGAGCGTTTTTCCTGTTTGATCTCTGAGCTGAAAATGGTCAAACATGAATACACTAATAGCCAGATGAACAACAGATTCCTCAAATCACTGCCTGAGAGATGGGACACATATACCATTATCCTACGCTCCAGTGCAAATCTGGATAGTCTATCTCTCACCCAACTCCATGGGAAACTACTTACATTTGAAAGAGAGATAGAACAGAAAAGGAAACTGGCATCATCAGGAAAGCTCACCGATGACTTTATACCAGGGAACACTGCCTTGGTTGGTCATGAGTCAGAATATGCTCCATCAGAAAGCCATTATGATGAGCATATAGATTTCTCTTCAAATAGTTCTGATCATGCATTTGTTAGTGTTGATAGTCAGTCAGGCTGTAATAGTGACAATTTGTGCTTCATGATGGATGATTTGAAAGGTATTGCTGATGAGGACTTAGAAGAGATGGATATTCTGAGCCAAATGGCCTTGGTTAATATCAGATCTCAAAAGTTCTACAAGAGAACTGGTAGGAAATTTCCAGGACTCTCTGGCAAAACCAAAGTTGGTTTTGACAAGTGTAAGTTGAGGTGTCACAAATGCCACAGGGTTGGGCACTTTGCAAGAGAGTGTAGATCAACTGGATCTAACTCCTCTGCACCCTTTGTGACTTTTTCAAGCAATAGTTCACAAAATAGAGGGCAACATCCTGCTAGTTCTGGTCATCACTCACAACCTATATCTCCTGCATATTTTATCCCTCAGGGTCCAATGCCATATCCATATCCCTGCTATTACATGCCACAGCCAAATCAAGTTCATGTTCGTATTGCACAACAACCTCAAGCCTTACCTGAGCCTCAACCATCTCAATCATCTGAAAAGCATTTCAAATCAACTAAAATAAAACGATTAACAGCTGAGGAATCTATCATACGATCTTTCAGGATGGATAGAGAACAGCTGAAGAACAAGTCTTCAGTTGTTACAGATCCTTCAGTACTTAACACAAGTACTGAAAGGAGGAAAGTACTTGAAGATCACACCTTCAGTAGTTTCCACTTCAGCAGTTGATCAATCCAAGATGAAGAATAAGCCATGTGAAATATGTGGTAAATTCAATCATCTTTCTGATGAATGTTGGTACAAAAAGGGTTCCAAACTCAATAGAGATAAGCTCATTAAAATTCAGATGGATAAAATGAAAAATGAGTTTGAGACCAAGTTTGTACCATAGTCATCCCAATGTGATAAATCCAAGGCTTCATCCAAATCCAAAAAGAAGGATAGGTTTATCATAAAACAGCTGACAGTGTTCCTCATGATAAAAATCAAACTAAGTCTGTGAATTTCAAGGAGGAAATGGTGGGTCACAGGAACTCATCAAAAACAAGTACTGATGTGTCACAAGAGCTGAAAGCTTTAGCTACAAATCAGACACAACTTGTTATGATGGTTCAGCATTTGTTGGGGAGAGTTAACCAACTTGATGCACCTGTGATCAAACCACTGAAAAGGTATTCCAAGCCCAAATCCAAGGAATCCATTTCAGCACCATCTCCACCTTCATCAGCTGTTAATCATAAGAAACAAGTTATGGTTAAATCTGTTGAAGAAAACAGACTCAAAACCAAAAAGGTTTGGGTCTCAAAACCTAACTAGTTCCTTGTGCTGAATGCAGGGTTCTTCAGCATGCCAAAGTAGCATCTGGTATGTAGACAGTGGAGGATCTATGCATATGACTAGAAGCAGTTCTCTTCTTAATGACTACTCTCAAAGAAAGAAGGGATTTGTTTCATTTGGAAATGATGCCAAGGGTTACATCATTGGGAAAGGATATGTGTCAAATGGGGAAATAAGATTTGATGATGTTAACCATGTGGAGAATCTCACGTATAATCTACTGAGTGTCAGTCAGATGTGTGATAAAGGGTATGTTGCACTTTTCACAAGCCAGAACTGTAGAATTCTGTCTTCCATAGTTTTGAGGCTGATTGACAAGGTATTGGATGAACATACTCTCCTGAAAGCCAACAGGATTGGAAGAGTATATGCCTTGGATTTGACTAAGAAGATTGATTTGAAGGGTCATCCTTGCCTGTTCTCCAAAGCCTCTCCTCAGGAATCTAAACTGTGGCACAGAAGGCTAGGTCATGTAAATCTCAAAAACATGAATCAACTGATCCACAATAGTTTAGTGAGAGGTTTACCAATAAAGGAGTTCCAATGTGATGAAACCTGTACTGCTTGTTTGAAAGGAAAACAACACAAAGTCTCATTCCCTCCTATTGAAGAATCTAAGTCCACTGCCTGCTTGCAGTTACTGCACATGGATCTATTTGGTCCTGTGAGAGTGACGAGCATGGCCAAGAAGAAATACTGTCTGGTAATTATGGATGATTACTCCAGATTTGTATAGACTTTCTTCTTGCATTCAAAGGGTGAGGTTGCTCAGACGATTATAAACTTTGTGTTGTATGTTGAGAAGCAGTATTCCCTATCAATCAAGTGTATAAGAAGTGATAATGGAACAGAATTTAGAAACCACACACTTGATGATTTTTATCTCTCAAAGGGAATCAAGAGGCAGTTTAGCGTCCTAAGGACTCCAGACGAAAATGGAGTAGTGGAGAGAAAGAACAAGACTCTAATTGAAGCTGCAAGGTCCATATTGGCTGACTCTGGTTTGCCATTGACCTTTTGGGCTAAAGCTGTCAACACAACTTGTTATGTGCAGAATAGAGTTTTAGTAAATCAGAGGTTAATGAAGACTCCATATGAAGTTCTACATCATTTGGCTCCTCTAATTTCTTTCTTCAAAGCCTTTGGGTGTCCTTGTTTCATTCTCAACACAAAGGATCCAATCCACAAATTTGATCCTAAGGTGGATGCAGGATATTTTGTAGGTTATTCTTCCACATGCAAGGCTTATAGAGTCTTCAACTGTAGAACAAAGATAGTTGAAGAAACATTGCATGTGAAGTTCAATGAATCTCCTAAGGATAAAATACCACAAAACCCTGTGGAGTTGTTTGATCTGGACATACTACAATATGTTCCCTATCAACCTCCAGCTGTTGCAAATCATGTGAATAAATCATCTTCTGCAGCAAGTCTTCCACCTGGTGGTACTGAAGATGATGATGATATCAGTACTCACCTTTTCAAGTTTAGTGATCAACTGCCTGATTCCACTAAACCTGATGTTCCTGTAGCTGCAGTAGCTCTATCCACAACAAATGCTGATGAGATTTCTGACTCCTCTACATCATTTGAATTGCCATCTCATACTTGGCTTCAAAAGTCTGGATCAACATCTGTTGCTACTGAACCTGCTACAAACACTTGCTCTGATCTTATAGTGTACCAAGAGCTGAAGAATCACCACATGTCTCAAATCATTGGTGATATCAATGCTGGTGTCTCAACTAGAAGTCAATTGTCCAACTTCTTCTTCTATGCTCTCTTCATCAGTCAGCTAGAGCCAAATAACTATCATATTGCTTTAAGAGACAATGGATGGGTTGAAGCCATGCAGCTTGAGTTACTTCAATTCAAAAAGCAGCAAGTGTGGGAACTGGTTCCTCTACCCCCAGGTAAGTGTGCAATAGGCACTAAATGGGTGTTTAGGAATAAAACTAATGAAAATGGGCTTATTGTCAAGAACAAGGCTAGATTGGTTGTACAAGGGTTTTCACAAGAAGAAGGTATTGATTATGATGAAACCTTTGCCCCTGTAGCCAGACTGGAGGCAATTAGATTGTTCTTAGCCTATGCTACATTCCACACTCTTAAAGTTTTTCAAATGGATGTCAAAAGTACTTTTTTATATGGAAAAATTAAAGAAGAGGTTTACGTGTGTCAACCACTAGGTTTTAAGGACAATAAACATCTTGATTGGGTGTATAAACTTGATAAGGCTCTTTATGGGTTGAAACAAGCTCCTAGAGCCTGGTATGAAACACTTTCAAATTTTCTTCTTCAAAATAATTTCACTAGAGGCTCCATAGATAAAACTTTGTTTATTAAGAAAGTGGATCAGCATAAGCTACTGGTTCAAATTTATGTTGATGATATAAGTTTTGCATCCTCTGATTCCCAGTTGTGTGATGAGTTTACAAGATAATGAAGCCAAAGTTTGAAATGAGTGCAATGGGAGAATTACAGTTCTTTCTAGGCTTTCAAATCAAACAAAAGGCTGATGGGACCTTCATTCACCAGACAAAATATACAAAAAATCTTTTGAATAAGTTTGATTTACAAAACTGTAAGCCATGTTCTACTCCCATGTGCAACACCACACAACTGGATGCAGATCAGAAAGGTAAAGCTGTTGATTAAACACTTTACAGATGTATGATTGGGTCCTTGATGTACTTAACAACTTCTAGACCAGATATTATGTTTGCAACGTGTGTTTGTGCTAGATTTCAGGCTGCTCCTAAAGAGTCTCATTTGATTGCAGTCAAGAGGATCTTTAGATATCTGCAAGGTACACAATCTCTAGGTCTTTGGTATTCCACTGGACACTCTTGCAAATTAGTTGCTTTTTCTGATAGTGACTATGCAGGGTGTAAGTTAACTAGAAAGTCAACTTCTGGTGGATGTCAATTCCTAGGCAACTGTTTGATTTCTTGGCAGAGTAAGAAACAAACATCTGTTGCTACATCCACTGCTGAAGCAGAGTACATTGCTGCTGCAAGTTGTACATCTCAGGTACTCTGGCTTTAGAACCAATTATTGGATTATGGCATTATAGAGATTAAGACTCCATTGTTAATGGATAGTGCTTCAGCTCTGTGTATTGTCAAGAATCCAATCCAGCATTCTCGGACCAAACATATAGAGATCAGACACCATTTTATTAGGGATTGTTTTGAAAAAGGTCTGATTGATCCAAAGTTTCTGCCAAGTGCTGATGAGCTTGCACATATATTTACTAAGCCTTTGGATAGTTCAACTTTCCAAAACCTTGTGTTAAGGCTTGGTATGCTGCAACTAGAATAAGTGAGAACTACTGATGATTTCAGTAAACAAGTACTGATGATCATTAGTACACATGTCACAAATAAGTACTGCTAAGTTTTATTCTCAGTTGATTTAATAACTACTGAAAAATAAATTACCTTAAAAAGTACTATACTTTCTATTAAAAGAAACTGATGCAGCTACAACTACTGATGTCAGTAAAAACAGATAAGTACAGCTGTCCTATGAAACAACTGAAAACAGCTAAAAAGTCTGATGAGTAAGTGTTGAGGATAGTATGAAACAGCTAAAAGGCTAAGAATTGATGAAAACTACTAATGAGAATTTTCTCTTCAGTCGCTTCCACAAACTGCTGGTTCACCTTAAACAGCTGATGACCAAACCATGTCTTCAGTAGTTTCACAACTACTGATGACTAACACCAAGTCTTCAGTTGTTTCTTACACCTGAAGACAAAACCAAGGTTTTCAGTAGTTTCATAACTACTGATGACTAAAACCAAGTCTTCAGTTGTTTTCAAATGTCGGATAGTTAAAATCAAGTCTTTAGTTGTTTTCAAACAACTGATGACAACACCAAACTTTCAGTCGTTTTCTTTTTAGCCTTTTCTTACCCTATAAATACCTGCACTTATAGTCGAACGTTCATTAGCTGTTTTCTATCCTTTCTCTCTCTCAACAATGGCAACCATGAAACTTAACCTAGACATAACTGTGTTTCCTACCTCTCGAAATCGGCCTTCTGGAACAAATTTGATAATGCCGTCGATCTTATGGTGGATTCCCAATACCGAACGCTTTTCTTTTGAATCCTACCATATACCCTGAATCCTTAACCCAATTTTGGTCCGACGTCTCTGTAACAACTGGTGACAATGATAGCCAAATCACTCTCCAGTCGTTGGTTAACCAGAAACAGGTGGTAATCACCCCTGACATCATTCGCCAAACCCAAAACTTGCATGATGCCACCTGTGTTGTAGAATACCCGAAAAGCACCATCGATATGTCTTAGCTGAGGTATACTCCAGACATAACTCTAACCCCACTCTTAAAGGGGTTGCCCGCCTGCTCAAACCCAAGCAGAGGGAACCCACAGCCTCCACCTCCAGATCCAAAGTCCCCACCAAACCCAAACCCCAAAAGCCCAAAAAGGCTACTCAGGGATATGAGTCCCCTGAGGATGCCCCTGTACCACCAATACAGGAAAAATATACTGGCTCTAACCCCCCAGTTATGTTAGAGACTCAACCTGCTGAAACCGCACACGTATCCTCTCTCCAGGATCCTGTTGCAACCACACTAGGGGAACCCACACTACTGGAACCTATCTCAGTTGAGCAGGTTACCATTGAAGAGCACCTCTCACCCCGGGTGCAATCTGCTTCTGACCAATCTCCCACTGCAACTGCCCCTCAAAGCCCAACTCTTATCTTTGCTAAAGTGCTGAGTCAGCTGCATTCCTCACCCCCTCCCCAGAAACCAATTCAGACTGGGCATACCTCAACAATTGAGGGGGAGGACTAAAGTGCTGCTGATAACCCACATCACAGGGGTTATAATGTTCAATCTCCAAGTGTAGAAAAGGAGGTTAGAACTTCTGGTCAGGCTGCCACTTCTTCTAATTCAGAAAATGAACAGGATGAAGTTGGTACCATATATAAGACCTCACCAGAGGCAACTGCTAATGAAGGACAAAGTCCTGAGGCAGGAAGTGCCCAGAACCAAGAACAAGGGGCACATGCATATACTGATCTACACTCAGGGCATGTACATCCTGATTTAATCAGGAGGTCAGATGATTCAGCAAAGATTGATGATGACCTGAGCTTTTTCTTCGATGTCTTAGCCCATAACACCATCATAGAGGCTGAGGTGAGCAGACTCAAAGAACTGCTAACCAAAATGTCTCAGGATAAAAGTCCATCTACCCCAATAAACCCCCAGATGGTACCTTCATTTGAAGGTTCACCAAACACTCAACCACCACACTTAACTCAGCCACCAGCCCCTGTTTTTAGCACCAACTCTCAGGGACAGAACCCCTCTGAGCAGATGGTTGCAACCTTTCAAAACTCCTTACCTCTTATCACTCCCATCATCACTGAGATTGTACATAAAGCCATTGATGAGAGGAACTCCTCAAATCTACAAACACTTGTTGATGATGTTGTGGAAAAGTCACTTTCTGCCATTCAAACCCCGAACCCATGCACCCAAAAAGGGGGAGTCTAAGGCAGTAAAAGAAAGAAAGAGAAAGAGAGTGGTTGATGAGAACAAACAAGAAAAAGAAAAGGAGCTAGAGAAAGAGAAACAACTGATCACTTATAAAAGGAAGAAAAGTGCTGAAACACAAGAGCTTGTTAAAGAGAAATCCTTAGAAGATCTGGTTAAAGAAGCTGATGAAGCTCACAGTAGATCTATGGATAGAATAATAGACCAACTCTTTAGACAGGGCTTTGATACAGCCACTTTAGACACTGAGATCAGAAGGCTGGAAGTTAAGAAAATACAAGAAAGATGGGCTAGTTACAGTGTCATGGATAGGGAAAGGTTGGAGATAATGATCAGATTTATTGCAAAATACTTGGGAAGATCATTGATTGAGATCAAATCATGGACCAGAGACAGTATTCTGGCAATAACCACCAGAATCTGTTCTTCTGAAGCATTCAATAAGGGGTTAATTATAGAAGCATTGGATGAGGCAGGTGTTGGGAAAAGAACTGATATGGCCAAGCTCTCCAAAGAAAAACTTACCACAAAAATGCTAGATCAGCCTTCCCTAACTCCAACTCATAAACAACCAACTCCAAAACCTGCCACCCTTTCCCTAAACCAAAACCACTCACAACTCAACCCAGAAAACCAACTCCAATACATCAAAAACCACTAAACCACACCCAGTGATGCACCCAGAAGGAGGAGAAAGGGTGTTGAGGTAGAAGAAGAAGAAGAGGATGATAATGAAGATAGTCTGCCAATCTCTGCTGTTCTCAAACTTAAAACACCTAACCTCAGAAGTCAGCAGATGATTACACCTGACTTGCAAATGCAAATGGTGAAAGTAAAGATTAAAGAAGCTGAACAGCAGAAGCAGCATGATGAGCAATTTCTCAAAATGTTTGACAAGGACTTCCCTCAGTCCTCATCCATTCAAGAAATGAAGAAACAAGCTCTGAGGCTGTACACTCTTAGGCATACATTCCAACATCAAAGAGAAAGAGTGAGGATTTGGCCAGACCCCAGGGTAAGTTCCAGAATTCATAAGAAAAACATAGCAAGTAGATATCATGGCCAAGTGAAAAAGACTTTGAATGCTACAATTAGTTTGCCTATGGTAGTCTCACCTTGGGAAATTATTGAAGAATTCAAGAGAGCACATAACTCAAAGACAACCCCTCAATCTATACTTGAGAAAAAAATGATCAAGAAGGGGTTGTTATACAAGAAACTTGAAGATCTTCAAAAGAGTGAACTCCAGTTGCTGCTAGAAGGCTCTCACCCAGATGAATTCGCATACAGAGAGATCACAACTGTTGAGTTGAAGAATGGGAAGACAGTTAGATATCTATCTGAATATTATAGGCCTGAGTTCTTCTTTGAGAGAGAAGCAGAAGAACTCACCAAGGAGGAACAAGTGGTTCTCCTTGAGGCCTATGCAAGAGAGTCTTACAGACTCATCAATGGGAATTAGGTTTCACGGTTGGGACAAGGCTCTGTGTCCAGTTTTCCCAAGACAGAGTTCCCTTTTATACTTAGCCAATAAAATATTCAGAAACCTTTTCCCGGCCTGTGCTTACATGATTACCTCTTAAGCTGATCAAGAGGGTGTTTCTGCCAAAGAATAAGTGGGATCATCAATAAACTTAGAGGTTTTGGCTGCATTGGTTCAGGGGGAGTTTGTTGGACCAAAAGACCCAATGAGCCTGATCAGAAAAACCTCTAAGTCCCATAGACATTACAACTGCTGAAGAAGATTACAACAGCTGAAGACATTAGCTGATTACAAGGTCTGAAGACAAAGTCTGAAGACAAAATCTGAAGACTTCTACTGAAGACAAAGTCTGAAAGTAAAGTACTGAAGACAAAGTCTGAAAGTAAAGTACTGAAGACAAGACTGAAGACCAGAGTGATCAGTAGTTGTCACAACAGATGAAGTTATTAACTTTAGTAGTTGTGATGGCTTTCCTTTCAGTACTTGTAATTTACTTTTCAGTAGTTTATAGTTTCAGTAGTTTTAGTTCAGTAGTTTTATCTTTTTGTACTTAGCATTCTCTGAGATGTGATCAGTTGTTGAGAAAATTCTTAGTAGTTTGCATAGTTTCAGCTGTTTGTATAATTCTGTTAGATGTCACTATCAAGTGACATCAGCAGACGTCACATTCCTTATATAAGGAATGTTGACCTAATTGTAACGTGTGACTTTGAGCCACCACGAAAGCATTTGAATGAAATATTCCTTTTGCAGAATTCTCTCTTTCTATAACCGTGCACTATTCCATAGAAAATAAATTGTGTTCTTGCAAAATTGTTTAATTCATTGATCGAATTCCGCTGCAACTCTAATCAATCAATCTTAGATCGCTGATCCTAAAAGATGGCATTTATATCTAACTTCGAGAGCATCCCATTCTGTCTGAGATTTGAACGAAGGAAGCCCACTTCTCTGGTAATCCATTTGCAAAGTTGGATACCTTATCCTCCATCGACGTAGTTACTCCATGAGTATGCATCTCACTCATCAAGTGGTAGAATCTGTCGATCACGTCGTCCGGGCCTTCCTTTCCCATTGAAGAAAAATTGTCAAACTCCTTCAAAGCTTTGGCCTTAATGGCCTTGAGTGAGGCATTTCTGTCATACCTCTTCTCCAGCGCATCCCATAATTTCTTTGCTTGAGTATACTCCGAGTACTAATGGAAGATATCCTTCGGAATAGACTGGGTAAGCAAAGCGTAGACTTTCTTCTCAGCATTGTGTTTCACCTTTTGTGCATCAGACATGCCACTTAACGTAAGTTTGACACCGTTAGCTCCTACTGGCATGCTGTACCCCGACTCTATTACCTCCCACAAATTTGTATCTATTCCATTAAGTAGATTTCGAAACGTTGCTTCCATTGTGGGTAGTCATCTAACGTGATAAGCTTCGGTAGTCGTCCATTGTGGGCAGTAGATTCTGAATACGAGTGTCTCTACTTGCCGTGTAAGCTGAAAACTGGTCCTCCATTTCACTTAACTTTACTATTAAACAAACTGTTTATGTGTGCAAATGAAGGTATGCGATTGGGCTTATTAGGGCGAATGAACTAGGCGAATGGTTCAATCTTGCGTCTGAACTAATGTGGATGTGTCAGTCGGCCGAATGAACTAATGCTGTTGAACAGTCCGAATTGGATTCTTAGTCGTACGAATGAGGCTACGAATGCGTCCAATCACGTGTTTGGGGAATGTGAATGACCTCAGTCGTGCGATTGAGCCAATCGTGCGATTGAACCTGCTGAAATTTGAAAATTCGCAGGTTAAACGTGTTTTGGCCGCAAAAACTCGAATACAAACCCTAATTGCCGTATGCCGTATGCCGGAGAAAAACTAAACTTTATGGTCAGGAGATGTCTAAGACACCGTTTGAAACAAAAGGATTGCATTTTTAGTGAAAAAAACACAATTTTTGTATAAAAAACGATTGAATCAACACGGAATCAAGAGCCAAAGCTCTGATACCACTTGTTAGGAGTCGTGTACTTGATGATGTACTAACTAATTAATGTGTATACCGAACCAAATAGTGCGGAATCCTATTTGATTGGCGATCCAATCAGTGAGAACATACGTAGAAACAATTATGTAATTGAATCTAACGTTAAAAATCGATTAGGAATCGATCTACTGCGATCTATGAACTTGGAGTAAGATCTTAGAGGTCTCTGGATGGCTAGGGTATGTCTGGAGTCGAAGTGTTTATCATGCTTACGTTTTTCCACGAATTAGGTGGTATTTATAGGTTAGGGTTACTCATTCGTGCGACTGAACCATTTGCATGATTCATTCGTGCGATTGAGCCATGCGGTTGATCTATTCGCACGACTGAGTATTCAGTCATGCGACTGAGTCTGTCGCATGAGGTTGTTCAGGCGTATGCACTATTTAGGTGCATAAACACTCAGTCGCATGGCCATTCGGACGGATGACCACAGTTGGGGCGCATGGTCTAGTCGGACACATGAGAACTTCACTTAACCAAGTTTGAATGTATTTATTATTATAACATTATGCATATCAATTCAAACAATCACAAACCTATATAATCTAGTCAATATGCGTTACACAACTCATTAATGAAATATGAAACATTATAAATCACAACCAACCATTCTCATTTCATTAAATACCCAAGCATTACATAAGCGTAAGACATTCAAGACATATTACATTAAGAGCCAAATCTAAGTACATATGTATCAACAATTTCCTTTGAATCCAAAGAAAGAAGAAAGAAAAAAAATAAAGTCCACAGTTGAGGAACCAATCTCGCCAAAACGGGAAAATCTTTGGAGGAGTGGGGGTATAAAAGGGGCATGGCTGTCCACACCCCTCTCCTACACTCTCTCCATTTGGCCAAGAGAAGAAAGGGAGAAAAAGGGCAAAAAGCTTCGGGTTTTCTTGGATTCGAATGTGAAAGTCGAAGGCAAACGGGTTTGTAGGAAGCTCTACTCAAAGTGGCTTTCATTGTGAGTTCTAGGACCATCTTTTACACGCTTTTAACTAATTCGGGGGCTGGAGCACACGGGATTCAATTGGTTTTGTTGGGTGTAAAACCCGTGTGTATGTGTATGCGTATGTGTGTGATTCGGGTGGGGTTTGATTTCAGGATTGGTTGTGCTTGAATGGTGTTGTGTTATGTGTTTCTAAGGTTTAGGATGGTTGATTTGAGCTTAGAATAGGTTTGAGAGGGTTTGGAGGTGTTGATACATGTATGTCCCTAGATCATGATATGAATGTAATAGATCTTGTTTGTCTGATTCTGAGGTAATGCTTGGAATGATTAATGAAATGATATTGTTTGTTTGTTATTTATAATGTTTAATATTTCATTAATGAGTCGACGTTGAATTGGTTATTTAGGTTTGTGGTTGTTTGAATTGTTACACATAATGTTATATTAATTAATACATTCAACTTAACAAAATGAAGTTCTCATGCGAATGGCCCATGCGAATGGACCATACGCATGAATAACTTCATACGAATGACTCAGTCGCACGAATGAACCAGGAGACTGGATCAGTCGTATGATTGTAACATAAGATTGGCTCAGTCGCACGACTGAACACTCAGTCGTGCGGATGAATCACCGCATGGTTCAATCGCACGACTGAACCATACTAATGGTTCAGTCGCACGAATGAACAATACTAACCTATAAATACAACCCAATTCATGGAAAAACAAGAGCATTCGTTGATTACGATTCCAGACGTACCCTAGCCGTCCAAAAGCCTCCCAATTCGTTCTCCAAGTTCACAGAACACATTAGATCGATTCCCAATCGACTTCTAATGTTAGATTCAATTCTTGATTGATTCTTCGTGTGTTCTCACTGATTGGATCGCCAATCAAATAGGATTCCGCACTATTTGATCTGGTTTACACGCTAATCACTCGGTATTTCGTTCAAATACCAGGTCCTAACAAGTGGTATCAGAGCTTAGGCTCTTGATTACGTGTGATTCAATCAAGATTGATAAAAAATTTTGTGTTTTTGCATTAAAACGCAATTTTTGGTGTCAAAAGTGATCTTGGACGTTCCCTGCTCATTAAAGTTTGGTTTCTACGGACTTAGGCGATTAGACCTTGCGAAAATTCGAATTTTTACGGCTGAAACACGTTTAACCTAGAAAATTTCGCAAAACAGCAGCTTCAGTCGCACGAGAGTCCATTCGCATGACTGGACTTCATTCGCATAGTCCAGACGCACGATTGGACCTAGTCGCATCTCCATTCGTACGATTGAACCGTTCGTTTGCATTGCTCATACGCATCATATTCATTCGCACGACTGAGCCAATCGCTTAGTTCAGCTGCATGATTGAACCAGTCACAGAGTTCATACGCACGACTAGACCATTCGCATCCTTCAGTCGCACCGGTGACAGTTTGTTTTATTAGACTTAAAGTTATTCGCCATGGAAGATCAAATGTCAGCCTTTACTGCTAGGAAGGACTCTAGGATACAGAACCTGCTCTTGCTTGAGAGTGAGGTGGGTAATCATAATAAACCACCAAAGCTCTTGACGTTAGATGAGTTTCCCCACTCGAAACAACGTTTTGAGATCTACCTCAATGGAGTGGATCCGAATCTGTGGGAAGCCAACGAGATTGGATATAGTACACCGGTGGGAGTTGATGGAGTTAAGCTAACGTTAGGAGGGATGACGGACGTGTAGAAAGTTAAATAAAATGTAGAGAAAAGAGTTTATGCATTGATTACACAATCTATTCCTAAAGACATATTCCACTAGTACACCAAAGAATAAGCACTCCAAGAAACTTTGGGATGAGCGAGAAAAGAGGTATGACGGGAATGCCTCGTTGAAGGCAATAAGGCTAAGGAGTTAGAGAAGGAATTCGATAACTTCTCATCGATGGGAAACGAGAGTTTAGACGACGTTATAGATAGATTCTACCATCTGGTGGGTGAACTACATACACATGGGGTGGCTACTACCATGGATGAGAAAGTTACTAACTTTGCAGACGGATTGCCTGAAAAGTGGGCTTCATTCGTGTCTAACCTGAGACAGAAGGAAATGCTGGCAAAACTGGATATTAATGACTTCATTCTTAAGTTGCGAGAAGAGGCACTTAGGATGAAGTACAGAGCTCAAAGCACCTCTCCAGACCGCATTTGTGTCTAGCTCATTAGGTCTATCACATGCGTCTCCTTCAGGATCAGACACGTCGGGACCTTCTTGTACCCACTATATTGGATCCGAAGCAAGTGCTACTAAACTGAAGACCGATAATCTCGGTAATGTGACTGTGGAAGTAGCTCGAGAACACATGGATCTTTTGGCTGCAGTAGTTCATTCTTATGATGAACTTGTTGCTGGGAAGATTGGAAACTGCCATCTGGCAGACGAGGACTACGAGCAGGTGGACGAAATGGAGCTTGAGAGGATGGACATAATGTTGGCCTTAGCTAGTGCTGTCCGAAGGGCGAAGAAGTTTGTAAAACAAACCGGACAAATTTGGTAGCTACTAAGGATACCACATTTGGCTTTGACAAGAGCAAAGTGACCTGCTTAAATGTGGAGAGAAGGGGCACTTCAAAAGAGAATGTGTCAAGCCTAAGAACACGGGTAACGGGAACCCGTTCTCGTCCTTCACTCGTCAAGACAAGCAAGCTACCAGTTCTACTTCATCAAGCAAGGATCCAAAAGCCTTGACTGCTCATGATGATGAAAGACATGATTGGAGCTTTAGGTTTGTCTCACCAGGGGAATCTAACATTGCAAGTGTAGAAGATATTGACAATGATTCCGCTAGTGAAGGAGATCTAGCAGTTGAGATAGCGATGTCACATAGTGAAGAAGCAACTGCAACCGAGGTCAGTTACAAGCCTAAAGAGGAGACTACCACGTCAGAGACAGAAAAGACAGAATCACCAGAACTAGAGACATCTGATGTTGCGTTGATGGCTAACTCTTCTGAATCAACTCAGGTAAGTACTACTGACCAAATGTTTGATAATCATACTTGTTCTGATTGTGATACTTTTAGGAATAGCATAGATGAAAAATTTGCTAGGTTATTAGATCATAATGATAACTTAGTAAAAGATTTGCAACTGTGCATTGTGGCTAATAGGGTATTAAAACAAAATGAGCATAGTTATAAAGAAAAGATAGACCTTTTGACTAAACAACTTAGGGAAACCGAAGTAGTTGCTTTTAACCAAGCTAATGACATTAGGTATTATCTAAACTCCCTAGAAGACACTAAGAAGGAAAAGGCAGTTCTAGAAGTAGAAGTAAATTCATTAAAACAGAAACTGCATAGTTGGACTAGTTCTTCACACATAGTCCAACACTTAGTGAGAGAAAGGAACATCGGGGAGGTATTGGGTTATAAAGTGGTTCCACCACCACCTGAGACTTTGATGAACACTAAGACTATACCAATAAACAATAATCCCATCAAGGATCATGTGGTGTCTACTCCTCTTGTTAGTGATCCAGATTCCTTATGTTCATCTATTGACTCTGGAAACAACAAAAGGAGGCCACTTCAAAGGCAAATGGTAAATTGCCTTGTGTTAATCTGGAAAAGGAATTTGAAAAGGTTAACTTAAAGTCAGGGTCAAACAGAGTCAAATCAGAACCAAAAAGACTTCTAAGGTTAATCTTTCACATATTTCAAGTCAAAAACCAATTAACCAAAAAGAAAAAGATGTTAAACAGGTTAAAACAGTTAACTTTGTTAAACAAGAGAAAACATCAAAAGAACCAGAGTCAAAACCTAGAGTGAGTGATGTTACTAGAGTGTCACACACTTCTCCACAAAGAAAGGTTAATCATAAAGTTGATAGCAGGTCGTGCTACAACTGTGGTGAATATGGACACATTGCCTCCTATTGTCATTTCTATTAGACACCTAGGAAGAAGATTGAACCTCAGGTTTCAAAGCCTAGGTCTTCTAAAAGGATTTCTCTGACTCCACCTAGAAGAACTAGTGAACCAAAAACTCAACCTGTAAGTCAGTCGACTGTTTATCACAAACAGGCCTTGCACAAATCTGGATTATGGAAGGAGTAGACATCCTCTGTGTTTGATAATGATGACAAGAAGGAACCTGAGCTACCCTCATCCTCTAAGGGTCAATGGGTGGAATTTATGACGTGTGATGCCTCTGGGAAACCCAAGCCAGTAAAGGCTTGGGTTCCTAACCTAAACTAATCCTTTACTTTGTATGTGCAGGGTGTTCGATACAGTGCTGAAACTAACACGTGGATTGTAGACAGCGGAGCATCCAGGCAGATGACAGGAAACAGGGCCCTTTTATCAAACGTCAAGCAAATAAAAGGAGGGCATGTTTCGTTTGCTAGAAACAAGGGAGGCTATATCACAGCCCAGGGGGAGAAGTGGGGAATTAGAAAGTTAAGTTTGATAAGGTGAACTACGTTCAACAACTACAAAATAACTTACTTTCTGTTTCCCAAATATGTGATAAGGGATTTAAAGTCATCTTCGACAACAAGAAGTGTTACGTGCTAAAGAAAGACTACGTGATCCCAGAGGACCAAATTCTGATGACTGCTTCAAGATATAAAGATCTTTATGTTTTGGATCTGTCAACATCTTCTACAACGAATCATGAGGTTCAGTGTTTTCTATCTAAAGCTACTGAAAATGATTCCATCTCCTGGCATAGGAGAATGGGACACATTAGTCAAAGGAAGATGAATCACTTGATTCAGAAGGATCTGGTGAGAGGAGTTAATGTCAAGAACTTCCAACTTCCTGACTTTTGTGTAGCTTGCAAGAAAGGCAAACAGACGAAGAAGTCTCATACAGAAAAGAAAGTTCATTCAATAGAACTTCCTCTTGAACTTCTTCACATGGATATGTTTGGTCCAGTCAGTACAAAGAGCATTGCAGGCAACTTGTACTGTTTTGTGGTCACTGATGACTACTCAAGGTTCACTTGGGTAATGTTTCTAAAATCCAAATCAGAAACATTTGAGTCATTCAAGGAGTTGGTAACCACACTAGAATCTCTCTACAAGCTGAAGTTTAGACAAGTACGCTCAGACAACGGAACAAAATTCAAGAACCAGTAGATGGAGGCATACTGCAAGGAAAAGGGAATTGTGCATCAATTCACTTCTGCCTACACACCTCAGATGAATGGCGTTGCTGAGAGAAAGAACAGAAGCTTGATAGAGACAGCACGGACTATGCTGGCAGACTCGAAACTGCCTATCCAATTCTAGAATGAGGCAGTGGCGAATGCATGTTATACACTGAATCAAGTCCTGATAGTCAAGCGCCATGGAAAGACATGTTACGAGCTACTACAAAGACGCAAACCGAATTTGGAGTATCTCGAACCATTTGGCGTGCCGTGCACACTTCTGAAGAAGACACAAGAAGGTAAATTCAGCGAGAAGACAGATGAAGGAATATTTATAGGATACAACATACCGAACAAGCGAGTTTACAACAACTCAACGGGTCTAGTAGAAGTGTGGTGTAATGTTGACGTTCAGAGATATACCACACCACCTACTGGCAAAGGACCCGCCTACTTTTTCGACTATGATGGATTCTTCAAGTCCGTCAACATCCCTCTATCTCCCTCGGATGACAAGTTAGCTACTAGAATGATGTATGATATCTTAAATACACCATCTAGCTCACAGTGACTCCTCCTCTGGAGATAAAGCTGAAGAAGATGACCAGAACAGTCAGGAGGAACAGGTTCCAGTTCCTGAAAGTCCACAAGCATCTACCAGTGATGTACCTTCTACTTCGAAGCCTCAAACTCCAACTACCTCAGCTGCAGAACCAAATGTTCATAATCTTGGCTCTGAGGTAGTTGTTCCTACTACTCTAGGATCATGACTAAACGTCTATCATCCCCTAAACAGTGTCATTGGGGATGTCAGATCAGGAGTGCAAACCCGAAATCAGCTATACTCAGCTGATGACGCCTCAGTTATGGAAAAGGGATATACTCATGATGGTGCTTATCGGTGTTTTGTCTCACAGTTTGAGCCAAAATACGTCAGTGATGCACTAAATGATGAGGCGTGGGTGAGTGCCATGCAAGAAGAACTTCTTCAGTTCAAGAAGTTGGGTCTATGGACTCTGGTTGATAGACCAAAAGGTGCTAAGGTCATTGGCACCAAATAGGTTTTAAAATGCAAGAAAGATGACCAAGGAGTCATTATCAGGAACAAGGCTCGATTGTGGTTCAAGGATTTCGCCAAGTCGAGGGAATTGACTACAATGTGGTCTTTGCACCCATGGCAAGGATGGAAGCCATTCGTATCATCCTTGCCTATGCATCGTACATGAAGATTAAGTCTATCAATTAGATGTGAAGAGTGCATTCCTTCATGGGGAAATCAGAGAAACAGTCTATGTCAGTCAACCCGAGGGATTTGAAGATCCTTATCATCGGGATAGAGTCTACAAGCTCGACAAGGCTTTATACGGGCTTCATCAAGCTCCAAGAGCTTGGTATGAGAAACTCTCGACTCATCTTGTGAAACACGGCTTTCGTAGGGGAGTCATTGACCGCACGCTGTTCATTAAAGAAAAGGATGGCGACCTACTGCTCGTACAGATCTATGTTGATGACATAATCTTCGGTTCAAAGAACGAAGAGTTATGCAAAGAGTTTGAAGCAGTTATGAAGAAAGAGTTTGAGATGAGTGCTATGGGGGAGATGAAGTTCTTTCTCGGGTTACAGGTGGATCAGACACCAAATGGGATCTTTCTACATCAGACCAAGTATGTAGGAGACATTAAGTCGTTTTGACATGGAGAATGCATCTGCTGCTGGGACTCCACTTGCTACAATGACGACATAGCACCTGATGAAAATGGAGATCTTGTAGATGCCACAATGTACCGAGGAATGATTGGATCCCTCATGTATCTCACTGCCTCAAGACCTGATATCATGTATGCTACATGTTTATGTTCTAGATATCAGGCTAAGCCAAAGGTCAACCATCTGATCCGGGTCAAAAGGATTTTTCATTATCTGAAGGGTACACCCACACTTGGGTTGTGGTATCCTCATGATGATGACTTTGAGCTCACGGCGTATAGCGACTCGAATTACGGAGGCTGCAAGATGAACTACAAGTCTACATCCGCAGGGTGTAAATTCTTTGGGAGAAGACTAGTTACTTGGCAGTGTAAGAAGCAGACATCGGTTGCATTGTCAACCTGTGAAGCCGAATAGGTTGCTGCTGCAAGTTGCTGTTCACAAATCATCTGGATTCAACAGCAAATGCGGGATTACGGTTTAAAGTTCTCCTCTACTCCTATTTGTGTTGATAACTCTGCTGTAATTGCAGTAACTAAAAATCCGGTCCAACATCCTAAGACCAAACATATCGGTATTAAATACCATTTCATAAGAGACTGTTTTGAAAAGAACTTAATTGATGTGGTAAAAATTAATACTGATTTTCAACGCGCTGACCTCTATACTAAAGCCTTTGATAAACCACGTTTTCAATATTTGCTAGAGGTCAACGGCGTTAAAAAGAAAAGTGAGGTTATTCCTGATGATTATAATGTGTAGTCTGATGTAGTTTAGTTAAAGTTTTTCTTTTTCTTTTTGATTTTATTTGTTTATTTTAGTCTGTTTAATTTAAACTCATGTTATTTTACTGTTTATTAAAATCCTAAAATAATTAAACCAGTTAGATGGAGAATTTGTCAGCAAGTAACATTTAAAAAAAACGAGGGAGAAGGAGTTGATAGCTAACATAAGGTAGACCGTAACTGTGATACCGATTCAAACCCTTTGGAAAATGATAGTATACAGGAACAAATCAAGAGGGACTGTAAAATTTAAATTTAGAAAAGATGCAAAGATTCAAACTATAAGTCTGTGTAGTCTAAGCAATATAAAAGGGAAGATGATAGAAAAACTGGTAACTCCTAAGGCAACACAACGAGAGTAGACCTAGAGGTTGCTAGACCACAAATGATATGTTGGTAGATTCAACACAATAGATGATTAGACTTGACTGGTGATTTCAAGATCAAACTAAGTTGTTCAACTGACTATGGGCTTCCATCTTATCACTGGTTAACACAGTCAACAATATTCAATTAAGGGGAAATGAGCATGTAAACGCCACAAATGTGTGCGGATGACCATAAATAGAGCACAGCAAGAAAAAATGAAAGAAACATGCTATAAAGCTAATGACTTATGTTGTTGGTGCATTTTGTGCAAAATAATATTAAGCTGCTCTAACAAGGAGATAGGTTGTGTGCCTCTCTGCTGTGCTATGGCACTGACCTGAGGATAAGCATAACCTAGATATTCTAGAATTCATTGTTGTTTGCCGCCTCTCTGCTATGCGATGGCACTGACCTGAGGACTGGCTTCTCTTGGAAAGCTCTAAGAATAGTCTCTCCTTGTAATAATACCCGTAGACCGCTCAAAGGATCCTGAGGAATGTTGATTACCATATAAGTGTGGATCCACAAATGTTAGTTGAAATAATTAAACCTAAAACAATCATCAGTTTGTGTCAAAAGTCAGTGTATGGATTTAAGTGGACAAACATATTGACAATCATTGTGGCTGCAATTCTTGAAAGTTCAAATCAATGTGGTAATCTAAGAGTTCCACTATGATTTCCTAAAGTTGCTAACGACTCTGGATGAACACCAAGAATTGAGCATCAAAAGATTTTGATAACTAGTCCAAAATGATTTGACTTGCCTGTATGATTCCAAAATTGAATTGGTCCAGGCATGGTCAATCTAAGTTGAAGCTGTCTATTCCGGAATCAAATCCAGTAGATTTCCATCTTAGGACTTACCTCTCACAAAAAGCAAAAACAATTATTATTTTTTATTCTTTAGTTTAATTTTCTAATTTAGTTAGTCGTTTTAGTTTGTTTGTTTGTCGGACTACATCAGGAAAATGAGTAAGGGATCAACTCACTAAAAGGGTCATGTCTGAGATGACCACATGTGTTTTAAAAGTTTAAAACAGTCACGTCTGAGGTGATCAAAAAGTTTTCAAGTCAAAACGATCATGTCTGAGATGATCAAATGCTCATAACGTTAATTTCTACAATTAAAGGGGTTTTAAATGTGGTATATTCAAATTGGTAGAAAATTTAATAAGTATGACCCATTCGCACGAATGGACCATACGTATGGACCAATCATACGAATGGAAGCCATTCGTACGAATGGACCATGAATATGGACCATCCAACCGAATGGCCCATACAGTTGGCCCAGTCGGAGCTTAAGGGCGGACGAGTGAGTCAGTCTCACGACTGAGATCCAGTCGGGCGACTGAAGAAGGATGACTGACCAATCGCACGACTAAGTCCCACTCGCACGACTGAAAGGTGTGTATGAGCTCAGTCGCACGATTGAATCTAGGGTTAGTATAAATAGAGGGGGAGTCGGTCGCAGAGACTCACCACCCTCAAAATTAACCCTGAATCGCACGACTTAACGCCACTCTGCCCAAATTTCATTTGATCTCTAAATCCCTCCGTTTCTTGATTACTGACCATATACATCGACTCTACAGGTAATTTACGGTAAAGAAGCACTCCCATAACTTTCAATTTGATGCAAAATCAGTACATTCGGACTCGCAAAAGAACCGAGACTTAAGTGACTAAATAACCTAACTAAATGACTCAAACAAAAGAAAGTAAGATGTTAGGTGTTATAAGAATGTATTGCGAGTCAAATGAAGCAGATAACGATGTCTAAAACTCAAAAGTGGTGAAA
Source organism: Flaveria trinervia (assembly GCA_025506515.1). Taxonomy (NCBI): domain Eukaryota; kingdom Viridiplantae; phylum Streptophyta; class Magnoliopsida; order Asterales; family Asteraceae; genus Flaveria; species Flaveria trinervia. The sequence goes on from CM046443.1 coordinate 74,855,396, forward strand.
AAGTGAATTTGAATTGAACAGTCAGTACATCATGCGAATGGACAGATTGATAAACTTCAGTCGCATGACTGAAGGGTGCGAACTGCTTAAACGCATGACTGAACCATGCGTATGAATTTCAGTCACACGACTGGTGTAACCGCATGAGGTTATATATGTATGAGCCCAGTCGCACACTCAGTGGTACGCATGGGATCAGTCGCACGACTGAACCCCATTCGCACTGTTCAATCGCACGACTGATCTCAGTCGCACAATCTCAATCGCATGACAGAAAGATTTTCTTCAAGTTTAAGTGTTTCATGACTTCTTAGCCAATGGTACTAACGTTACTATCTTTGTGTAACAGATGGCGAGTCGATGGACTATGAGCATGAAGCACAATATATGTGCTCATCTGGATTTGACATCTAGAAACGCTGCTGATTTCTCTGGCATCATCAATTTCTACTGAGATCAAGGATTGCACATGCTATATCTACTCCTTGTACTCCGTATCGATCCATTCAGTAGGCCTTCTGGGAAGGCGCTACAGTTGATAGATCGTCTGAGCTCATTGCATCAGAAGTACCATCTTTGGAGAGGCTATTACTATCTCAGAGGAGGATCTAAGGATCGTATTACAGTTGGGGGATGATACTGATTGTCCGACTCGATTACACCCCCTCACAGTCAGAGGATGCTTTCTTAGCGCCAAGTACTCTGGGGACATCAATGCTGGGGTACTCAACAAGAGTAACCTCTGTCCCTAGTTTAAGTATCTTGCGCACGTGCTGCTTAAGTGCATAGCTTCCAGGAAGGGAGGTTTTGATGACCTATCTGACCAGATACAGAACGCGTGTAAGGAATCCTGAAGTCTGATGCAACCCAAAACTGCCTAAGTGTTTCAGCAACATGCACTAAGTACTGAAGTGAAGAATGCTTTGGAAGAATTACACAAAGCATTAGAAAATACTCTAAGTGTAATTTCTTCCGAAGCCAAGACCAATCTTCCGAAGCCTAACATGAAGTCTTCCGAAGCTTGAAGAGACAAAGTCTTCCGAACTTCAACCTATGAAGACAGATTTCTTCCGAAGACTTTTAGTACACATGCTTTATCTGATGTACTGTTCCATAAAGCACCTTTTCCGCTGCGTCTCTGATAAGCCACCAACTTACAAGAGTTGGTGAAAAGGTCCATGCTTTTGGTAACTGTACATTGAGGTCTTGTGTCTGAGACTTCTACTTTATGTACTTTATCCTTTTTGTAATGTATAAGGATGTGAGCTATGGCATGTCATAGTCACAAGGTCAAAAGGCAGATATGCCTTTTGATCCTACAATTGATTTTGTTAGTGTCTAGTCAATTGTATCCAGCTGGCTTTCAGTATAGCCGGCTGTAGGTTGTAGTATAAGTATTCCAAGTTCTTGTATCTTTTCATATGCTTTGTAACACTTGTAAAAGAACTTGAGAAAGCAATATACTGCTCCTTGAAAACTACACTTTCTTGTTCTGTCTTTTGCTTTACTTGTGTTCTCTGCATCACCTTTGGTTACCTAGTTCACTGTTTGATTAAGATTTAGTTAATCTCCTCATTGTGTTGTTGTGTTGTAATTGTGTTCAAGCCCTTGAACGATCCTGCAATTGGTATCAGAGCAACCTGGCTCGTGATATAAGATCTAACCATCTTAAGATCCCTCACACACACAAAAACTAAACTTTTCTCAAATGGCTTCCATCTCAAAGACTGATATGGAGACTGGAACCATGAACAAATCCCCATTGATCACTCTTGATGACTTCGACACCTGTGCATGAGGATGGAAGGCTTCATCAGGTCTCTTGACTCAAGAATGTGGGAATCTGTTGAATATGGACCTTTCATACCTAGCACCCCCTCTGCTAACCGGTGCTGGTATGATTCCTAAAGATGTGGCCAACTACTCAGATGAAGATAGGAAAAGAGTAGAGATTGACAGGAAGGCCATGACTGCTCTTCAGACTGCTATTCCAAACTCTGTGTACAGAGGTTTAAGAAGTGCAAAACAGCTAACAGCTGTGGGATGCACTGAAGCTGATGTATGAAGGCTCCTCTGAAGCCAAGGAGAACAAGAAAGATCTTCTGAAGCAGCAGTTTGAAAATTTCACTTTTAGAACAGGTGAAACCATGACCCAACAATACTTTAGGTATGTTGAGATTGTGGATACCCTTGTGGATGGAGGAGTTCCTCTTGAGAACAGAGACATTGTAAGGAAGTTCATGTCCTCACTTCCTAGGCAATGGACACACTATTGTGTGGTAATCAAGAGGACTGAGAACCTTAAAACTCTTACTCTGACAGAGTTATATGGGATTCTCAGTGGATACCAGATGGAAATGAACTTACAAGGTTCATCTGGCAACTCTAACAATCAAATGGGTTCAGCCCTTCATGTGGCTGAAAGGGACAGCATAGAACCTCAACATCATCTCCTATGCTACCCTGACAACTCACAAAAGGGTCCTTTCATCACCTTCCGGAGACACCAAGGGAGAACTTTACTCAAGGGAGTCCATTCCAAGAGACAAGTTCTTCGCAAGCCTTTGTGTCTGCAGATGAAAGCTGTGGAAATTATCTCTTCACTCTTGAAGATCTAGACTGTATCCATCCAGATGACCTGGAATACATGGAGATAGTTCAGCAGATGGCTCTTCTCACTCACAGAGCCAAGAAGTTCTACAAGAGGACAGGAAGAAAATTTCCAAGCAATGCTACCAGTGGAAAGTTTGGCCTGGATAAAAGCAAAGTTAAGTGCTACAATTGTAACCTTATGGGTCACTTCGCCAGGGAGTGTAAGGCACCCAGAGCTAATGGGGGTCAAACACAACTCAGACCAAACTTCACCAACAATACCCCTCAGGCTGAGAAGACAAAGCAACATGCTGCGGTTGCTGTTGAAGAGGGAGGATTTGACTGGAGTTTTCAGGTGGAGGATGCTTCTAAACCAAGCATTGATGGCTGATCATGATGAAGCCAAGGTATTAGAACATCTTTGCTCCCCTGAATGCATTGCTAAAGTAAATAGATACAGGTCCTACAACCTAGAGATGAGATCTGATCTTGAGTCATTAAACATATTGAAATCTGACTTTAGAAAATCTGAAAATGATTACAAGTTAAAGATAGAAGACTTGGAGAAAACTATTTCAGTAAAACATGAACAAACAGATTTTAGAACTCAGATCCAAGATCTCATCACTAAGTTGACTAAGTGCCAGGTGAGCTTGTGATCAGCAAAGCCCTGGCAGAGAAAAGTGTTCTTGAAGAAGAGACCTTCAAGAACATGATATCCTCATCCCTACACAATAAGGTTTGTTATCAAAATAGACAGGACTGGGATCAAATGAGATAGCTCCTCCACACACAATCTTGTCTGTAAGATCTCCTAGGTGTGGAACTTGTGAAGATGAGCTTCCTCTCATAGATCCAGTAAGTGAGGATGATGAAGAAGTGATAGTGAGGAATCCCTCTGAGAAGAGTGAAGAAGAGGATCCTCCAAGGGCCACTATCCTTCTGAGGAGAAGAAATTTACTGTGATGACCAAGTCCAAGAGAAAGAACTTGATCAGGAAGAGCAAAAGGAAAGCAAAGAAGGCTCAAGAAATCAAGGCTACCTTTGATGCTAAGCAGAAACAAGTGTTTATCTCTGCAGGATTCAAAGCAATAAGGACTGAAGACATCCACCAAAGCCTCTTATCTAAGAGTTCTGGTTCATGTTCAAATCATCTCAGTACAAAGAAGAAGACTGAGCTGCTGTGTACCACTGCTGCACAGCCTGGACCATCAATTCCAAAAACAGTTCACAGCCCAAGGAAATGTATCTGAATCTACCAAGATGAAGGTGAAAAAGGGATGTGACCAAGGTCAGTCTTGCTCTCAAAAGGAGATTTCTTTGAAGAAGAAAATGCTGTGTGTTATGTGTGAAAGTACTTCTCATATTGCCAAGGATTGTCCATACAATCCTAAAAGTACTATCCACATGACCAATACAAAGACTTCAAAGAATCTCAAGAAGTCTCAAGCTTCGGAAGGAAAGTCTGTTTCCTTCGGAAGCTCCAAATCAAAGAAGAAGGTAAATGGAAAATTACCTTCGGAAGCAAAGTTGGTCTCGGAAGAAAGGAGTTCTTCCGAAGTACTAAAATCTACTGCAGTGACTGTAGATTCTTCCGAAGAATCAGTCATTAAAACTTGTGAAGCTCCAAAAGCTTCTAAGGTTTGAAGGTCAAGTCCAAGACTCCAAAGGTGGTGTGGAAGTCTAAGAAAGACCAAATGACTGAGGTTTCTCCATCAACAACAGCGAAGATCCCCTCTGTACAACCATAGGATCTATTACTGTTGCATTACCTTCTATTACACTTACTAAACCCAAGACAAGTAAGGCTTGGGTTTCCAAATGTAACTAATCATTTTCTTTGTGCAGGAACAGCTCAAGACAAACAAGAACGTCTGGATAATTGACAGTGGCTGTTCCAGGCACATGACAGGCAATAGGTCTTTACTTCATAATTTTGAGAGAATTGATGGAGGACCAGTTGCTTTTGGAGGAAATGAAGGTGGTTACATTTATGGAAGGGGCAAGGTCACAAATGGTAAGCTCAGCATTGAGAAGGTAAATTTTGTTAAGGAGCTTGGGTACAACCTTCTGAGTGTATCTCAATTTTGTGATCAGAGTCATAACATGCTCTTCACTGAGCATGAGTGCATTGTTCTCAAACCTGGAGTGGTCATTCCTCATGAGCATATTCTGCTTAGAGCCCCCAGGAAAGGGAACATGTACAAGATGGATTTGCAAGAAACATCTCCCTCTGGAGAAGTTTCATGCTTTCTATCTAAAGCAAATAGTGATGAGTCTTTCCTATGGCATAAAAGAATGTGCCATGTAAACTTTAAGAATATGAATAAATTAATTAAACATGATCTGGTAACTGGAATGCCAAAGAAAGAGTTTACAAGTGATGATCATTGTGTTGCATGCCTGAAAGGGAAGCAACACAAGGTATCTCACAAGCTAAGGAAAAGAACTCCATCACTACCCCCCTACACTTATTACATATGGATCTCTTTGGCCCCACCAGTGTATGAGTTTAGGAAGGACCTTATACTGTCTAGTGATCACAGATGATTTTACAAGATTCACTTGGGTTTTCTTTCTTAGAACTAAAGATGAGACTCCTGAGATTCTAAAGAATTTCATCTTAAAGATTGAGAATCAATGTGATCACAAGGTCAAAACCATAAGATGTGATCAAGGAACTGAATTCAAGAACCAAATCCTTGATACATTTTGTGATGACAAGGGTATTACAAGGCAATACAGTGCTCCCAGGACTCCTCAGCAAAACGGAGTTGCTGAGAGGAGAAACAGGACACTTATTGAAGCTGCAAGAACTATGTTGTCTGACTCTAAACTGCCTATCACCTTCTGGGCAGAGGCAGTTAATACTGCCTGCTATGTGCAAAACAGAGTCTTAGTAGTTAAGACACATGGTAAGACTCCTTATGAACTTTGGCACAAGAGGAAACCTTTCATTGGTTTTCTCAGGTCATTTGGATGTCCCTGCACCATCTTGAATACCAAAGATCAAGTTGCCAAGTTTGCTGAGAAATCAGACGATGGACACTTCATTGGATACTCTTCTCAAGCTAAAGCTTATAGAGTATACAATCTCAGAACTAGAATCATTGAGGAGTCAGCCAATGTGACTTTCAATGAGCACACTCCCAGTGTGGCTGGTTCTGGTCCGGATTGGCTATTTGATCTTGATTTAGTTACCAACTGTTTTAATAAATCTTGTGAGCATGTTTCAGGATCTGCAGAAAATTTAATACAGGTGATCCTGATCCAAGATTTGAGCTTGGAAGACCTTCAGCTCCAGTTGAACTACTTCGGCAAATGAGGTTTCTATCAGCACAACAATGATAAATCCAGCTAACATCATTGGCATGCCTTCAAATCCAGTTCAGAGGCCTCTCAACCAGATAAAGACATCTCAATTGCAGAAGATAACAATGGTGATGGTGAAAGTGATCAAGAATCTCTTGATGCTAATAACTATACCATAGATGATAACATCAATGATGTCACACACTCATTGGATCAAGTTAATCTTGATAAGTGTGATAATGTGGAGGATCAATCTTCAAGACCAGATCTAAAATTCTCAAATTTGGATCTATCTCAGCAACTTGCTGTGATCCCTCAGCTAAGGATCCACAAGTCTCATCCTACTACAAACATCATTGGAGATGTTATCTCGGGGTAAAGACAAGAGGGCAAACCATGAAGCAAATGTTTGTCTTCACTCTTGTTTTCTATCCCAGTTAGAGCAAAGAAAGTTGAGGAGGCTCTAAAGGATGGAAGTTGGGTTGAAGCTATGCAACAAGAGTGCTTCAATTCAAAAGACAGAAAGTTTGGAACCTTTGTCCTCTTCTCATGGGAAGACTACCATTGGAACCAAATGGGTTTTTAGGAATAAAAAGGATGATAGAGGAATCATCATCAAGAACAAGGCTAGACTAGTTGTTCAAGGATACACACAAGAAGAAGGGATTGACTACACTGATGTCTTTGCTCCTGTAGCTAGACTAGAAGCTGTTAGGATATTCCTGGCATTTGCCGCATCCAAGAACTTCAAGGTCTACCAACTTGATGTAAAGTGTGCCTTCCTATATGGAGTGATTGATGAGGAGGTTTATGTCAAACAACCACCTGGTTTTGTAGATCCTGATCATCCTGATTATGTCTGCAAGCTTGACAAAGCTCTCTATGGGCTGCATCAGGCACCCAGGAAGTGGTATGAGACACTGTCTGAGTATCTCTGTAAACATGGTTACAGGAGAGGTACTATAGATGGAACTCTCTTCATCAAAGGACAAGGAAACGACATTCTGCTAGTTCAAGTATATGTGGATGACATCATCTTTGGCTCAACCAATTCAAGGCTCTGCAAAGACTTTGAAAAGCTGATGAAAGATAGATTTGAAATGAGTTCAATGGGAGAACTTAATTTCTTTCTGGGAATTCAAGTGAAGCAGGTTGAAGATGGCATTTTCATAAGTCAGTCAAAGTATATTCAAGATATACTCAAGAGGTTCAACATGACTGACTGTAAGACTGCTAAGACACCCATAGCCAGAAACCACTCTCTTGGTCCAGATCTTGAGGGGGAGTGTGTAGATGAGCACTTATACAGGGCTATGATTGGGTCTCTTATGTATCTTACAGCTAGCAGGCCTGATATCATGTTCGCTACATGTATTTGTGCAAGATATCAAGCTAATCCTAAGATGTCTCACTTAATCACTGTGAAAAGGATTTTAAGATACCTCAAAGGTGCCTCAACACTTGGTTTATGGTATCCAAAGAATTCTAATTTCAATCTGTATGCCTATACAGACAGTGATTATGGTGGTTGCAACATGACTGCAAAGTCTACATCTGGGGGATGTCAATTTCTTGGTGGAAGGGTTGTCTCATGGCAATGCAAGAAACAAACCTGTGTGTCTGCATCAACTGCTGAGGCTGAATACATTGCTGCTGCAAGCTGCTGTGCTCAAGTGCTTTGGATTCAAAATCAGATGCTAGACTACGGATTTAACTTCAAAGAGACTCCTATCCACATAGACAACAACAGTGCTATCTCTATCACTGAGAATCCTGTGCAGCACTCAAGGACCAAACACATCAACATCAGGTATCATTTAATAAGAGATAACTATGAAAAGGGGTTAATTAAACTAGTCAAAGTTCACACAGATGAACAATATGCTGATCTGTTCACAAAAGCTTTTGATGAACAGAGATTTAAGTATCTGATATCAGCTATTGGGATGATCAACTTTGAGTAGATTTTTTTTTTAAAACTAATTCTAATTATTTCTTCTTAAAAAATGTGTGTCCTAAGTTGTCTAGTTCATCACTTTCATAAGCTCATGTTTTCTTTGAATGAAAAACTCTTTTTGAAGACTTTCCTTAGATTCTTGAAAATTTTCTGATACTTCGGAAGATAATGTTTTACCTTCGGAAGAAAAATATGTCTTCAAAATAAATGACTGTCTAAGAGATTTTACCTTCGGAAGAAGTCAAAATTTATCTTCCGAAGCTTAAAATTTTCAACTTAGACACTTATTCATTTTTAAGGACTTTTTCCTTCCGAAGCAAAAATTACTTTCGGAAGCTTTGTTCATTCTTATACAAAGCTTTCCAAAGTTTATTTCTCTTCCGAAGCATAAATCTTTAAGACTCTCAGGAAAACTCTTCCGAAGTCACTTTAGCTTCGGAAGCTTTTTCAATCAAACTTCCGAAGACAAATTACTTTCGGAAGCTTTTCGAACTTCAAGAAAACTACTTTTTGAGCAAAAAGGTAAACTACTTTTTCAGAGGTGGGACCGACATACGGATTTCAAAGTTTATCCTCTTTCATTAAACTTTATCTGAAATCCTTCTCTCTCATATAAACCCAACGGTTTCCCCCCTCTTCTATCATCTGCTTTTCTTCCATACCTAAAACCAAAGCTTTCTCTCTGAAATTTACTTCCCATTCTTTTCTCTTCATCTCTGAGCTACCTCACAATGGCTGACCGTCCACACAGAAATGATCCTCACTTTGCCATGCAGCTACACAGACAACACAATCAGGTTGCTCTGTTATGCTCTGACAAAGATCCTCATTTCTCAGAGGTTTGCTGTTTCTTGTCTTTGTCTCACTACTTCACCTCCCTAACCATTGATCCTCCTCTATATGAGGATCATCTGCTTGAATTCTGGAAGACCTGCCAAGAGGTCATTATGGATGGGGAGAAGGCACTGTCTGCCACAGTGCAGGGGAGAACAATTTTCATCACTCCGGCCATCATCAACGACATCTTCAGCTGGATGATGAAGCAGGTGAAGTGTTCTTTCCAAAAGAAGCAGTTATCATTCCTTCGAGCAGATGGCTATGAAGGAGATTTCTCTGTAAAGACCTTCAGGAAAGGGAAGGTCTCATCCCAGTGGAAATACCTGCTCCATGTAGTTATCCACAGCTTATCAAACAAGCATGGTGGATGGGACCAGATTCCTGAGGATCTCTCCTTTATAGTTCATGGAATGGTTCAGGGGGTCAAGTTTAGGTATTCACAATTTGTTTATACTAATTTACTTGCAAACTTAGACTCCTTAGAATATTACATGTTTCCTAGATATGTTCAACACATTCTTAACTGTGAACTGGGCTCACAGTTGAGGGAAACAGGCAATATTCTTAAACTGGGACAGATGAAGCCCGGCATCTTTAAAATTATGAAGAAGCCAACTGTAGGCTTCTCAGGGGTAGAAACAGCCCTAGTCCCAAAAATGTTAGAGCTCATTGCTCAAGGTGACAACATAGCAGTCCAAGCTAGTGTTGAACCCACACCTACTGCTCTCCTACCCTCTTCACAACCTCCAATATTCATCACCTACAAAGAAAATCCCAACGAACCCCTGCTCAGGCTATTGAGTCTGTGCAGGTCCCCAATACTCAACCTTACAGGAAGAAGTGGACTCCAGAGCTCCCACTTCTCCTGAGGAGCAAACCACTCCCATTACTTTACCTATCAGGGCTGAGGTTCCTCAAGCTCAACCTGATGAGCTCAGTAGCCCAACAACTGTAAGCCTTCACTCTGAGTCTCAACACTCAAGTGAACAACCTTCAAGGGATAGCTACCATCCCCAGCCTTTGGATCTAAACCAACCAATTCCCAACCTATCCTTTTACACTGATGAAGACTTAGGATTCAGTGAGTACATGAGTCTCTCTTCTCCTCCCCTACTGAAAGAGAGATGAGTACCTCTGACTCTCCTCAGTCTATCCCTCATCAGTCACCTATTACTGAGGTGGACACATTTGAACCTGTTCAGGATGTCCATATGGAAGAGGCTCTCACTTTTGAAAGTGATTACATCCTTAAGACCTCAACCATGGCAACTCAGCCCACTGGCATCTTAACTGAGGTTGCCAATGAGCAGAGGAAAACCAGCAGCCAAGACACTCAAGCTGGTGGTGAGAGAAGGGACTTTGGTCCAATCCTCTCATCCCCCAGTGATTCTTCTGATGAAGATGAGGGGAATTTGAGACTAAAGGTACAACAATTGTCACAAACATGTACCTATCTGGTCTCTAAGGTTAGTCACTTGGAATCTCAGGTGACTACCCTGCAAAACAGGGTCAATGATCAGCAACTCCAGATTTCATATCTGCAGGAAAAACTAGCTGGAGACCTTTCAGGAGAGCTCAACCAGGAACACAAGAACCTGTGGAAGTGATTGATTTATCCTCCAGCTCACCTATGCAAGTGGGTGATGCTACCAAAAAGGGGGAGAATGTTATCACAACCATAGAACCTGGGAGTTCTTCAAAGAGAATGGACATAGAGGACTCACCATCCTCACTTGCTGTTGTGCATTCTCAGCAACTTCCTCAAGTTCACATTAATGGGACTCTATAGACTCTCTCATCAGGAGTCTCTTTGAGGAAGGTATACCAAGGGCTGTCTCATCTCCACCACATGGAACTGGCAACTACATTATCAGATGGAGGTATGATGATGACAGAAGAGCCCTCATACTTCACAGAGTTCAAGGTCAACAAGAAGTCTTTCAGTTCCAAAGCCTGAGCTTCTATGAAGGACTGGATTTAGTCAACATGCCACTTGTCAATCCAAGCAAATCTAGACAAGCTGACAGGCTGGCTCAAAGAATCCAAGACAGGATCCTTGCAGAGTTCTCTCTAAGAAGGAGACTTAGGCAATCAGGCAATGTCATCGGTCAACTGGATGTTGAGGTGGACCCTAAGATTAGTTTCATAGGGGAAACCTTGGCTGAAGGCCCAGTGGCAGAACCTGAGACCCTTCTCACCATCAACAACTGCTGCAGAGGTCCAAACTCCATCTGAGACACCTGCTGGTGAAGGTGTTTCTCAGCCTCTCTCTGGCCAGAGCATGGAAGCTACACCAAGCAATGAAGGCCAAGCCCCAATCCACCCTGAGTCACAAAGGTCTGTTGGTGACAAAGGGAAAAGGATAATGACTCCTGAGGAAATTGAGGAGGAAGAGAGAGAGAGGAAAAGGAGGCTAAGGGGAGAAAGTTCTTCTGGGTCATCAAAATTCATGCAAGCTGCAATCAGGGCTGCCCCCAGACCAAATACTCAAAATGATGAACAAAGGGCAGTCAGGATTAATTACTTACAGACCAGGAACTATGATGTTGATGAAATCATCTCCCTCCCCTTAGAAGAATTGAATGAACTGGCTGACATGGAAGTGTCAAGAGAGATTAAGGAGAAAGAGGATGCAAGGTTACTTCTCCAATTCAAAGAGGAGAGGAGACAGAAAAGACTTCACAAGCATACTCCCACTCTCTCTCCAGTTCAAGAAAGTCCTGCACAGGAAGATGTGGCTCCACAAGAACCTCAGGTAGATAAAGAAGAGGATAGAATCAAAATGATAAACTACCTGAGTGCCACAGGCTTCTATCAGGCAAATACACTTCTTCCCCTGTCCTATCTTCATTGAGTTCGAGTACTTAAAGCAACTTGAGCTTGAGTTAGTCAAAGAAAGAAAAACAACCAAAAGGAAGCTAAGGGAAGAAGCTGCAAAGTCAAGAACCATCATTCAAAAGAATGCAAAGAAGTCTGCTGACAGACAAAGAATGATGAGCTTCTTGAAGTCATATGGATTCTCCGGAAGGAGACTTGGTCCCATGTCTCTATCTACAATGGATGAGCATATAAGGGTAATCAAGCAGAAGATTAAAAGTGGTGAACTCATTGACTTGCACTCTCTTCCAAGTCAAGTCCCACCTGAAGTGGAGGTCAAGTTTGAACAACCAGAGACACCTGAACCAGAACCTCCAGCTGAGCCTCAGCAAACTTCATCTTCTGATCCAAGACAGGGTCAAACTCCCTCTCCTTCTGAACCTGTGAGGGAGGAACACCCAACTGAGAAAGACACTGATGATCAACATGGTGCTGCAGACCAGTCTTCTCAGTTAAAGACATTAAAGAGGAAGAAGAAAATGGCCTCTAAACCAAAGACTAAAAAGAAGAAGCCAAAGTCATCAACCTCTACTCCCCAGGGTGAATCAGATCAACCTGAGGAAGTGCATGATGAGGCAGCCCAATCAACTCCTATGCAAGTGGCTCCTCTAGCAACCGAGACACCCATCTTATCCTGGACTTACTCTACCAATCCAGAAAGATGGAATGTTATCAGAGATCAAGGTGTTGAAAATGTCTACTCATGGCAAGACATAATCAACTTACCTCTGCATGATCTCTTTGAAATGAGAAGATACTATGAGAGTCTTGATGATCCTGACCATCAAATGAAGAAAGGGATGGTATTGATTATTCTGAAGACTACAAACATTTAAAGATCTTCTAGGTGTTTTGGTAGCATCAGCCTAGGGGGAGTTTGTAAGGAATCCTGAAGTCTGATGCAACCCAAAACTGCCTAAGTGTTTCAGCAACATGCACTAAGTACTGAAGTGAAGAATGCTTCGGAAGAATTACACAAAGCATTAGAAAATACTCTAAGTGTAATTTCTTCCGAAGCCAAGACCAATATCTTCCGAAGCCTAACATGAAGTCTTCCGAAGCTTGAAGAGACAAAGTCTTCCGAAGCTTCAACCTATGAAGACAGATTTCTTCCGAAGACTTTTAGTACACATGCTTTATCTGATGTACTGTTCCATAAAGCACCTTTTCCGCTGCGTCTCTGATAAGCCACCAACTTACAAGAGTTGGTGAAAAGGTCCATGCTTTTGTAACTGTACATTGAGGTCTTGTGTCTGAGACTTTCTACTTTATGTACTTTATCCTTTTTGTAATGTATAAGGATGTGAGCTATGGCATGTCATAGTCACAAGGTCAAAAGGCAGATATGCCTTTTGATCCTACAATTGATTTTGTTAGTGTCTAGTCAATTGTATCCAGCTGGCTTTCATAGTATAGCCGGCTGTAGGTTGTAGTATAAGTATTCCAAGTTCTTGTATCTTTTCATATGCTTTGTAACACTTGTAAAAGAACTTGAGAAAGCAATATACTGCTCCCTTGAAAACTACACTTTCTTGTTCTGTCTTTTGCTTTACTTGTGTTCTCTGCATCACCTTTGGTTACCTAGTTCACTGTTTGATTAAGATTTAGTTAATCTCCTCATTGTGTTGTTGTGTTGTAATTGTGTTCAAGCCTTGAACGATCCTGCAACGCGTATGTTGTGTTGGTGCTGAACCACCCGTTCAGTTTCTCCAAGATGATCTTCACCTACCTGGTGGAGAACATCGACGGGAAGGGAAGGAGGCTTCTGTATGTACCTGAGGTTTATGCAGATGATCATAGATCAAAAGCTTCCCTCCCTGCCGAAGGAGAAGGAGGATGCGGTAGTCCTCGAGGTGATGGATGACACTACCTTGGGGAGGATGAAGGGGTATAGGGGGAAGCAAGTGAAACCCCCTGCCAGGAGGTTGTTTGGGCATCTGGTCCGGGAGGACGACGTGGTGCCAGCCAAGAAAAAGTGGCGCCACGATGACAGTAACTCTGATGTGGAGCAGATTGCTCTACCCACTCATGACTCGGATGATGATGACAGTGGGGATGCTGGAGACGGTATGCATATTCCACCTAGAGGCACTGTGTCTGATGTTGTACCTCCAGTGTCGCCCCAGCTGGAGATGTAGCCGAGTTAGCTGGATTCCATCAGGATTTTGTTCATGGTGCGGAGGAGGAGGAGTCGGATGAGGAGCCCCTAACGCGAACTGTGGGAAGCAAAGTGGTTCCCACAGAACATGGGCTAAGGGTGGTTGGTGAACACCCGAGAGACTCCGGAGAGACTGATACTGACCCAAGCTATGCACCAGGGTCAGCAGGCAGGGTTGTAGGGGGAGCATCCACCTCAACGGGGATGAGGAGGAAGTGGATGGCTAAGCCCCATGGTCAGAAGAAGAAGAAGAAGCATCGGTTGACCTTCGTCACCACCACAGCCACCACAACCACCACATCCACCACAGCTACCACAGCCACCACCATACCTCCCACCACAGTACAGATTCCATCCACCACCATATCCTTTACTCCCACATCACCTCCACCATTTCACAGACCTATCTTCACTACAACCACCACCACTTCATACCAAGCAGGACCCTCAGCCCATCCCTCACATACTTATGGATCACCTCTACCTCTAATCGGGGTAGAGGAACAGCTGTCTGCGGTCAACAGGATGGTGATGCGCTTACTGGCTGCAGATGAGGAGAAGGCGGCCCAGATCCACCAGCTTACTGACCTGACTGCTGGACAATCTCACCAGATTGCAGAGCAGGCTCGAGTTATAGAGGAGCAGGCCCAACAGATGGCTGATTAGAGCACTGAGATAGCCCAATTCCAAGCACATAGTGTCACATCAAGCAAGAAGATAGAGGAGTCGGAGGAGGCAAAGAAGACTATCATGTTAAAGCTGAAAAGGATCTAGGGAGGAGCCCTTGAAGATCAAGGAAGGGGACGAAGATGATGATGATGAAGATGATGATGAGGATGATGAGGGTGATATAAAGGAGAATGAGGAAACCGAAGGAGATAGGACAGAGGAGAAGGACGATGATGAAGAAGCAGAAGGAGGGGATGCAGCTGCATCGGCCTCTACTTCAGGTCAAAAGAAAAGGTCAAAGAACAGACAAGACCACCCAGCTTCTACTTCTGCTCCTCCAAGTGACGAGACGATGATACAGGATAAAAGTAAAGACTAGATGTTTATGTATTATTTACTTTTGTATTTGAATCCTGTATTAAAAACGATGTATTGAATGTTTATATTAAGTTAATGCATTTCTGTTTGATTAATTACTAATGATTTATGTGTTGAATGTTTAAATCAAACAGATCCAAATTACCAAAGAGATGAGTTTGATGTTGCTCCCCTTCAGCAGGTCAAGACTCAGCTAACAATGATTCTTGATCTGCAAGGGATTGTTAGGAGGTCAGTGAATTATACCCTTGAAGAAGGGGAAATAATTCATGACCTATCAAACGAGCAACTCGCAGAGATTTTCAAGCTAAATCCAGATGAGATAGTTAAAGATGCTCTAACATGTGATTCGACTAGTGACGAAGAGCTCAACGATGTTGATAAAGTCGAGATCGAAGATGTCACTGCTGAGGATTACCCTCAGTACGTTGACAATGAGGGTAATGTGGTCCCCAAGCTGGGTGAATCCCTTGTCAGTGATACTTTTGAGGTGTTGAACAAGATGGAGCAAGAAATAGAGAAAGCAGTAGGAACATCCCAAGCCTCAAATGATGATGTCGACATTCGAAAGGCTGAGTGGGCTGCATGTTTTGAAGAAGTTAGAGCCAACGTGCTGCACCAAAGAAGGATACCTACACCAAACTCTACAGAGTCAAGAAACATCACAAGGTGTCAGGAAGGATCATAGCATGGGCGTATTTTGAGGATCTTAATGCTTATGCGGTTAAAAGAGAACAGGGCATAGAGTACTTCAGATTCCCACATGATTTGAAGACTCTACCAGGTTTTGAGTTCAACTAGCTGGATAAGCTAAAGCTTTTGTATGCTGAACCGAGGAAGATGTCAGGCTGGTTCGAGGCTGCCCTAAAGAAGGAGTACCACACCAGATGGTTTAACTTCAGACCCCAACATCCTACTAGGTATATCAGAAGGTCTGAGGTTGATGCCATTACTGGCAAGCCCAAGATAGTGTTGAAGTGGAATCCTCCGCACACAATGTCAAGAATCCCACTTAGGGAAATGCCACAGGACTTCACTCCATATTTTAAGTGGTGGTACTACGATTGGAGAATAGCTGAAGCGGTCATAGTCCTAAGCAAAGAGGGACAAATGGATACGATCAGGGTATTCGACCCGATGTGGCTTACTAACTTTTCGAACAATGATGTCTATACGCTATACAAGTGGCCACTGTTCTATGATACATAAAATATTGTACAAGCCCTCCAGTTCCAGAATGTTATACGACTCTGCTTCGCGTTTGAGATTCACACGGGAGTCACAAAAGAGGAGAAGTACAAGAAATACAAGGAGGTTATGTAGAAAACAAGAGATTAGAGAGATCTAGGTCCAAGGGGAGTTTGTTGATACATGTATGTCCCTAGATCATGATATGAATGTAATAGATCTTGTTGTCTGATTCTGAGGTAATGCTTGGAATGATTAATGAAATGATATTGTTTGTTTGTTATTTATAATGTTTAATATTTCATTAATGAGTCGACGTTGAATTGGTTATTTAGTTTGTCGTTGTTTGAATTGTTACACATAATGTTATATTAATTAATACATTCAAACTTAACAAAATGAAGTTCTCATGTGAATGGCCCATGCGAATGGACCATACGCATGAATAACTTCATACGAATGACTCAGTCGCACGACTGAACCATGAGACTGGATCAATCGTATGATTGTAAAATAAGATTGGCTCAGTCGCACGACTGAACACTCAGTCGTGCGGATGAATCAACCGCATGGTTCAATCGCATGACTGAACCATACTAATGGTTCAGTCGCACGAATGAACAATACTAACCTATAAATACAACCCAATTCGCAGAAAAACAAGAGCATTCATTGATTACGATTCCAGACGTACCCTAGCCGTCCAGAAGCCTCCCAATTCGTTCTCCAAGTTCACAGAACACATTAGATCGATTCCCAATCGACTTCTAACGTTAGATTCAATTCTTGATTGATTCTTCGTGTGTTCTCACTGATTGGATCGCCAATCAAATAGGATTCCGGACTATTTGATCTGGTTTACATGCTAATCACTAGGTATTTCGTTCAAATACCAGGTCCTAACAGGAGGCCAAAAATTGCAAATTAGGTTTGAGGAAGACTGCATTCTGCATTAGCTAGTGCTCATGCGACTAGAGGTCCATGCGTCTGAATGGCATGCGACTGGAGGCCATACGGCCGAAAGGCATGCGACTGAGAGTCATCCGTATGATGGTCATGCGACTGGGGGAAATGCGGATGAAGGTCATACGAATGAAGCCCATACGCACGAATACCATGCGACTGAGGTTCATATGCATGGGAGTCACGCGACTGAAGGCTATGCGACTGGAAGTCCATACGCCTAAGTGTTCAATAGCCCATAGTGTCCATTCGCCTTAGGGTTCTCATGCACATGGATCATCATGCGACTGAATAGGCTTGTTAGGATCAGTGATCTACGTTTGATTGATTAGAGAGTATAGCAGCAGAATTCTAACAATGAATTAGCCAAATCACAAGAACAAAAAGATATTCAATGTAAGAACAAAACGGTTATAGATAGAGAGAATTCTGCAAATATATTTCATTCAATATTCGCTTTCGTGGTAACGGAATGTCACAATTACAATTAGGTCGACACCTTTATATAAGAGATGTGACGTCTGCTGATGTCACTTGATAGTGACATCTAACAGAATTTATCACAAACTACTGATAGTTAACAAACTACTGAATATGTCAAACAGCTGACATCTTCTTACAAAAATACTAAGTGTTAACTATTATTACAACTACAGAAAAGAAACTACTGAAAGGTAAACCATCACAACTACTGAAGAAGACCTCTTCAGCTGTTGTGACAACGTCTGATACTTTGTCTTCAGCACTTGTGTCTTCAGACTTTGTCTTCAGCACTTGTGTCTTCAGTACTTGTGTCTTCAGACTTTGTCTTCAGCACTTGTGTCTTCAGACTTTGTCTTCAGCACTTGTGTCTTCAGACTTTGTCTTCAGACTTTGTCTTTAGCACTTGTGTCTTTAGACTTTGTCTTCAGCACTTGTGTCTTCAGACTTTGTCTTCAACACTTGTGTTCAGACTTTGTAATCAGTTGTTGTCTTCAGCTGTTGTGGTCTTCAGTAGTTGTTGTGATGTCTGTGGGACTTAAAGGTTTTTCTGATCCGGCTCATTGGTTCTTTTGGTCCAACAAACTCCCCCTGAACCAATGCAGCCAAAACCTTTAACTTTATTGAGGTCCCACTTATTGTTGGCAGAATGGTTGGTCTTTTTCCTTCTTGATCAGTTGAGAAGATGACCCATATAAGCACTGGCCTGGAAATGAGCCTCTGAAGATTTGGTTGGCAATGTATGGATGGGAGCTCTGTATTGGGGATTGGACACTGAGCTGTTCCCCCATCCATGAGACTCACTTCCCGTGTATAAGCCTGTAGGATTCTCTGGTGTATGCTCTGAGAAACATGATTTGTTCTTCCATGGTCAGGTTCTCGGCTTCACCATAAAACAATCCTTCTCTCCCATACAACTCTGAGATGTACTTGGCCTGTTTACCATTTTTGAGCTCAACTGTTGTAATTTGTCGGTATGCAAATTCATCAGGATGAGTCCCTTCAAGTAACAGACTGAGCTCATTTTGTTTGAAGTTCTCAAGCCTCTTGTAGACTAACCCCATTTTAATAATTCTGTTCTCTAACATCTTTTGGGGTGGTTGTTTAGTCTCATAGGCCTTCTTGAAGTCTTCTACAATCTCCCAGGGTGATACTACAAGGACCACTATGATCTCTTCATCTACGATCCTTTTGACCTGGCCCTTGTATCTCGAAGGAATGTCTTTCTTTACAATCCTGTGAGCCACCCTAGGATCAGGCCATACTCTCACCTTTTCCTTCTGATATTGAAATGTGTTGGCGAGAGTGTAAAACCTCAGAGCTTCTTTCTTCATACTAATAATTGATGACGAAGCAACATAAGTTTTGTTAATGCTTTTCAGCATTTCATCATCATGAAGCTTTTGCTGCTGTTCTTCTTCAATCTTTACTCTCACAGCTTCCATCTGTGAGGTGGGAGTGATGGGCATGGGTTTGGCTTTCGCCAATGTTAGAACTGCAGACAGAGGCAGCCTATCTTCTTCCACATCATCCTCTTCTTCTTCTTCTTCTAGCCTCAACACCCTTCTCTTCTTCTTCTTAGGTGCATCATCGGCTGTTGGTTTAGATGGTAAGGGAGTTGGTTTTGTGGGTTGTGGTTGTGGTTGTTTTGGAGAGGGAATGTTGACAGGCTGAGTTAGCATTTTGGAGGTGAGTGTTGCTTTTGAGTATTTGGCTAGCTCAGTCCTGCTCCCTGCTCCTGCCTCATTCAAAGCTTCAATAACAAGTCCCTTAGTATATGCTTCAGATGAACAGATCTTGGTGGTGATTGCCAAGATACTGTCCCTGGACCAAGCTTTGATTTCGATCATTGATCTTCCCAGATATTTTGCAATAAATCTAATCATGATCTCAAGCCTTTCTCTTTCTAACACTTCATAACTCGCCCATCTATTCTGGATTTCTTCAATCTCTAATCGTCGAATCTCAGAGTCAAGTTTATCGGTGTCATGGCCTTGCCTAAACAGCTGATCAATGATGTTGTCCATTGATCTGCTGTGTTCGGCATCAGCCTCTTTTATCAATAGCTCCAAAGCTTTCTCTTTTTCCTTCTCTTTATCAGTCTCCACATTCAACTCTAACTCCTTTTCCACTACTCTCCCTTCTGTTTCTTTCTCCTTTTCTTTCTCCTCTGTACTCCTCTTTCTTTTTCCTTTCACTGACATAATCTCCCCCTTTTTGGTTGCATTGTTGCAAGGGGTGATTGCCAGAAAGGTGTTTGCCCACAACCTCCTCTATCAATGGGTGTATACTGAGGGAAGCCTCTCATCAATGGCTTTGATCACTATGTCAGTGATTATGGGTGTGATGAGAGAGAGGGAATTTTGAAGGATAGCAACTATTTGCTCAGGAGGGTTCTGTTCTTGAGAAATAGTGCCAGAAGCTGAGGCAGGTGGCTTAGTTGTTGGGAGTGGCTCAGTGTTTGGGAGACCTTCAGATGAAGGTGCCATCTGTGAGGTGGTAGAGGCAGATGGTCTTTGTTCCTTAGAAGTTTTGGCAAGCAGCTCTTTGAGTCTGCTCACCTCCTCTTCCAGGATGATGTTTTGGGCGATTACATCGTAAAAGAAGCCCAGGTCGTCATCAGTAGATACTGAATCACATGACCTCCTGATAGGATCAGGATGAACATGCACTGAGTGTAGCTCAGTTGTAGCATGTGCCCCTTTGTCTTGGAACTGGGGACTTCCTGCCTCAGGACTGTTTCCATCATCAGCAGTTGCCTCTGGTAAGGTCTTAGTAATGGTACCAACTACAACCTGATCATATGCTGACTCAGGAGAAGCGGCAGCCTCACCAGAAGTTCCAATCTCCATTGCTACACTAGGAGAAGGAACATTGTAACCCCTATGCTGTGGGTTCTCAGCTGGACTTTGGTCCTCCCCCTCAATGGTAGAAGTGTTCCCAGTAGTAATTGGTATCTGGGGAGGGGGTGAGGAGTGCAACTGAGTCAGCACTTATGCAACAAGCAATGTAGGACTTTGGGGGGCGGTTGCATGGGGAGATGGGGTAAAAGCAGTCTGCACCTGGGGAGGATGGTGCTCTTCAATGGCAATCTCCTCAAATGAGGAAGATCCCAGATTGGTGGGTACCCCTTCTGAGGTTGCTGCAGGCTCCTTTAGAGAGGAATCCTGAGCGGCTGTGGCTGGAAGAGTCCTTATATACACTAAGGGGTTATAACCAGTGGATATAGCCTGCGTTTGTGTTGCAGGGGCATCCTCAGGGGACTCATTTCCCTGAGTAGCCTTTTTGGTTTTCTTTTTAGTGGATTTGGTGGGGACTTTTGATTTGGAGGTGGTGGCTGTGGGTTCCAGCTGCGTGGGTTTGCGCAGCTTGGCAACCATTTTGAGTGATTGGTCAGAGTTGTGCCGGGAGTATACTTCAGGCAAAACAGCCATAGCAGGGACTCCCAGGCCAACAAGTCCCTCAACTTGAAGCTGGTTTGTAATTATGGCCATTATGAACCGCGGATATAATATCCAACGGTTAGCAGTTTGTTTTTGAGCCATATCCTTGAGCTCTGAAAATAGTATTCCGAAAAATTTAAAGGTTGTTGCTCAAGAATGGAGTACATTACCTGCTGCCACCTTGTAGACATTTGATCCAATACGAAGTCTTAGGAGCCAAACAAACATTACCATGTGAAATATGAGACGTTCAGCATCATGGAAATGTTTCTTCAGTATGGTGGAGGCACTAAGGTTTCCCTGATATCCATAGTGGGGAAATGATAAATCAGTTGTGCCCTTTGGATATCCAGCAGGAGAAGTGGCATCATCCAGGTGTAGAGTTTGACGAAGTATATCGGGAGTGATGACCACTTCGTGGTTGTTGATGACCGACCGGAGAGACGCTGTGTTGTTCTCCCCAGTGGTGAGGGTGACGTTCATCCAAAACTGGTTAAGGGATTCGCCATGAAGGATTGGATTGAGAAGAAAGGCCGTTTTGTAGGGTGACTGGACCATAAGATCAATAGCATTATCGAACTTAGCCCAGAATGGCGATTTGGTGAGGTAAGCTACACAGTTGTGTCGCGGTTTGAGCTGCATGGACGCCATTTATGAGAGAGAAGATTTGGAGAGATGAACGTTAGGTTTGAAGAAGATGAGGCTCTTAAGGATTAGGACAGGGATATTTATAGGGTACGGGTTAGAAAACGACTGAAGGGTTTGGTGTTAGTCATCAGTAGTTTTAAACGACTGTTGACATGGTATTACCCTTTCAGACGTTGAAACAGCTGAAGTCGTGGTTTTAGGCATCAACAGTTATAAAACTACTGAAGACCATGGTTTTGACTTCAGATGATGAAACAACTGAAGACTTGGTATCAGTCATCAGTAGTTGTGAAACTACTGAAGACATTGGTTTTGTCAGCAGTTGTTGTAAACAGCTGAAGACTTGGTGTTAGTCTTCAGTAGTTGTGAAACTACTGAAGACATGGTTTTGTCATCAGTTGTTGTAAACAGCTGATGACTTGGTATTAGTCATCAGTAGTTGTGAAACTACTGAAGACATGGTTTTGTCATCAGTTGTTTAGGATGAAACAGCAGTTGTAGAAACAACTGAAGAGAAAGTTCTCTTCAGTAGTTTTCGTCAATTCATAGCCTTTCAGCTGTTTCATACTGTCCTAAACACTTACTCATCAACTTTGCATCTACTTTTCAGGTGTTTCATAGGACGTCAGTACTTATCTGTTTGTACAGATTTCTGTAGTTGCAACTACATCAGTAGTTATAACTACATCAGTGATGTAGAATAGAAAGTACTTCAGTACTTGTGAGGCATTTAGCCGTCAGTAGTTATAAAAACTACTGAAGGTGAAAGAACTCATCAGTACTTATATGTGACATGGTTACTAATGATCTCCAGTACTTTTTACTGAAATCATCAGTAGTTTTCACTTATTCTAGCTGTAGCATACCAAGCCTTAACACAAAGTTTTGGAAAGTAGAACTATCCAAAGGCTTAGTAAAAATATCTGCAAGCTCATCAGCACTAGGCACAAACTTAGGATCAATCAGACCTTTTTCAAAACAATCCCGAATAAAATGATGTCTGATCTCTATATGTTTGGTCCTAGAGTGCTGGACTGGATTTTTGACAATACACAGAGCTGAAGCACTATCCATTAATAATGGAGTCTTAGTCTCTGTAATGCCATAATCCAGAAGTTGGTTCTGAAGCCAGAGTACCTGAGAAGTGCAACTTGCAGCAGCAATGTACTCGGCTTCAGTAGTTGATGTAGCAACAGATGTTTGTTTCTTACTCTGCCAAGAAATCAAACAGTTGCCTAGGAATTGACAACCACCGAAGTTGACTTTCTAGTTAACTTGCACCCTGCATAGTCACTATCTGAAAAAGCAACTAATTTGCAAGAGTGTCCAGTGGAATACCATAAACCTAGAGATTGTGTACCTTGCAAATATCTAAAGATTCTCTTGACTGCAATCAAATGAGACTCTTTAGGAGCAGCCTGAAATCTAGCACAAACACATGTAGCAAACATAATATCTGGTCTAGAGGCTGTTAAATACATCAAGGACCCAATCATACATCTGTAAAGTGTTTCATCAACAGCTTTACCTTTCTGATCAGCATCCAGTTGTGTGGTGTTGCACATGGGAGTAGAACAGGGCTTATAGTTTTGTAAATCAAACTTATTCAAAAGATCTTTTGTATATTTTGACTGATGAATAAAGGTTCCATCAGCCTTTTGTTTAATTTGCAAGCCTAGAAAGAACTGTAATTCTCCCATTGCACTCATTTCAAACCTCTTTTTCATTAATGTTGTAAAATCATCACACAACTGGGGATCAGAGGATGCAAAAATGATATCATCAACATAAATCTGAACAAGTAGCTTATGTTGATCCATCTTCTTAATAAACAAAGTTTTATCAATGGAGCCTGTATTGAAATTATTCTTAAGAAGAAAAGTGGAAAGTGTCTCATACCAGGCTCTAGGAGCTTGTTTCAACTCATAAAGAGCTTTATCAAGTTTATACACCCATTCAGGATGTTTATTATCCTCAAAACATGGTGGTTGACAGACATAAACTTCTTCCTTTATTTTACCATATAGAAATGCACTTATGACATCCATTTGAAAAACTTTAAGATTGTGGAATGCAGCATAGGCTAAAAACAATCTGATTGCCTCTAGTCTGGCTATAGGGGCAAAGGTTTCATCATAGTTAATACCTTCTTCTTGTGAAAACCCCTGTACAACCAATCTAGCCTTGTTCTTAACAATAAGCCCATTTTCATCAGTTTTATTCCTAAACACCCATTTAGTGCCTATTGCACACTTACCTGGGGGAAGAGGAACCAGTTCCCACACTTGCTGTTTCTTGAACTGAAGTAGCTCAAGCTGCATGGCTTCAACCCATCCATTGTCTCTCAAAGCAACATGGTAGTTCTTTGGCTCTAGCTGACTGATGAAGAGAGCATAGAAGCAGAAGTTAGACAATTGACTTCTTGTTGAAACACCAGCATTGATATCACCAATAATCTGAGACATTGGGTGATTCTTCAGTTCTTGATAAACAATGAGATCTGTGCAAGTGTTTGTAGGACCTTCAGCAGCAGCAGATGTTGATGCAAAATCTTGAAACCAAGAATTAGATGGTAACTCAAAAGATGTAGAGGAATCAGAGATCTCATCAGCATTTGTTGTGGATGGAACTGCTGAAGCTACAGGAACATCAAATTTAGCAGACACAGGCAGTTGGTCACTAAACTTGAATAGGTGAGTATTGATATTATCATCATTATCATCAATACCACCAGGTGGAAGACATGCTGCAGAAGATGATTTATCCACATGATCTGCAACAGCTGGAGGTTGATAAGGAACAGATTGCAGTATGTCCAAATCAAACAACTCCACAGGGTTTTGTAGAATCTTGTCCATAGGAGATTCATTAAACTTCACATGCAAAGTCTCTTCAACTATCTTTGTTCTGCAGTTGAAGACTCTGTATGCCTTGCAAGTAGATGAATAACCAACAAAATACCCTACATCCACCTTAGGATCAAATTTTTGGAGTTGATCCTTTGTGTTGAGAATAAAATAGGGACACCCAAATGCTTTGAAAAATGAAATTAGAGGAGCCAAGTGATGGAGAACTTCATATGGAGTCTTCATCAACCTCTGATTTACTAAGGCTCTATTCTGCACATAGCAAGCTGTGTTAACAGCTTCAGCCCAAAAGGTCAGTGGCAAACCAGAGTCAGGCAGCATGGACCTTGCAGCTTCAATTAGGGTCCTGTCTTCCTCTCCACTACTCTATTTTGTTCTGGAGTCCGTGGTATGCTAAACTGGCTTTTGATTCCCTTTGAAAGATAGAAGTCATCAAGTGTATGGTTTCTGAATTCAGTGCCATTGTCATCCTAATACACTTGACTGGAAGGGAATACTGCTTCTCAACATACAACACAAAGTGAATAATCTTCTGAGCAACCTCATCCTTTGAATGTAGAAAGAAAGTCCATACAAATCTGGAGTAATCATCCACAATTACCAGATAGTATTTGTTCTTTGCCATGCTCATCACTCTCACAGGACCAAATAGATCCATATGCAGTAATTGCAAGCAGGCAGTGGACTTAGGCTCTTCAATAGGAAGGAATGAGACTTTGTGTTGTTTTCCTTTTAAACAAGGAGTGCAGGTTTCATCACAGTGGAACTCCTTTATTGGTAAGCCTCTCACGAAACTATTGTGGATTAGCTGATTCATGTTTTTGAAATTAACATGACCCAGCCTTCTGTGCCACAGTTTAGATTCTTGAGAAGAGGCTTTGGAAAATAGGCAAGGATTGCCTCTGAGATCTATTTTCTTGGAAAGATCTAAGGCATACACTCTTCCTGTCCTGTTGGCTCTCAGGAGAGTGTGATCATCCAACACCTTATCAATCAAATGCAGAACTTTGGATGACAGAATCCTACAGTTCTGACTGGTGAAAAGAGCAACATGGCCTTTATCACACATTTGACTAACACTCAAGAGATTGTACTTGAGATTTTCCACATGATTAACATCATCAAACTTTATTTATCCATTAGAGACAAAGCCGTTTCCAATGATGTAACCCCTAGCATCATTGCCAAAAGAAACAAACCCCTTCTTTCCTTGAGAGTAGTCATGAAGAAGAGAGCTGTTCCCAGTCATGTGCATAGATCCCCCACTGTCTACATACCAGATGCTACTTTGGCATGTTGAAGAACCCTGCAATTATAAACAATCAGTTAGTTTTCGAGACCCAAACCTTTTTGGTTTTGGGCCTGTTCTCATCAACAGATGGTAAACTAACAGGTTTGATGGAAACAACAGCCTGAGAGGAAGAAAATGGTGAAGAAGAGGAATCCTTTGGCTTGGACATCCTTTTGAACCATAGGAACATCTAATTGGTTAACTCTTTCCAATAGATGTTGAACCATCATAACCATCTGTGTTTGATTTTGTGATAAAGCTTTCAGCTCATCAGACACATTGCCATTGGAGTTTGATAAGTTCCTATGTTGCACGTTCTTCTTTTGAGCAATCTCAGCTGTTACCTGTTTAACCCCTTCCTTTTTGGATTTCTTTATGGACTTAAGGGTTACAGGATTTGATGTTGCTGATACAAATGTGGTCTCAAACTCAGTTTTCATTTTAACCATTTTCTTTTTAATTTCCTCTTTATGTTTGAGTTTGGATCCTCTTTTGTACGAGCAATCATATGTAAGATGATTGAACAAACCACATACTTCACATGGTTTCTTCTTCATCTTATGTTGATCATCAACTAAAGAGGATGAAACAACTGAAGACTTGCTCTTCAGTGCTTTGAAAGCATTGTTTGCTTTCTTGACTTCCTCTTTAGTAGTTTTCAAACTCTTTCTACTGACAGTTTTCTTCTTTTCAGTACTGACAGTAGTTGGAGTTTGAACTTCAGGTGTTAAATCTTGCTCTCCAGTCCTTTCAGGACTTTCAGAATTAACTCCTGAGTTGATCAACTCTTTGATCATGTGAGTGTCAGCAGTGGAACCATCAACATCAGCTGATAGGTTCTGAGAGGGCTTAGTGCTGACTTCTACTTCTGATGGTGCTGATCAGAAAGTAGATCACATGATGAAATGGATTGGTTATTGCTCTCACCATCAGATTCTACCTCTGCTTTGGGAGTAAAATCTGTAGGTGGAGCAGTGTGATTGTAACCAATGCCAAACTTCACATTGGAAGCAGATTGCTTACTAAGAAGCATTTCAAAACTTTGCATGATTGTACCCATCGATCACACTCTACTGGGTGACTGCAAGGGTTTCTTTGAGATCTTTGTACTTCTCTAGAAGTACCTCTTCCCTAGCCTTATAATCTGTGATATGGCATTTAAGTTTGTAAATCTCATCATTCTTTTCATTAAGCACAGACTCAATTCAGCTTTTCTTTTGGAAATTGTTTGTTCTAGCTCAATGTTCTTGTTAATCAAAGCTACATTTGCTTCTCTAATAGATGCAAATGCTGCTATGCATGTTTCAGAACATAATTTGGCTTTTGCCTCAGAGGATACCTGTGATACCTTTGGTGTAGAGGCACTAGTAGAGGAAGTATCCGCAGAATCCAAAGCCATAAGAGCTAGATTGCCAAAGGGACTGTCACCACCATGTTGACCAGCTCCAGTGAACAGTTGTTCATGACCAGACAAATCATCTAGTAAACTGCTCCAGTCAACAAATCCTGGGGTGAAGAAGCTGTGTTGTTGAGGTTGAGTTTGTTGATGAGATTGGGAAGGTTGTGGTTCAGGCAATGCTTGTGGTTGTTGTGCAATTGGAGCTTGAACAGGATTTGGTTGAGGCATATAATAGCAGGGATAAGGGTATGACATTGGACCCTGGGGGACAAAGTATGCAGGAGACCTAGGATGTGAATGATGACCAGAACCAGCAGGATGTTGCCCTCTGTTTTGTGGACTAGTACTAGGAAAAGTCACAAAGGGTGTAGAAGAGTTAGATCCAGTTGATCTACACTCTCTTGCAAAGTGTCCCAGCCTTTGGCATTTGTGACACCTCAACTTACTCTTGTCAAAACCAACTTTGGTTTTGCCAGAGAGTCCAGGAAGTTTCCTGCCAGTTCTCTTATAGAACTTCTGAATTCTGATATTAATCAATGCCATTTGGCTCAGAATATCCATCTCTTCTAGATCATCATCAGCTATTCCTTTCAAATCATCCATGATGAAGCATAGATTATCACTATTACTGCCAGAATGACTCTCAATACCATAAATGCATGATCAGAACTATTTGAAGAGAAATCAATATGCTCATCATAATTGCTTTCAGATGCAACATATTCTGACTCATGACCAACCAAGGCAGTATTCCCTGGTACAAAGTCATCAGTGAGCTTTCCTGATAAGGACAGTTTCCTCTTCTGCTCTATCTCTCTTTCGAATGTAAGCAGTTTCCCATGAAGTTGGTGAGAGATAGGCTATCCAGATTTGCACTGGAGCGTAGGACAATAGTGTATGTGTCCCATCTCTCAGGCAGTGATCTGAGGAACCTGTTATTCATCTGGCTATTGGTGTATTCCTGTTTCACCATTTTCAGCTCAGAGATCAAGCAGGAAAAACGCTCAAACTGTTGAGTCAGTGTCTCACCCTTTGTATGAGAGAATGTCTCATATTGTTGGGCAAGGATTTCTCTGTTGTTTGCTAAGACCTCATCTGTGCCACCGAATTGTTCCTTCAGGGCATTCTAGAGATCATGAGCAGTTTCATGATGCATAAGCCCTGAATAGATTTCATTAGGCAGTGCCATGGCCAGAATTCCATGGGCTTTAGCATCAATCTCAAACAGTTTCCGATCTTCATCAGAGTATTGTTCCTTCTTCTTCGGAACCATTTGATTGGTTTCCGGATTGTTCACCATAGGCTTATGTGGTCCATGTACCACAGATGTCCAACAACCTGAACTATTAACAGACAGGTGATGAAGCATTCTTCGCTGCCATATGTTATACTCGGTCCTAACCAGCATCGGGGTCTTGGTTGAGGAACCAGTATTGTGAGGATCATTAGAAGGAGTAGTCATCTCAGATTCAATCAAATTCAATTAAGCTATAACAGATTTAGAACAAAACACAACAACCAATTGAACCAAGAGAGATCTTAGAATAAATGAACGAAAGCGTCAGAAATTCAATAACTATAACCAGTTCTTGCAAAATGCTAATTCAATCAAACTTAGATATCAATTAGCAGTTTCAATGATCAATTGCTAGATCAATCAATGATTAACCTGCTCTGATACCACTTGTTAGGATCAGTGATCTACGTTTGATTGATTAGAGAGTATAGCAGCGGAATTCTAACAATGAATTAGCCAAATCACAAGAACAAAAACATATTCAATGTAAGAACAAAACGGTTATAGATAGAGAGAATTCTGTAAATATATTTCATTCAATATTCGCTTTCGTGGTAACGGAATGTCACAATTACAATTAGGTCGACACCTCTTATATAAGAGATGTGACGTCTACTGTTGTCACTTGACAGTGACATCTAACAGAATTTATCACAAACTACTAATAGTTAACACAACTACTGAAGATGTCAAACAGCTGACATCTTCTTACAAAAATACTAAGTGTGAACTATTATTACAACTACTGAAAAGAAACTACTGAAAGGTAAACCATCACAACTACTGAAGAAGACCTCTTCAGCTGTTGTGACAACGTCTGATACTTTGTCTTCATACTTGTGTCTTCAGACTTGTCTTCAGCACTTGTGTCTTCAGCACTTGTGTCTCAGACTTTGTCTTCAGACTTTGTCTTCAGACTTTGTCTTCAGCACTTGTGTCTTTAGACTTTGTCTTCAGCACTTGTGTCTTCAGAATTTGTCTTCAGCACTTTGTCTTCAGACTTTGTCTTCAGCACTTGTGTCTTCAGACTTGTCTTCAGCACTTGTGTCTTCAGACTTTGTCTTCAGCACTTGTGTTCAGACTTTGTAATCAGCTGTTGTCTTCAGCTGTTGTGGTCTTTAGTAGTTGTTATGATGTCTGTGGACTTAAAGGTTTTTTTGATCCGCTCATTGGTTCTTTTGGTCCAACAAGGGTCTATACGCCCAAACAGGGCTCATGCACCCGAAAGAACTTAGTTTATTTTCCGACTCTCGGGGAAAAGTTCAGATGTAGGTTTTGACTTGGGATGTTCCCGGAGGTTCATGTAAGTAGAATTTCGAGGTCATAGACGTTTTGATGGGCTTGATGTATGTTGGCTGCTTATGCATGATTGTATGTATGTGGTATGTTATGTATTTATGTTGTGCCTTATATGGTGATGCTGTATGTTTCTGTTCATGTTCATTGCTATGTATGATTGTCTTCCCATGGCTTTACTTTGTATGTTAATGAATGAAACAAAAGTATTATATAATGTAAAGTGGAGATAATGAAAAGAGGAATGAAATGAAAGAATGCATGCATTAATGAATTAACAAATGAAAGAAAGGCTTGCAAGCAAATGTATGGAGGTTCACACTTAATGAGGAGTGTTAGCTCAACCGTGTGCGGGTTAGCTACCCCATGAGGATGCACACTTCGGCTTAATCCGTGTGATTAGCAAATGTATGGAGGTTCACACCCAATGAGGGGTTGTCAGTTCAACTGTGTGCGGGTTAAATACCCCATGAGGATGTACACACGGGATCAATCTTTGTGATTGACCATATGTATCGGGTCCTTGTCGCTTAACCCTAGATGAATTGCTTGGTGCTCTAGAGGGGGGGGGGGGTTAAGCACATGACAAGACCTAGATGGAAACGAAAGATAATAAATGTACGAAATGAACGATGATGAAGATAATAACTATTATCTATGTGTACGTACGATGTGTGATCACATTCTAAGTCTGGTATGATTTGAAAGAAAGTAAAGGACGGTTTTAAATGAAAGATAAAGTATGTTTTATTATAAAACTAGAACTCACTCAGCAACGCTGACTTTTATGTGTTTCTAGTTGGCAGGTAATGTTGCTGAGGATGGCACGGGGCGGCTACTCAACTCTTTTGGATGGCATTCTTTTGTACAATGTTTTTGCATTATAATGCAAACAAACGATATTTTGTAATGAATGTTGTATTATTTTGCAAAAGCATTTATTATAATGAAATGAAATGTTTGTATTAATGTTTCTGCTGCAATGTTTTCTTTAAAGTGATGTAATTATATGTTTTATGTGCAATGATTGACCAGCTATAAGCGTCACAGGAATGGGGCCTTACAAGTTGGTATCAGAGCCAAAGTTTAAGTGAAACGGGTAAAATTTTCAAAATAAACCTTAACTTAAACTGAAAATGGGATGGAAAGGGAAGGGATGCCAGTCTGAGTAGTTGCATGCCATCCAGAATTTTCGTAATATTAACTGACATTATGTGCGCATGTTATGTGTTTATGTGTTGTTTGTAGATTTAAATGGGACGCCTTTGTCATGAAAGATTAAACAATATACTCAGGGCTTGCTGGCGGATATCCGTAGGCACCTGATCCCTGCCCAATCGAGCATGTTTTGGTCGGCAGTTGAATTGACAGGAAGGTTGTATGATGAGCGAGAGGTGGTGGTGGCTGAGGGAAGCAAGAAGGGTGGTGGTGATCGAAGTTGGAATTGGAAAAGGTTTGGTCGGTGGTGCCCCGACGAGTAACAAGAAGATGTGTGGCAAATGCGGGAAGGAGCATTCAGAGGAATGCAAATGGGAATCAAACATTTGTTTCAAGTGTGGGAAGCCTAGTCATATGGCTAGAGATTGCGGGGTTATGAGGTGTTTCAATTGTCGGGAAAGTGGTCTAGAGACTGTAAGAAGCCGAGGGCTGAGGGTTCTGGGGTGAAGAAGACTGGAGGAGAAGGACCGAGGGTGAGTGCCAGAGCATTTACAATGATGCAGGAGAAGGCTAGGACGGACCCTAATGTTGTGTCAGGTATGTTTCTAGTAAACTAATCTTTAGCCTCCGTGTTATTTGATTCTAGTGCCAGTAAAAGTTTTATTTCTGCTGCTTTCTGTGCCAAATTGCCTATTAGCAGTAGGAGTGTTGATGCACCCTCTGATGTAGAAGCTACCATAGGTATGTCTACCAGGATTTCTAAGATGATAGGAGGCTGTGATGTGGAATTAAAAGATCATAAATGTCTTGTTAGACCATTCCTGATGACCTTAGGTGGTTTCGAAGGAGTTCTTGGATGGATTGGTTAGCGGACTACGAGGCAAACATTGTTTGTCACAAGAAGATGATTCGTTTGATAGTGCCTGATGGGAGTTCGGTAACGGTTTATGCGGATCGGGTCACAACGATCCCGAAAGTAATGTCAGTGGCGGTGGCGGGAAAGTGCATGAGGCGTGGATGTAGTGCCTACTTGGCCTATGTAAAAGACGTGGATACACCAACACCACAACTGTCTGAAATACCAGTTGTGTGTGACTTTCCAGACGTGTTCCCAGAAGACTTGCTAGGAGTGCCACCTGACCGTGAGATCGAGTTCCAGATTGACTTGATACCGAGTGCCCAACCTGTTTCCAAGGCACCGTATTGTTTGGTTCCGACTAAGATGAAAGAATTGAAAGAGCAGTTGCAAGAGCTGCTAGATAAGGGGTTTATTAGACCGAGTATCTCTCCTTGGGGTGCTCCGATCTTATTCGTGAAGAAGAAAGATAGTAGCATGAGGATGTGTATCGACTACCGTGAGTTGAATAAGTTGACAATAAAGAACCGATATCACTTACCAAGAATTGATAATCTCTTTGATTAGCTTCAAGGTGCCAGTTGGTTTTCAAGGATAGATCTTCGATCTGGCTACCATCAACTAAAGGTGAAGGAACAGGACATTCCTAAAATAGCTTTTCGACATGTTATGGTCACTGCGAATTCCTCGCTATGTCATTTGGTTTGACCAACGCGCCAGCTACTTTTATGGATGTGATAAATCGAGTCTGTCGACCGATGTTGGATAAATCAATGATTGTGTTTATCAATGATATTTTGATTTATTCCAAGAGTGAGGGGGAACATGCCGGTCACATTCAAGAGGTGTTGGAGATGTTAAGAAGGGAGAAGCTGTATGCCAAGTTCTCCAAATGCATGTTGTGGTTGGGCGAAGTTTAGTTCTTGGGTTACTTGGTGAATCCCGAGGGGATTCTGGTGGACGCGGCAAAGGTGGAGGCAGTGATGCAATGGAAGTCTCCAAAGACGCCATCCGAGATTCGTAGTTTCTTAGGTTTGGTGGGTTATTACAGAAGATTCATTCAAGACTTCTCTAAGATCGCTTCTCCACTAACCAAGTTGACCCAGAAAGATGTGAATTTTGTATGGGGTCAAGCTCAAGAGAAGGCGTTCGAGGAATAAAAGGCGAGGTTGACTCAAGCTCCAGTTCTGTCATTAACCGGTGGAAGTGAAGATCTGGTGGTTTATTCTGATTTTTCCTACTCGGGGTTGGGATGTGTGTTAATGCGGTGTGGAAAGGTTATAGCCTATGCATCCCGACAGTTGAAGGTTCATGAGGTCAATTATCCTACTCATGACTTGGAGCTAGCAGCCATGATCTTTGCGTTAAAGATTTGGAGGCACTACCTTTACAGGACGAAGTGCACCATATTCACCGACCACAAGATCTTGAAGTACTTCTTTGAGCAGAAGGACCTAAACATGAGGCAGAGATGATGGTTGGAGCTCATAAATGATTATGATTGCGAGATCCACTACCATCCGGGCAAAGCCACGTGGTGGCGGATCCCTTAGCCGAAAAGAGAGACCCGAGCCTATTCGGGTGAAAGCGTATGTGTTGATCATGACCTCAGATGTGATGAAGCAAGTCAAAGAGTTTCAAGATGAGGCATTGAAAGAAGATTATCTTAACTCCGAAAGAATGAGAGGTCTGGTTGCGGATTTGGGTGAAAACACACTTGGTGTTAGAACCCAATTTGGACGAATGTAGATTCCTCATTTTGGAGGTCTACAAATGAAGATTATTGATGAAGCTCATAAGACTTGATACACTATTCATCCCGGTGCTACAAGGATGTACCAAGACATTAAGAAAGATTATTGGTGGCCAAGTATGAAGTGTGATGTGGTGGAGTACGTGAGTAAATGCCTTACTTGTTTACAAGTGAAGGCCGAGCACCAAAAGCCGTATGGGAAAATCCAACCATTGGATATATCGGAGTGGAAGTGGGAGCATATCACCATGGATTTTATTACGAAGCTACCGCGTACCCTGAAAGGGTATGATGCCATATGGGTGATAGTTGACCGTTTGGCGAAGAGTACTCACTTCCTACCAATCCGCAAGACATATGCATCTGAGTGGTTGGCGGACCTATTCATCAAAGAAATCATAACTTGTCATGGTGTGCCGATGTCGATTGTATCTGATCGTGACACCCAGTCTACATCAAAATTTTGGAAGAATTCCACGACGTGATAGGGACGAGGTTACATATTAGCATGACTTATCATCCCCAAACGGATTGTCAGTCAGAAAGGACCATTCAGACATTGGAGGATATGCTTCGTGCTTGTGTCATAGATTTCGAAGGAAGTTGGGATGACCACTTACCATTAGGTGAGTTCTCATATAACAACAGTTATCATGCCAGCATTGGCATGCCATCTTATGAGATGCTATATGGTAGGAGATGCAGGACACCCGTCTGTTGGGGTGATATTGGTCAAAAAGAGTTAGGAAGTGTCGAGGTGATCGAGGCTATGACTGAAAAGCTTGAAAAGATCAAGGCCTTCATGAAGGCAGCCACAGATAGACAAAAGTCGTATGCTGATAAAAAACGTAGACTAATTGAGTTCCAGGTGGGTGACAAGGTTATTTTGAAAGTCTCACCTTGGAAGGGTATCATTCAGTTTAGAAAGCGGGGCAAGTTGAGCCCGAGATACATAGGGCCTTTCCGAATCATTGCTAGAGTAGGAGAGGTGACCTATAGATGTTAAGTGGAATTCACCCGACATTCCATGTATCTCACCTGAGAATGTGTCTAGAAGACGAGGATATGGTTGTACCACTGAAGGATATTGAGGTGGATGAACGGCTCAATTATGTGGAGCAACAAGTGGCAATCGTTTATCGTAAAGAGAAGTGGCTAAGAAATAAAGTGATCCCGCTTGTGCGTGTATAGTGGAAGCACAGAAAGGGATCTAAGTCTATGTTGGAGACCGAAGAAGAGATGAAACATCATTACCCATGTTTGTTCGAGGAATAACATGTTTCGGGGATGAAACCTATATAAAGGGGTGGACTTGTAACACCCAGTTATTTTTTTAAAGTCAAAGAAAGAAAGAACAAAGTGAAGAAAAAGAATGAAAATATATTTTTCCCAAATTGAGGGGTAAAAGTGTCAAAAGGACAAAAAGGTTTGAAAGTGGGTGTATAGTGGGCATGGCGCCCACTCTCTTCTTACACACCCAAATCATCGGAATTTAGAGAGAGAAAGTAGCAAGGAGCAGCAGAACTCTCGGTTTTAGAAAGAAGAACAAGAAATAATTCAAATTCTAGGTAAGAATTCATGGTTTTATGGGGTTCTTAACTGGTTACATCCTCGGTTGTGTGCTCGTGTGTGTTGTGTGTGTTCAGTTGTATGTTTTTAGTGGGTTTCTAGGTGGTTGAACTCAATTGCAAACGAGTTTAGAAGAAGCCATACTCAAGAGCTGCAAAGGCGAGTTCTAGAACCCCTCTTGTTACTTGTTTTAACTGATTTTGAGGCTGGAAATGCATAAATGTATGTTTTTATAAATCTGGGTTTCATATCTGTACGTATGAATGTGTATGTTGTGGGTATGGTGTGATTTTGGAATATATTCATGCTTGATGATGTTATGGTTGTGTTTCTAAGGCTTAGAATGCATGATTTAAGCTTAGAACATGATAGATGAGATTTGGGGACTGAATCTAATGATAAGTGTGCCCTAAGCTACTCATGCACCCAAATAGTAGTTCATATGCCTAAGTTTAGAAAAACTGCTTAAGTGTGAGAAAATGTGGATGATAAAGTCAACACGGATGAGAGAGTCAATGCGAATGAGAAAGTCAGTGCGGATGAGAAAGTCAATGCGGATGAGTAAGTTCATGCGAATGAACAAATGCGGATGAGTAAGTCATGCGAATGAACAAATGCGGATGAGTAAGTCATGCAAATGAACAAATACGAAAGAGTAAGTTCACGCGAATGAACAAATGTGGATGAGTAAGTCATGCGAATGAACAAGTGCGAATGAGTAAGTTCATGCGAATGAACAAATGCGGATGAACAAAGTTAATGCGGATGAGTAAAAAGAAATGCGGATGAACAAAAAGGGAAATGCGGATGAACACTTAGAATATTTTCTGACTTTTTGGGGAAAATGTATAATGTAGGTATGATGCCCTGTATGATGATTTTGAGTTTGTATGTTGATGTTCCTTATTATGTATGATTATTTTCCCGTGGCTTTATGTTGAATGTTAATGAATGAATGAAAGTATTATGTAACATAAAGTGGAAGATAATGAAAAGAGGAACATAATGAAATAATGCATGCATTAATGAACGAATGAAAGTATGAAAAGCCTTGCAAGGATATGAAAGGAGGTTCACAACTCATTGAAAGTTGTTAGCTCAAGTATGTGTGTATTTACAGCGTGTGATTTTGGCTAACTCATAAGGGTCCATACACACAGTAAGAGTTCAGTCTTGGTGACAGCTCCAATACGTGCGATTTCCTAATTACTGTGTGTATATCTATTTACAGCGTGCGATTTTGGCTAATCCATAAGAGTTCACACACACGGGGAGTCTATCCTAGTGACCATTCCATAAGTGTGATATGTGCGATACATGCGATACGTGGGATAAGTGCGATATGTGCGATATGTGTGATACGTGCGATATGTACGATACGTGCAATATGTGCGATAAATACGTAATGTGGTAAATGTACTAATGAACGATGATGAAGATAATAATGATTACCTTGATGTATGTGTGATGTGTGATCACGTGCGATAGTAATGAAAATGTTTTAATGTATGGAAGGTCATGCAATGTTTTTATCAAACTAGAACTCACTTAGCAACGCTGACTTTTTACGCATTTTCCAGTTGGCAGGTAAAGTTTCTGAGGATGGCGCGGGGCAGCTACTTGGCATTTTTGATGGCATCCATTTGATAGAAATACGAACGTTTTTGTGATGTAATGCAAATAACAATGTTTCGTAACCGGTCAATAATGTATCATTTTGCAAAAGTGATTATAATTAAATGGATGTTTAAATGTTTCCGCTGCAATGGCTATTTAAGTTAATGTAAATTATATGTTAATGTGCGATGATCGACCAGCTGTAAGCGTCTTGGGAACGGGGCCTTACATAATGGAAAGTAACAAGTACTTGAGATACATATACTACATCCTATAGCCGGCCATACTTTGAAAGCGAGCTAGATACATAAGAATAGAAAACAAAATCAAATGTATAGTCAAAAGGCAGATTGTTTTTTGACTTGTGACTATAACATGTCATAGCTCACATCCTAATGTATTACAAAAAGGAAAAAGTACATAAACTAGAAAGCTCAAACTCAAGACCTCAATGTACAATTTTTCCAAAAGCATGGACCTTTTCACCAACTTGTGAAAGTTGGTGAGTCAAACAGAGTTGCAGCGGAAAGGTGGTCCAGCTTTATGGAAAAGTACAACAGATACTAGCATGTACATGAAAGTTTTTGGAAGATATTTGTTTTCATAAACTGGCTTCAGAAGAGTTTGTCTTTGAAGCTTCGGATGACTTCATCTTTGGCTTTGGAAGATATTGGTCTTGGCTTCGGAAGATTTTACACTTAGAATATTTATGGTGTTAGGTGTAAAACATCCGAAGTATTTCTACTTCAGTACTTCAAAGCATGCATGTAGAGAGACTTTGGATGCTTTGAATGTTTTGACTGTATGAGACTTGTTGGAATCCTTACAAACCCCCCCTAGGCAGATGCTACCAAAACATTTGAAGATCTTCATTAGTTGACAGTCCTCATCATGATGATGACTAGACCCTTCTTCATTAGATGGTCAGGATCACTCAAACTTTCATAGTATCTTCTAATCTCAAAGAGATCATGCAGAGGTAGGTTGAATAAGTTTTGCCATGTGTAGACATTCTCACCGCCTTAATCCCTAATCACATGCCATCTTTTTGGATTAGTTGTGAAGGTCCAGGATAAGATGGGTCTCTCAAAAGCAAGAGGAGTCACTTGAATTAGAGTTTATTAGGCTGCCTCTTCATGCACTTCCTTAGGTTGATCTGACTCACCTTGAGGTATGGAGGTGGATGGTTTAGACTTCTTGTTCTTCTTTGACATTGGTCTAGAAGCCATCCTCTTCCTCTTTTTGATGAATTTAACTGAGAAGACTGGTTTGCTGCACCTTGTTGATCAGTTCTGTCTTGCTTAGTTGGGTGTTCCTCCCTCATAGGTTCAGAAGAAGAGGAAGTTTCACCCAGCTGTGGATCAGAAAATGAAGTTTGCTGAGGCTCAGTAAGAGGTCCAGGTTGTGTTTTCTCAAAAGGTTCAACCATACCCTTCACTTCCCGAGGGACCTAACTTGGTGGGGAGTGTAAGTCAACAAGTTCTCCTCTTTTGATCTTCTGCTTGATCACCCTAATGTGCTCATCGATAGTAGATAGAGACATAGAGCCAAGTCTCCTTCTAGAGAATCCATATAGCTTCAAGAAGCTCATCATTCTTTGTCTGTCAGCAGACTTCTTCATGCTCTTTTGAATGATGGCCCTTGATCTTGCAACATCTTGCCTTAATTTTCTCTTTGTTGCCTTTTTTTCTTTGAGTACTTCAAACTCAAGACGTTTGAGATACTCAAACTCTATGTAGTCAAAGGACAAAGGAAGAAGTGTAGATGCCTAGTATAGGCCGGTGGCACTCAAGTATTTGATCATATTGATTCTATCAGTCTCTTTGTCTACGTGAGGTTCTTGTGGAGCCACAGCCTCTTGTGCAGGACTTTCTTGAACTAGGGAGAGAGTGGGAACATACATGTATAATCTCTTTTGTCTCCTCTACTCTTTTATTTGGAGAAGTAACTTTGCATCCTTTGCTTCCTTCCTCTCTTTCGACAATTACATGTCAGCCAGTTCATTAAGCTCTTCTAAGGGGAGAAATATAATCTCATCAATGCCACAGTTCTTGGTTTGCAAGTAAGAAATCCCGACTGCCATCAACTCATCATCTTGAGTGTTTGGTTTGGGGGCAACCTTGATTGAAACTTTCATGAATCTTCCAGACCCAAAGGAACTTTCTCCCCTTAGCTTCCTCTTCCTCTCTCTCTCCTCCTCCTCATCTCCTCAAAAGTCATTTTCTTTTTCCCTTTATCACTCACAGACTTTTGGGACTCAGGTGGAGAGAGCTTTGGCCTTCATTGCTTGGTTTAGCCTCCAAGCTCTAGCCAATGAGAAGTTGTGATACACCTTCACCAGCAGGTGCTTCACTGAAGGAATGAATTGCTGAAGTAGTTGTAGGTGTGACAGGGCTCTCAGGCTCTACCACTAAGCCTTTAGTCAAGGTTTCCCCTTCGAAGCTAATCTTAGGGTCTGCCTCAACATCCAGTTGACCAGTAATATTACCTATTTGCCTCTTTCTCCTTCTGAGACTAAACTCTTTAGTAATTTTGTCCTCAATCCTCTGTGCCATCCTGTCAGCTTGTCTAGATTAGCTTTAATTGACAAGAGGCATGTTGATCAGGTCAAGACCTTCATAGTAGTTGAAGGTCTGAAAATTTAAGACTTCTTGCTGCGCTTGAACCCTTTGAAGAATAAGGGCTCTTCTATTTGCATCATACATCCACCCTATGATCTAGTTGGAAGTTCCTTGAGGTGGAGATGGCACCGCCCTTGGTATACCTTCCTCAAAAAGACTCTGAATGAAGGAGTCTATAGAGTCCACATCAATGTGAACTTGAGGAAGTTGCTGAGTATGGACAGTTGCAAGTGATGATGGTGAGTCCTTAGTGTCCATGCTCTGTGAAGAACTCCCAAGTTCGGTATATGTGATGACTTTCTCCCCTTTTCTGGTAGCATCACCCACTTGCATAGGTGAGCTAGAGGTTAGATCAACCACATTCATAGGTTCTTGTGTTCCTGGTTGAGCTCTTCTTGAAGGTCTCTCGGCTACTTTTCCCTTAAGATAAGATATCTCAAGTTGCTGATCATTGACCCTGTTTTGCAAGGTAGTCACCTAAGATTCAAGATGACTAACCTTGGAGACTAGGTAGGTGCATGCTTTTGACAGTTTTTGCACCTTTAGCCTTAGATTCCCCTCATCTTCATTAGAAGAATCATAGGGGATGAGCGAATTGGATCAAAGTCTTCTCTCTCACCACCACCATGAAGATCTTGGTTGTTGGTCTTCCTCTACTCAATGACAACTTCAGTTGAAGTGTCAATGGGTTGAGTTGCCATGGTTGGGGTCTTATTGATGTGATCACTTACTGAAGTGAGAGCCTCTTCCATATGGATATCCTGAACAAGTTCAGAAGTATCCACCTTAGTGATGGGTGACTGATGTGGGCTAGACATAGATGACTCAGGAGCACTCATCTGTCATTGAGTAGGGGAGGAGTGGAGAGACTCATGGTACTCACTAAAACCTAAAAATTCATGAGTATAAAAGTCAAGGTTGGAGATTGGGTGGATAAATATAGAGGCTGGGGATGGTAACTATCCCTTGAAGGTTGTTCACCTGACTGTTGAGACTCAAAGTGAAGGCTTAAGGCAGTTGGGCTTGTGACCTCATCAGGCTGAGCATGAGGAACCTTAACGCTGGTCTATGAAGAAATGGGAGTGGTTTGCTCCTCAGGAAAAGTGGGAGCTCTAATATCAACTTCCTCCTATATGGGTGAGTGTATAGGGGCCTGCACAGACTTAGTAGCTTGAGGAGCGTTCGTTTGGATTTTCTTCTGTAAGTGAGGGTGATTTGAGGTCGTTTGGTGGTTAAGAGGTAGAAGGTGTGGGTTAAGCACTAGCTTGTTTTGCTAGGTTGTCACCTTGAGCCATGAGCTCTAACATTTTGGGACAAGGTCTATTTCTACTCCTAAGAAGCCAACAGTTGGCTTCTTCAAGATTTTAAAGATGTCAGGCTTCATCTGTCCCAATTTAAGAATATTACCTATTTCCC
This sequence comes from Flaveria trinervia, assembly GCA_025506515.1. Classification (NCBI taxonomy): domain Eukaryota; kingdom Viridiplantae; phylum Streptophyta; class Magnoliopsida; order Asterales; family Asteraceae; genus Flaveria; species Flaveria trinervia. Next base: position 74,896,038 of record CM046443.1, read on the forward strand.
TCAACTATGAGCCCAGTTCATAGTTGAGAATGTATTGAACATATCTAGGAAACATGTACTGCTCCAAGGAACCGAAGTTAGCAAGTAAATTTGCATAAACAAATTGAGAGTACCTAAACTTGACCCCTTGAACCATTCCATGTACAATGAAGGAGAGATCCTCAGGAATCTGGTCCCACCCTCCATGCTTGTTGGACAAGTTGTGGATAACCACATAAAGCAGGTATTTCCTCTAGGATGAGACCTTTCCTTTCCTAAAGGTCTTTATAAAGAAATATCCCTCATAGCCCATCTACTCAAAAGAATGACTTACAGCCTCCTTTGGGAAGAACAACTCACCTGTTCATCCTCTTGCTAAAGATGATTGTTGATGATGGCGGGAGTGATGAAGATTGTCCTCCCCTGTATTATAGCAGACAGTGCCCTCTCCCTATTCATAATGACCTCTTGGCAGGTCTTCCGAAATTCCAGCAAATGATCCTTATACAGAGTAGGATCAATGGTGAAGGAGGTGGAGTAGTTAGACAGAGCCAGAAAACGGCAAACTTCTGAGAAACTATCATATTTCTCAGAGTTCAACAGAGCAACTTGATTGTGTTGCCTGTGAAGTAGCATGGATAATCGAGGTTGTTTCTGAGATATATATTGGCCATTTTGAGAAGCTTAAGGGTGAAGGAAGATGAAGAACAAAGGTGGTTTGGGAAATTTTAGGTCCGAGAAGAAATGCAAATGAAGAAGATAGTGAAAAAGAGGGGGAACCGTTGGGTTTATATTTGAAAAGGATCTGAGACAAAGTTAATGAAAGAGGATAAACTTTGAAATCCGAAAGTCGGTCCCACCTCTGAATAAGTAGTTTTGCTTCATAAGTTCTTAGAAGTCGAGAAATCTTCCGAAGGTTATTTTGCTTCATAAGTTCTTGAAGAAAAGCTTCCGAAAGCAAATTGACTTCGGAAGATATTTCAAAGATTTTTTTATAATTTTTCTTTGGAAGAGATTTAGAACTCAGAGTATTTATTTTATGAAGAATAAAAACTTCCGAAGAGAAATTTGCTTTCGGAAGAAAATTTGTTCTTGTAAAACATATAAGTCCTTTAGTTGACTTTAAGCTTCGAAGATATTTTAGAAATCTCTTCCTACGGTAAATTGACTTAAGTAGATATTTGTTTTCTAAGACATAAGTTTCTTCCGAAGGTAATTTTAAATCTTCCGAAAGATAAAGAGGTCAAAATTTTCTAAAATCTAAGTAATGTCTTTTAAAAAGATTTTGATGTGCTTTAATAAAAATAGACAACTTAGGACACACATGTTTTAGAAATAATATGATTAAGTTGTAATGAAAGCTACTCAAAGTTAATCATCCCAATAGCTGATACAAGATATTTGAATCTTTGTTAATCAAAAGCTTTGGTGAACAGATCAGCATATTATTTATGTTAACCTTGACTAGTTTGATTAATGCCTTTTCAAAGTTATGTCTAACTAAATGATATGTGATATTGATGTGCTTTGTCTTTGAGTACTACACAAGATTTTCTATGATTGAGATAACACTGTTGTTGTTTATGTGGATGGGAGTTTCCTTGAAGTTGAATCCATAGTCCAGCATCTGATTTTGAATCCAAAGCACTTGAGCATGGCAGCTTGCAACAACAATATATTCAGCCTCAGCAGTTGATGCGGATACACAAGATTGTTTCTTACATTGCCAGGAGACTATCCTTCCACCAAGAAATTGACATCCCCCTGATGTGGACTTTTTAGTCATGTTGTAGTCACCATAGTCATTATTTGTATAAGCATACAGATTAAAGTCAGAGTTCTTTGGATACCAAAGGCCAAGTGATGGAGCACCTTTGAGATATCTTAGAATTCTTTTGATAGTGATTAGGTGTGACATCTTGAGTTTGGCTTGATATCTTGCATAGATGCATGTAGCAAACATGATATCAGGCCTGCTAGTTATGAGGTATATAAAAGACCCAATCATTACCCTGAAGACATACTCCTCAACACACTCCTCCTCAAGATCAGGTCTAAGGGAGTGGTTTCTGGCTATAGGTGTCTTAGAAACTTTATAATTAGTCATGTTGAATCTTATAAGTATGTCTTGAACATACTTTAACAAATTAATAAAGATGCCATTGTCAACTTTCTTCACTTGAATTCCTAGAAAGAAATTGAGGTCCCCAATGGCACTCATTTTAAACCTGTCTTTCATCAGCTTTTAAAAGTCTTTGAAGTGTTTTGAATTAGTTGACCCAAAGATAATGTCATCCACATATACTTGAACTAGCATAATGTCATTTCTTGTTCCTTTGATGAAGAGATTTCCATTAATAATACCCCTCTTGTAGCCATGCTGAAAAAGATACTATGATAGAGTCTTATACCGTTTCCTTGGTGCGTGGTGCAGGCCATAAAGAGCTTTATCAAGCTTGCAAACATAATCAGATCATTAGGATTTGCAAACCCAGTTGGTTGTTTGACATACACCTCTTCATCAATCACCCTATGAAGAAAAGCACACTTGACATCAAGATGGTAAACCTTGAAGTTCTTGGATGCAGCAAAAGCTAGGAATATCCTAACAGCTTCAAGTCTTGCCACAGAAGCAAAGATATATGTTAGTCAATTCCTTCTTCCGAAGTATACCCTTGAACAACTAGTCTAGCCTTTTTCATAATGACAACTCCTCTATCATCCTTCTTATTTTGAACACCCATTTGGTTCCTTAGTAGTCTTCCCATAAGGAAGATGACAAAGGTTCCAAAACTTTTGGCTTTTGAATTGAAACAGCTCCTCTTGCATAGCTTCAACCCAACTTCTATCCTTTAGATCCTCATCAATTTTCTTTGGCTCTATCTAGGACAAGAAACAAGAGTGAACACAAACATTTGCATCATGGGTTTGTCCTCTTGTTCTTACCCATGTATCAACGTCTCCAATGATGTTTGTGGAAGGGCGGGACTAGTGGATCCTTAGTTGAGGGATCATAGCAAGTTGCTTAGACATATCTAAATTAGAGAAATTATGATCTGGCAATAAGGATTCACCCTCCACATCAGCACACTTATCAAGATTTACTAGATCCAATGAGTTTGTAACATCATTGATGTTGTAATCAATGGAGTGGTTATCAGCATTAATAAATTCCTAATCACTATCACCACTGTAATGTTCTCCAACATTGAAGCTCCTCTTCTGAGTTGTATGCAACACCAATAGGATTTATCATTGATGTGCTAGTAGAAGCATCATTTGTAGGATTGGTTACCACTGGAGTGTTGAAGATGTGTAGCTTGAAGGTCTTCTTAGCTTAAATATTGACCAGGATCACCTGTAGGTAACATGTCTATAGACCCTGAAACATGCTCACAAGATTTGTTAAATAGTTGGTAACTAAATCAAGATCAAATAGCCAATCAGGACCAGAACCTTTCACTCTAGGAGTGTGCTCATTGAAAGTCACATTGGTTGACTCTTCAACTACTCTAGTTATGAGATTGTATACTCTATAAGCCTTAGTTTGGGAAGAGTGTCCAATAAAGTGTCCAATAAAGTGTCCATCATCTGATTTCTCAACAAACTTGGTAAATTTATCTTTGGTATTCAAGATGGTACAAGGACATCCAAATGGCCTGAGAAAACCAATGAAAGGTTTCCTCTTGTTCCAAAGTTCATAAGGAGTCTTACCATGAGTCTTAACCACTAAAACTCTATTTGTACACAGCAGGCAGTGTTGACTGCCACTGCCCAGAAGGTGATGGGAAGTTTAGAGTCATACAACATAGTTCTTACAGCTTCAATAAGTGTCATGTTTCTCCTCTCAGTAACACCATTTTGCTGAAGAGTCCTAGGAGCACTATATTGTCTTTTAATACCATTTTCATCACAAAATGTATCAAGGATTTGGTTCTTAAATACAGTTCCTTGATCACATCTTATGGTTTTGACCTTGTGATCACATTGATTCTCAATCTTTAAGATGAAATTCTTTAGAATCTCTTGAGTCTTATCCTTAGTTCTAAGAAAGAAGACCCAAGTAAATCTTGTAAAGTTATCTATGATCACTAAACAGTAAGAGGTCCTTCCTAGACTCATTACACTAGTGGGGCCAAAGAGATCCATATGTAAAAAGTGTAAGCGAGTAGTGATGGAGTTTCTTTCCTTAGGCTTGTGAGATACCTTATGTTGCTTCCCTTTTAGGCATGCCACACAATGTCATCACTTGTAAACTCTTTCTTTGGCATTCCAGTTATCAAATCATTCTTAATAAGTTTATTCATGTTCTTAAAGTTTACATGGCACATTCTTTTATGTCAGAGAAAAGACTCATCACTATTTTCTTTAGATAGAAAGCATGAAACTTCTCCTGAGGGAGATGTTTCTTGCAAATCCATCTTGTACATGTTCTCTTTCCTGGGGTCTCTTACCAGGATATGCTCAACAGGAATGACCACCCTGAGCTGGAGAACAATGCACTCATGCTCAGTAAAGAGCATGTTATGACTCTGATCACAAAATTGGAATGCACTCAAAAGATTGTACCTGAGCTCCTTGACAAAAGTTACCTTTCCAATGTTGAGCTTACCATTTATGACCTTGCCCCTTCCTGTAATATAACCTCCAACACCTCTTCCAAAAGAAACTGGTCCTCCATCAATTCTTTCAAACTTTTGGAGTAGTACCTATTGCCTGTCACGTGCCTGGAACAACCACTATCAATGATCCATACACTTTTGGAGTAGTTACACTTGAAACCCAAGCCTCATTGGTATTGGCCTCATCAAAAGAAATGAAGACAATGCAACAGTAATTGGTCCTATAGTCGTGATGGAGGGATCATTCTTGTATTTAAATGAAATACAAACTGATTAATGTGTAAACCAAACTAAATAGTGCGGAATCCTATCTGATTGGTGATCCAATCAGTGAGAACGCACGTAAAAACAATAAGGTATTGAATTTAACGTTAAGAATCGATTAGGAATCGATCTGTAGTGTTCTATGAACTTGGAGTACGAACTTGGAGGCTTCTGGACGGCTAGGGTACGTCTGGAGTTGAATATGAATGAATGCTTATGTTTTTCCACAAATTAGGTGGTATTTATAGGTTAGGGTTGCTCATTCGGGCGACTGAACGATTACTAATGTTCAGTCGTGCGATTGAGCCATGCGGTTGATCCAATCGCATGACTGCGTGTTCAGTCGTGCGACAAAGCCAATCTCATGTTACAATCATACGACTGATCCAGTCTTCTAGTTCAGTCGTGCGACTGAGTCATTCGCCTGAAGTTGTTCATGCATATGGTCCATTCGCAAGAGCCATTCACATGAGAACTTCTATTTGATAAGTTTGAATGTATTCATTAGTATAACATTATGTGTATCAATATAAACAATCACAGACCTATATAAACCAATTCAATTATCAAATCCTTAATGAAATATTAAACATTATAAATCACAAACAAACATTCTTATTTCATTAATATCCCAACCATTACATAAGCATAAGACAAACAAGACATATTACATTCATATCAGGATCTAGGTACATATGTATCAACAAAGTCCCCCTAAGACCTAGATCTATCTAATGTCTTACCTTCTGCATCACCTCTTCATACTTCTTCTACTTTTCCTCTCTTGTGACTCCTGCATGTATCTCGAACGCAAAGCAGAGTCTCATGACATTTTGAAATCGGAGGGCTTGTACAATATCTTGCGGGTCATAGAATAATGGCCACTTGTATAATGTGTAGACATGATTATTAGACAAGTTAGTGAGCCACATTGGTTCAAACACCCTGATGGTTTCCATTTGACCCCCTTTATTTAGAAGTATGACCGCCTCCCCGGTTCTCCAATCATAGTACCACCACTTAAAGTGTGGAGTGAAGTCCTGTGGCATTTCCTTGCGAGGGATTCTAGACATTATTCTGGGGGACTCCACTTCAGCACTATCTTGGGCTTACCAGTGATGGAGTCAACTTCAGATTGACTGATATACCTCGTAGGTTGTTGAGGTTTGAAGTTGACCCACCTGGTGTGGTACTCTTTCTTTAGGGCAGCCTCAAACCAGCCCGACATCTTCCTTGGGTCAGCATATAATAACTTCAATTTCGCCAGCAGGTTGAGCTCAAAACCAGGTAGAGTCTTTACATCATGTGGAAATCTAAAGTACTCTATGCCCTTTTCCCTCTTTATTGCATAAACATTTAGATCCTCGAAATGTGCCCACGCAATAATCCTGCCTAACACCTTATGATGTTTCTTCACTCTGTAGAGTTTGGTGTAGACATTTTGTTTAGGAGCTGCGCGTTGGGCTCAGATTTCTTCGAAACAAGCAGCCCATTCTACCTTTCTGATATCAACATCATCGTTTGAGGCTTGGGCCTTTCCTTCAATCTTCTCAGACTCCTGCTCCATCTGATCCATACCTCAAATGTATCACTAACTAGGGATTCAGCCAGATTGGGAACCATATTTCCCTTGTTGTTAGCGTACTGAGGATAGTGCTCTGCTGTGATATCTTCTATCTCTATCTCATCAATGTCATTTAGCTCTTCTTCACTGGTAGACTCAAAATTTGGAGCATCCTTAATGATCTCATCTGGGTTCAGCATGAACATTTCAACCAGTTGCTCATTTGAAAGATCATGAATTATCTCCCCTTCTTTAGGGGTATAACTCACAGATCTCCTGACGATCCCTTGCAGATCAAGAATCATAGTCAATTGAGTCTTGATCTGCTGAAGGGGAGCAACATCAAATTCGTCCCTTTGAAAGTTTGGATCTGCTTGTTGTAAGCATGTAACACATCAAACATTAGTTAATAATCAAGACAGAAATACATTAATCTTAATATAAACATCAAATACATAAGTTTAATACATGATTCAAGTAAAAAAGCTATCAAATACATAATCATCTAAGCATTACTTTTATCTTCAATCACTGGATCATCACTTGGTGAGACAGAAGAGGAAGCTCGTTGGTCTTGATTTCTCTTTGATCTTCTTTCTTGACCCTGAGGTGAGGCAGATGTAGCTGCATCTCCTTCATCATCATCATCCTCTGCCTGTCCTCTGTCTTTTCTTCCTCATCCCCTTCATCATCATCACTCTCTTCATCTTCATCCTCATCATCATCATCATCCTCACCCTCATCACCATCTCCTTCCTTTATCTTCAGAGGCTCATCTTTAGTTCCTTTGAGCTTGAGCATGATAGACTTTTTAGCATCCTCCAACTCCTCAATCTTCTTTGCTGATATGAATCTATGCTCTTGGATTTGGGCAATCTATTCGCTCTGAGCAGCCATTTGTTGTGCCTGCTGCTCAATCAGCTGAGCCTGCTGAGAGATCTGCTGGGACTGTGCAGCTGTGAGATCTGCCAGCTGACGAATCTGCGTAGTCTTCTCGTCATTGGCTGCTAACAGACGCATGACCATATGGTTCAGCGCTAATAGCTGTTCCTCTACCCCAATGGGAGGTAGAGGTCATCCATATAGGTGGGTGGGATGTGATGATAGCCTGGCTTGGTGGCTAGTGGTAGTAGTAGTGGCAGTGGTGAAGATTGGGTTAGGTCTAGATGATAGTGGTGGTGATGTAGGTGTGAATGATACGGTGGTGGATGGGATACATGTAGTGGTGGGTGGTGTGGTGACAGTGGTAGGGGGTGTGGGAATGGTAGTGGTTGCTGTGGAGGTGGCTATGGTGGTGGCTGTGGCTGTAGAGTGGTTATGGTGGTGGCTGAGGTGGTGATGTAGGTGTGTATGCGCTTCTTTTTCATCATGCCATCGGGCTGAGCCATCCTTTTCTTTCTCGATTTTGTCGAGGAGGATGCTCCCCCTGGAACACGGCTCGATGGCTCTGGAGCATAGGTCGGATCAGCAACAGTCTCTCCCGATCCACTGACGCGTTCACCAACCGCCTGGAGTCCATGTTCTGTGGGAACGACTTTGCTTCCCACAGTCCTAGTCAGTGGCTCCTCATCTGACTCCTCATCATCCTCACAAGGTATAAAATCCTGGTGAAACCCAGCCGACTCTGCTATATCTCCAGTGGGGGCAGATACTGGAGGTGTACTATCAGTTGTTGTGCCCCTTGGTGGAATGAGCATGGTATCTCCAGCATCCCCGCTATCATCATTATCAGAGTCATTGGAGGGTAGAGGAATCTGCTCAACATCAGAATCACTATCATCGCGGCGCCACTTCCTCCAAGCTGGCACCACATAGTCCTCATGGCCAGATGCCCAAACAGTCTCCTGACAGAGGGTTTCACCTGCTTCCCCCTGTACACCTTCATCCGGCCTAAGGTGGTATCATCCATCACCTCAAGCACTACTGCATCTTCCTTCTCCTTCGGTAGGAAGGGAGCTTCTGGTCTATAATCATCTGCATGAATCGGGGGTACATGCAGAAACCCTCCTTCCCTTTCCCTTAATGTTCTCCACTAAGTAGGTGAAAATTATCCTGGAGAAGCTGAACGGATGGTTTAGCACCAACGCTACATAGGCGTTCTGGATCTGATCTAAAACTCATTAAATCCTCCCTTCCAAGACGTTATGCACTTCAGTAGTACGTGAGCAAGGTACTTGAATTGGGGACACAGGTTGCTCTTGTTGAGCACCCCTACATTGATGTCCCCAGAGTACTTAGCTCAAAGAAAACATCCTCTGACAGTAAGGGGGTGTAGTCTAGTAGGACAGTCTGCATCTCCCCCAACTGCAGCACAATCCTGAGATCTTCCTCTGTGATCTCAATCGCATCTCCAAAGATGGTACTCCTGATACAGTGAGGCTCAGAAGATCGGTCAACTACTGCACCTTCCCAGAAGGCCTGTTGTATAGAACGATATGGAGTACATGGAGAAGATATAGCATGTGCAATTCTCGATCTCCTTAGAAAGGTGATAATGCCAGAAAAGTCTGAAGCATTTCTACTCATGGTCCATCTAGATGAGCACATATGTTGTGCTTCGTACTCATGGTCCATCGACTCGCCATCTGTTACACAATGAAAGTAAACATTAGTATCCATTGGCTAAGAATGTCTTGAATCACTTGGACTTGAAAACCTTCTTTTCTGTCATGCGAATGAGGTTGTGCGACTGAGATCAAGTCGTGCGAATTAGCAGTGCGATTGAACTCCAGTCGTGCGAATTAACCCATACGTACGATTGAGTGTGCCACTAGACTCATGTGTATGTAAACTCATGCGGTTACACCAGTCGTGCGACTGAACTCATACGCATGGTTCAGTCATGCGGTTTAGCTAGTCGCACACATCAGTCGTGCGACTGAAGTTCATCAAATGTCCATTGCATGTGTTCTGACTGTTCAATTCAAATTCAATTTTTCACCAATTTTGAATTTTAGACTTCGTGCTCTAGTTCATTAGACTCGCAATCCATTAGTTTAACACCTAACATCTTTAATTTCATCTGTTTACGTTGTTTAGTTAGGTTATTTGAACACAAATGTTACAGTTTTTCTGAGTCCGATTGTACAGATTATGTATCAATTTGAGTGATATAACAATGGTTATGCACCGCAAATTACCTATAAAGTCAGTGCAAATGGTCAATACTCGAGAATCAAGAGTTTATGGTGATCAAACGAAATTTGGGCAGAGTAATGTTAGTCGTGCGAATTAGGGAAAATTTGGGAGTGGTGAGTCTCTGCGACTGATTCTCCCTCTATTTATACTTAACCTAAATTAAATCGTACGACTGGGCTAATACGCACATTTCATTCGGGCGAATGGGCCTCAGTCGTGCGATTGGTTCAGTTGGCCCCCTTCAGTCGTCCGACTGGAGTTCAATCGTGCGAATTACTCATTCGTTCGCTCTTAAACATCCGACTGGGTCATTCGTATGGGCCATTCGGTTGAATGGTCCATACTCATGGTCCATTCGTATGAATAGCTCCTATTCGCATGATAAGTCCATACTCATGGTCCATTCGTGCGAATGGGTCATACTTATGAAATTTTCTGCATTTCTTACCATTTTCCATTTAAACCTTTTTTAAGCTTTAGAATCAACATTATACACATTTGATCATCTCAGACATGATCCTTTTATCTTGAAAAACTTTTGATCACCTCAGACGTGATCATTTTAAACACTTTGTCACCTTAGACGTGACCCATTTATCTTTTGAAAACACATGTGGTCATCTCAGACATGACCATTTTAGGTGAATTAATCCTTACTGAATTCCATGATGTAGTCCGACAACAAATAAACTAAAATGACTAGATAAATAGAAAATTAAACTAAAGTACAAAAATTAAACTTGTTTTTAACTTTTGTGAGAGGTAAATCCTAAGATAGAAATCTACTAGATTCGTTTCTGGAATAGGCAGCTTCTATTTAGTTTGACCATACCTGGACCAAATCAATTTTGGAATCATACAGGCAAGTCAAATCATTTGGGACTTGTTATCAAAACCATTTGATGCTCACTTCTCGGTTTTCATCCAGAGTCGTTAGCAAATTTAGGAAATCATACTGGTACTATTAGATTCCCACATTGATTTGGACTTTCAAGAATTTGTATCCATAATGATTGTCAGTATATTTGACCTCTTAAATCCATACATAGACTTTTGACATAGATTGGTGATAGTTTAAGGTTTATTATTTCAACCAACATTTGTGGATCCCACGCTTATATGATAATTATCATTCCTCAGGAGCTTTTGAGCGGTCTACAGGCATTTTGACAAGAAGAGACTATTCTTAGAGCTTACAAAGAGAAGCCAATCCTCAGGTCAGTGCCATCGCATAGTAGAGAGGCGGCAAACAACAATGAATTCTAGAATATCTAGGTTATGCTTATCCTCAGGTCAGTGCCATCGCACAGTAGAGAGGCACACAACCTATCTTCTTGTTAGAGCATTGTTAATTTCTTTATCACATAATGCACCAACAACATAAGTTATTAGCTTGATAGCATTTGTTTTTTTTCGTGCTTTGCTCTATTTATGGTTATCTGCACACATTTGTGGCGTTTACATGCTCGTTACCCCTTATTGGAATATTGTTGATTGTGTTAACCAGTGATAAGATGGGAGCCCACAGTCAGTTGAACAACTTAATTTGATCTTGAGATCACCAGTCAGGTCTAATCATCTATTGTGTTGAATCTACCGACATATCATCTGTGGTCTAGCAACCTCTAGGTCTACTTTCATTGTGTTACCTTAGTAGATACCATTTTTTCTATCATATTTTCTTTTATATTGCTCAGACTATACAAACTTAGACTTTGAATTTTGAATCTTTTCTAAATTAAATATTAAAGTCCCTCTTGATTTGTTCTTGTGTACTATCATTCTCCAAAGTATTTGAATCGGTATCACAGATAGGATCTACCTTCTATTAGCTAGCCTCTCCTTCTCCTTTTTTTTTAATGTTACAGGCTGACCTATTCTCCCCCTAAAATTCTAAAATCATAACCGATTTACATATTTTAGGATTTTTAAGACAGCTAAATAACATGAATTTAATTTAAAACAAACTAGAATAAATAAAGAAAATAAAAAAGAAAAATAGACTAAACTGTATCGAACTACACATGATCATCATCAGGAATAACATCACTTTTCTTTTTAACGTCGTTGACCTCTAACAGATATAGAAAACGTGGTTTGTCAAAAGCTTTTGTATAGAGGTCAACGCGTTGAAAATCCGTATTTATTTTTACCACATCTATTAAATTCTTTTCAAAACAGTCCCGTATAAAATGATATTTTACACCGATGTGTTTGGTCTTAGGATGTTCTACTCGATTTTTAGTTATTGCAATTGCAGCAGAGTTATCAACAAAAATAAGAGTAGAAGAGAAATTTAAACCGTAGTCCCGCATTTGCTGTTGAATCCAAATGATTTGAGAACAGCAACTTGCAGCTGCAACGTATTCGGCTTCACAGGCTGACAGCGCAACCGAGGTCTACTTCTTACACTGCCAGGTCACTAATCTCCTCCCAAAGAGTTGTCACCCTGCTGATGTAGACTTGTAATTCATCTTGCAGCCCCGTAATCCGAGTCACTATACGCCGTGAGCTCAAAGTCATCATCATGAGGATACCACAACCCAAGTGTGGGTGTGCCCTTCAGATAACGAAATATCCTCTTGACCCCGATCAGATGGTTAACCTTTGGCTTAGCCTGATATCTAGAACATAGACATGTAGCATACATGATATCAGGTCTAGAGGCAGTAAGTACATGAGAGATCCAATCATTCCTCGGTACATTGTTGCATCTACCAGATCTCCATTTTCATCAGGTGCTATATCATGGTTTGTAGCAAGTGGACTCCCAGCTACAAAAGCATTCTCCATGTCAAACCGACTGAGAATGTCTCCCACATTCTTGGTCTGATGTAGAAAAATCCCTTTGGGTATCTGATCCACCTATAACCCGAGAAAGAATTTCATTTCCCCCATGGCACTCATCTTAAACTCTGCCTTCATTACTGCTTCAAATTCTTTGCATAACTCTTCGTTCTTTGAACCGAAGATTATGTAATCGACATAGATCTGTACTAGCAGTATATCTCCATCCTTTTCTTTGATAAACCGTGTGCAGTCAATGACTCCCCTACGAAAGTCGTGTTTCACAAGATGAGTTGAGAGTTTCTCATACCAGGCCCTTGGAGCTTGATGAAGCCCGTATAAGGCCTTGTCAAGTTTGTAAACTCTGTCCCAATGATAAGGATCTTCAAATCCCTCGGGTTGATTGTCATAAACTGTCTCTCGAATTTCACCATGAAGGAATGCACTCTTCACATCTAATGATAGACTTTGATCTTCATATACGATGCATAGGCAAGGAAGATGCGGATGGCTTCCATCCTTGCCACAGGTGCAAACACTTCATTATAATCAATCCCCTCGACTTGTCGAAATCCCTGAACTACCAGTCGAGCTTTGTTCCTGATAATGACACCTTGGTCATCCTTCTTGCATTTCAAGACCCATTTGGTGCCAATGACCTTAGCACCTTTAGGTCTATCTACCAGTGTTCATACACCTAACTTCTTGAATTGAAGAAGTTCCTCTTGCAAGGCACTCACCCATGCCTATCATTCAGTGCTTCACTAACGTATTTTGGCTCAAACTGCGAGACAAAACACCGATAAGCACCATCGTGAATGTATCCTTTTTCCATTACCGAGGCATAATCAGCTGAGTACAGCTGATTTCTGGTCTGCACTCCTGATCTGACATCCCCAATGACATTGTCTAGGGGATGATAGACATTTAGACGTGATCCTGGAGTGGTAGGAACAACTACCTAGAGCCAAGATTATGAACATTTGGTTCTGCATCTGAGGTAGAAGGAGTTTGAGGTTCCGAAGTCGAAAAGGCAATGTTTGTGGACTTGTAGGAATTGGAACCTATCTCTCCTGATTGTTCTGGTCATCCTCTTCAGCTTCATCTTCTGAGGAGGAGTCACTGTCTTCTACTGCTCCCCCTGAGTGATGAGATGATTCTCCCTGTGAGCTCGATGATGTTGGATCAAGATATGGTGTATTCAAGATATCATACATCATTCGTGTAGCTAACTCGTCATCAGAAGGAGAGATAGGGATTTTGAAGGACTTGAAGAATCCATCATAGTCGAAAAAGTAAGCGGTTCCTTTTCCAGTAGGTGGTGTGGTATATCTCTGAACATCAACATTACACCACACTTCTACTAAACCCGTTGAGTTGTTGTAAACTCTCTTGTTCAGTATGTTGTATCCTAGGAAGATTCCATCATCAGCCTTCTCGCTGAATTTTCCTTCTTGAGTCTTCTTCAGAAGTGTGCACGGTGCGCCAAATGGTTCAACATACACCAGATTAGGTTTATGGCGTTGAAGTAACTCGTAACATGTCTTGCCATGGCGCTTGACTACCAGAACTCAATTTAATGTATAACATGCATTTGCCACTGCCTCATTCCAGAATTGGATAGGCAGTTTTGAGTCTGCTAGCATTGTCCGTGTTGTCCCTATCAAGCTTCTATTCTTCCTCTCAGCAACACCTTCATCTGAGGTGTGTAGGGAGAAGTGAACTGGTGCACAATTCCCGTTTCCTTACAGTAAGCCTCCATCCACTGTTTCTTGAATTCAGTCTCGTTGTCTGAGCGTATCTGTCTCACCTTCAGCTTGTAGAGATATTCCAGTGTGGTTACTAATTCTTCAATGACTCAAATGTTTCTGACTTGGACTTCAGAAACATTACCCAAGAGAATCTTGAGTAGTCATCAGTCCACATAACAGTACAAGTCACCTGTAATGCTCTTTGTACTAACTGGACCAAACAGATCCACGTGAAGAAGTTCAAGAGGAAGCTCGATAGAATAAAATTTATTTTACTTATAAGACTTCCTCGTCTGTTTGCCTTTCTTGCATGCTACACAGAAATCCGGAAGTTGGAAATTTTTTACGTTAACACCTCTCACTAGATCCTTCTGAATCAAGTGATTCATCTTCCATGATTAATGTGTCCCATTCTCCTATTCCAGGAAATGGAGTCCTTCTCAGTAGCTTTTGATAGGAAGCACTGAACTTCATGATCCATTGTAGAAGCCGTTGAGAGATCCAAAACATAAAGGTCTTTATATCTTGAAGCTGTCATTAGAACTTGGTCCTTTGGAATCACATAGTCTTTTTTTAGGACGTAACACTTCTTGTTGTCGAATATGACTTTAAATCCTTTGTCACATATTTGGGAAACAGAAAGTAAGTTGTTTTGAATTTGTTGAACGTAGTTCACTTTATCAAACTTAACTTTTTGATTTCCAACCTCTCCCTAAGTTGTGATATAACCTCCTTTGTTACCAGCAAACGAAACGTGCCCGCCTTTTATTTGTTTGACGTTTGATAAAAGAACCCTGTTTCCTGTCATGTGCCTGGATGCTTCGCTATTTGCACTCCACGTGTTGGTTTTAGCACTGTAGAGAACACCCTGCACATACAATTTAAAGCATTAGTTTAGGTTAGGAACCCAAGCCTTTACTAGCTTGGGTTTCCCAGAGGCATCACACATCATGATTCAAGCCATTGACCCTTAGAAGGTGAGGGTAGCTCAGGTGCTTCTTGTCATCATTATCAGACACATAGGATGACTTTTCTTTCCATAAGCCAGATTTGTGTAAGGCCTGTTTTTGATAAACAGACGACTGGCTAATGGGTTGAACTTTGGGTTCACTAGTTCTTCTAGGTGGAGTTAAAGAACTCCTCTTAGACGACCTAGGTTTTGAGTTCTGAAGTTCAATTTTCTTCCTAGGTGTCTGAAAGTAAGGACAAAAAGAAGCAATGTGTCCACACTCTCCACAGTTGTAGCATGACCTACTATCAACTTTATGATTAAACTTTCCTTGTGGAGATGTGTGTGACATCCTAGTGACATCATTTGTTTGGGTTTTGACTCTACTTCTTTTGATGTTGCTCTTGTTTAACAAACTTAAATGATTTGACATTTTAACAACTTTTCCATTTTGGTTAACTAGACTTTGACATGAGACTTGTGAAAGGTTAACATTAACAGTCTTTTTAGGTTCAGATTTGACTTTGTTTAACCCTGACTTTATATTAGCCTTTTCAAATTCTTTTTCCAGATTAACACAAGGCATTTTACCTTTTGCCTTTGAAGTGGCCTCCTTTTGTTTTGTTCCAGATTCAATTGAAGAACATGAGGAATTTGGATCACTTACAAGAGGAGTAGACACCACATGATCCTTGATGGGATTGTTATTTATTGGTTTACACTTAGTGTTCATCAAGGTCTCAGGTGGTGGTGGAACCACTTTATAACCCAAACCCTCCCCATTGTTACGCTCTCTCACTAAGTGTTGGACAATATGAGATGAACTTGTCCAACTGTGCAGTTTTTGCTTTAAAGAGTTGACTTCTACTTCTAAAACTGCTTTTTGTTTCTTAGTGTCTTCTAGGGAGTTAAGATAGTACCTAATGTCATTAGCTTGGTTAAATGCTACTACTTCAGTTTCCCTAAGCTGTTTATTCAAAAGGTCTATCTTTTCTTTGTAACTATGCTCATTTTGTTTTAAAACTCTATTTGCCTCAGTGCACAGTTGCAAATCCTTTACTAAGTTGTCATTATGATAAGAACTAGCAATTTCTGATCTATGCTTTCTCTAAATTATTACAATCAGAACAAGCATGATTTTTAAAAGTTGGTCAATAGTACTTACCAATGGAGGTTCTTATGAATTAGTCATCAACGCAGCATCAGATGTCTCTGGTTCTAGTGATTCTGTCTTTGTTGCGGACGTCCCTTCTTCAGGCTTGTAGCTGACCTCTGTTGCAGTCTCTTCACTGTTTGACATCTCTATCTCAACTGCTATATCTCTTCACTCACGGAATCATCATCTAAGTCATCCACGCTCGCAATATTGGATTCTCCCGGAGAGACAAACCTAAGGCTCCAGTCTTATCCTTCATCATCATGGGCGGTCAAGGCTTTTAGATCCTTGCTTGATGAAGTAGAACTGCTAGCTTGCTTGTCTGACGAGTGAAAGATGAGAATGGATTCCATTTCCATCTTCTTTGGCTTCACACATTCTCTTTTGAAGTGCCCCTTTTCTCCACAGTTGAAGCAGGTCACCTTGCTCTTGTCAAAGCCAAAAGTAGTGTCCTTAGTAGCAACCAAGTTTTGTCTGGTCTTCTTCACGAATTCTTTGCCCTCCGACAGCACTTGCTAAGGCCCACATAATATCCATCCTCTCTAGTTCAGTCTCATCAACCTGCTCGTAGTCCTCATCTGCCAGATGGCAGTTTCCAATTTTCCCAGCAACAAGTCCATCATAGGAATGGACCACTGCTACAGAGATCCATGTGCTCTCGAGCTACTTCTACTGTCACGTTTCCGAGATTCTTAGTCGTCAGTCGTGTAGCATTTGCTTCAGATCCAATATTGGGTACTAGAAGACCCTTACGTTTCTGATCCTGAAGGAGCATATGAGCTTGACACAAAGGCAGTCTGAAGAGGTGCTCCAGACGTCTTAACTTGAGGAGTGGCATTGTACAAAGCTGGATTCTGAGTGTATGAAGACTTCTAAGATGATACTTCATCCTTAGTGCTTCTTCTCGCAGCATTAGAATGAAATCATTGATGTCCAACCTTGATAGCAATCCATTCTGTGTCAGATTTGAAACAAAAGAAGCCCAACTTTCTGGCAACCCGTCTGCAAAATTCGACAATTTATCTTCCATGGTAGTTGTGACACCATGTGTGTGCAGCTCGCTCATCAAATGGTAGAATCTATCAATGAAATCGTCTAAACTCTCATTTCCCATGATGAAAAGTTGTCAATTCTTTCTTCAACTCCTTAGCTTTAATGGCCTTCAACGATGCATTCCCGTCATATCATTTCTCTAACTCATCCCATAACTTCTTGGCTTGCTTATTCTCTGAGAATTGGTGAAAAATATCCTTAGGGATAGACTGTGTTAGCAATGCATATACTCTTTTCAGCATTATATTTAACTTTCTGTGCATCAGTCATTCCACCTAAAGTAAGTTTCATCCATCAGCTCCCACGGCATACTGTATCCCGTCTCAATAGCTTCCCACATATTTGGATCCACTCCATTGAGGTAGATCTCAAAACGTTTTTCCAGTGGGGAAACTCATATAAGCTTCGGGGTTTTATATGATTCCCCACCTCACTCTCCAGTAGCAGTAAGTTCTAAATCCGTGAGTCCTTCCTGGCTGTAAACGCTAACAACTGATCCTCCATCTCGATTAACTTTAAGTCTCTTAAACAATCTGTTAACTGGTGCGAATGGAGCGATGCGAATGGGCTACCTGTGCGAATGAAACTATGCGACTGGTTCAATTGTGCGGCTGAATTAAGCGATTGGTCCGAGTGAAACTGATGCGTATGAACAATGCGACCGGTAGGCTTAGTCGTACGAATGAAGATATGACTGATTCCAATCGTACGTCTAGGGATGCCAATGAAGTCCAGTCATGCGATTGGGTCAATCGTGCGACTGAAGCTGCTGTTTTTCGAAAATTTCTAGGTTAACGTGTTTTGGCCGAAAAACCCGAATTTTCACAACCCTAATCGCCTTATGCCGTAGAAACCAAAAGTTGACGAGCAGGGGACGTCCAAGACACTTTTGACATAAAAAGATTGCGTTTTTAGTGAAAAAACACAACCTTTGTATCAAAATTGATTGAATCACACGTAATCAAGAGCCAAGCTCTGATACCACTTGTTAGGATCTTGTATTTAAACGAAATACAAACTGATTAACATGTAAACCAAACTAAATAGTGCGGAATCCTATTTGATTGGCGATCCAATCAGTGAGAACACACGTAGAAACAATAAAGTATTGAATCTAACGTTAAGAATCGATTAGGAATCGATATGCAGCGTCCTATGAACTTGGAGTACGAACTTGGAGGCTTCTGGACGGCTAGGGTACATCTGGAGTTGAATAGGAATGAATGCTTATGTTTTTCCATGAATTAGGTGGTATTTATAGGTTAGGGTTGCTCATTCGGGCGACTGAACCATTAGTAATGTTTAGTCGTGCGATTGAGCCATGCAGTTGATCCATTCGCATGACTGTGCGTTCAGTCGTGCGACTGAGCCAATCTCATGTTCCAATCATACGACTAATCCAGTCTTCTGGTTTAGTCGTGCGACTGAGTCATTCGCCTAAAGTTGTTCATACGTATGGTCCATTCGCATGAGAACTTCTTTGATAAGTTTGAATGTATTCATTAGTATAACATTATGTGTTTCAATTCAAACAATCGCCGACCTATATAACCAATTCAATTATCAACTCATTAATGAAAATTAAACATTATAAATCACAAAAAAACATTCTTATTTCATTAATATCCCAACTATTACATAAGCGTAAGACAAACAAGACATATTACATTCATATCAGGATCTAGGTACATATGTATCAACAATCATTCGCTGAAGTTGATGAAGAACTTTTACCCACTTGGTCTTTCTTTGACTTCTAAACCACCTTTGGAAGCTTAGACTTGACCTTCAATACTTTGGAAGTTTTGTTGACTTTGGAAGTTTTGATGACTGGGTCTCGGAAGATCTTGCTTTCACTGCTGCAGGCTTTAGTACTTCAGGAGTATTCCTTTCTTTCGAGACCAAAGTTTCTTCCGAATGCAAGTTTCCACTTGTCTTCTTCATCATTTTGGAGCTTCTAAAGGAAAGAGATTTCCTTCCGAGGATTGCTTCTGCTTCTCCAGATTCTTAGAAGTTTATTTCTTTGTTATGTGGAGAGTACTCTTTGGATTGTAAACACGATCCATAGCAAAGTGAGAAGTACTCCCACACATAACACAATCCATTTTCTTCCTTCTAGGAGTCTTCTTTTGTGAACAAAGCTGAACTTGATCATTTCACTCTCCATCTTTATCTTCTCATATGATGTGGCAAGTCTTATGTGGTTAGAACTATCTTTGGAGCATGATGGTTCATGTTGTACACCAGTGGTGCATAACTTATCTGCCTTCTTCATTATGATAGTGTTGGACCAAAAGAACCAATGAGCCAAGATCAGAAAACCTCTAAGTCCCACACGGCATCACAACAACTGCTGAAAGCCTCATCGTAGTTTGACAAGTGCTGAAGACTTCAACAGCTGAAGATCAAGTGCTGAAGACCTTAACAGCTGAAGAACCAAGTGCTGAAGTACAACAGCTGAAGAACACAAGTGCTGAAGCTGAAAGACCAAAGTACTGAAGTACAAAAGCTGAAGAGTTCACAAGTGCTGAAGATCAACAACTGATGTACAAAGTCTGAAGACAAAGACTGAAGACATCAGCTGATGATATCTACTGAAGTCATCAGCTGATGAACACCTGAAGGTCAAAGTCTGAAGATCAAGTACTGAAGCCTCAGTAGTTTGTCACAACTGCTGAAGAGTACTTCTTCAGTAGTTGTGATATCAGTAGTTTTTTTCTATGTTTCAGTAGTTTTGTAAAACGACTGAAGAGCTTGTTCTTCAGTCGTTGTAGTTTCAGTAGTTTATATTTTGTACTTAACTTGCTGATATGTTCTCAGTAGTTGTGAACATTTCAGTAGTTTGTTAAGAATTAGTTATTTCTGTATTGGATCTGCCAGTTGTCACTTTCCGTGATAACAGCAGTGACTGTTGCACTCTATATAAGGAGTGACAACCTATTGTAATCATTGAATGAAATGAGTAATTGAATGGAATGAATGATTGATTCGATTAGAAATATTCTTCATCTATAAACATTCCTAGAAATCAGAAATACATATTCTCTCCCTATAACTGTATGCGATCTTAATGCTCACATATATCGTTAGCTTGCTACAATTTGTCTAATTCGTGTTTGTATTCCGCTGCTTTATATTCTGATACATCAAACTTGTGATCACTGATCCTGTCAAATGGTATCAGAGCAGGTTAATCATTGATCGATCTAATAATTGATCATTGAAACTGCTATTCAAGATCCAAGTTTGATTGAATTAGCTTTTGTTTTTGCAAGAAACGGTTATAGAGATTGAATTTTCTGTATTTCTGCTCATTCATCCTGAGATCTTTTCTTTGTTCTCATTGAGTTTGTTGTGGTTTGTCTAAAACTTTTTTAAAATTGAACTAAACTGTTTTTGAACTGAAATGACCACTCCCTCCAATGATCCTCACAATACTGGTTCCTCAACCAAGCCTCCTATGCTGGTTAGGAATGAGTATAACATATGGCAAAGACGTATGCTCCATCACCTGTCTGTTAACAGCGCAGGGTGTTGGACATCAGTGGTACATGGTCCACACAAGCCTATGGTGAATAACCCGAAACCAATCAAATGGTCCGAAGAGGAGGGAGCAATACTCAGATGAGGATAAGAAGTTGCTTGAGATTGATGCAAAAGCCCATGGAATTCTGGCCATGGCTTTGCCCAATGAAATCTATTCTGGGCTAATGCATCATGAAACTGCCCATGACCTCTGGATTGCTTTGAAAGAACAATTGGAGGAACAGATGAGGTCTTGGCAAATAAGAGAGAAATTCTTGCCCAACAATATGAGACATTCTCTCATAGAAAGGGCGAGACACTGACTCAACAATATGAGCGGTTTTCTTGTTTGATCTCTGAACTAAAAATGGTCAAACTTGAATACACCAATATTCAGATGAATAACAGATTTCTGAGATCACTGCCTGAGAGATGGGACACATATACTATTGTCCTACGCTCCAGTGCAAGTTTGGACAAACTATCTCTCACCCAACTCCATGGGAAATTGCTCACTTTTGAGAGAGAGATAGAACAGAAGAGAAAGCTGTCTTCATCTGGAAAGCTCACTGAAGACTTTATACAAGGCAACACTGCCTTGGTGGGTCATGAGTCAGAATATGCTTCATCTGAATGCCAGTATGATGAGCATATTAATTCTCTTCGAGCACTTCTAATTCTGCATTTGTAAGTGTTGATGGTCAGTTCACTGGATGTAATAATGACAATTATGTTTCATTATGGATGATCTCAAGGGGATTGCTGATGATGACTTAGAAGAGATGGATATTTTGAGCCAAATGGCCTTGATAAATATCAGATCTCAGAAGTTCTACAAAAGAAATGGAAGAAAATTCCCAGGACTCTCTGGCAAAACCAAAGTTGTTTTGACAAGAGCAAGTTGAGGTGTCACAAATGCAACGGCTTGGACACTTTGCAAGAGAGTGTAGATCAACTGGATCTAACTCTACTGCACCCTTTGTGACTTTTCCTGGCAATAGTCAACAACACAGAGGGCAACATCCTGTCACATCTAGTCATCATCCTCAACAACAATCTCCGGCATATTTTGTTCCTCAGGGCCAAATGCCATATCAGTACCCTGGTTATTACATGCCACAGTCAAATCAAGTTCAAGTTCCTATGACACCACAACCTCATGCATTACCAGAACCTCAGCCTTCCTATCTCATCAACAACCTTCATCTCAACAACACAGCTTCTTCACCCCAGGAGTTGTTGACTGGAGCAGTTTACCAGATGACTTGTCTGGTCATGATCAACTGTTCTCAGGTGCTGGTCAACATGGTGGTGACAGTCCCTTTGGGAATCTAGCTCTTATGGCTTTGGAGTGTTCTGATACTTCATCTTCCAATGCCTCTACACCTCAGGTATCACAGGTATCCTCTGAGGCAAAAGCCAAATTATGTTCTGAACAATGCATAGCAGCATTTGCTTCCATTAGAGAAGCAAATGTAGCTTTAATTAATAAGAACATTGAGCTAGAACAAATAATTCCAAAAACAAAGCTGAGTTTGAGTTTGTGCTCAAAGATAAAAATGATGAGGTTTATAAATGAATTGCAAAATAATTGATGATAAGGCTAGAGAAGATGTACTTCTAGAGAAGTACAAAGATCTCAAAGAAACCCTTGCAGTTACCCAGGCGAGTGTGATAGATGGGTACAATCATGCAAAGGTTTGAAATGCTTTTTAGTAAGCAATCTACTTCAAATGTGAAGTTTGGCATTGGCTACAATCACACTGCTCCACCTACAGATTTTACCCAAGAGCAGAGGTAGAATCTGATGGTGAGAGTGATAACCAATCCATCAAATCATGTGATCTACCTTCTGATACAGCACAATCAGAAAGTAGCAGTCAGAATCAAGTCCTCCTTGAACCTATCAGCTGATGTTGATGGTCCAAATGCTGACATTCACATGATCAATAAGTTGATCACCTCAGGAGTTAATCCTGAAGGTCCTGAAAGGACTGGAGAGCAGGATTTAACACCTGAAGTTCAAACTTCAACTGCTGTCAGCACTGAAGAGAAGAAAACTGGCAGTAGAAAGAGTTTGAAGGCTACTAAAGAGGATGTCAAGAAAGCAACCAATGCTTCCAAAGCATTGAAGAACAAGTCTTCTGTTGCTTCACCATCTTTAGTGATGATCAACCTAAGATGAAGAAGAAACATGTGAAATATGTGGTTTGTTCAATCATCTTACTGATGATTGTTGGTACAAAAGAGGTTCCAAACTCAAACAAAAAGAAGAAGAATTAATGAGAAAATGGTAAAAATGAAAACTGAGTTTGAGACCACATTTGTATCAGCAACATCAAATCCTGTAACCCTTAAGTCCTTAAAGCAATTCAAAAAGGAAGGAGTTAAACAGGTGACAGCTGTGGGTGCTCAAAAGAAGAAGGTGCAACATAGGACCTTATCTAACTCCACTAGCAATGTGTTCTGATGAGCTGAAAGCTTTATCACAAAATCAGACACAGCTGGTGATGATGGTACACATCTGTTGGGTAGAGTTAACCAACTAGATTCTCCTATGTTGAAACCACAGAAAAGGAGGTCTAAGCCAAAGACTCCTCTTTCACACCATCTTCAATCTTCTCAGGCTGTTGTTACAAATAAACATGTAGTTTACCATCTATTGATGAGACCCGGCCCAACCAAAAAGGTTTGGGTCTCTAAAACTAACTGATTGTTTATTATTGCAGGGTTCTTCACATGCCAAGTAGCATCTGGTATGTAGACAGTGGGGGATCTATGCACATGACTGGGAACATCTCTCTCTTCATGACTACTCTCAAGGAAAGAAGGATTTTGTCTCTTTTGGCAATGATGCTAGGGGTTACATCATCGTAAGGGCTTTGTCTCCAATGGAGAAATCAAATTGATGATGTTAATCATGTGAAAATCTCAAGTACAACCTCTTGAGTGTCAGTCAATGTGTGATAAGGTCATGTTGCCCTTTTCACAAGTCAAAACTGTAGGATTCTGTCATCCAACGTTTTGCACTTGATTGACAAGGTGTTGGATGATCACACTCTCCTGAAAGCCAACAGGACAGGAAGAGTGTATGCCTTAGATCTCTCTAAGAAGATAGATCTCAAAGGCAATCCTTGCCTATTTTCCAAAGCCTCTTTTCAAATCTAAACTGTGGCCAGGAGGCTTGGTCATGTCAATCTCAAAAACATGAATCAGCTTAGCCACAATAGTTTAGTCAGAGCTTCTTACCAATAAAGGAGTTCCACTGTGATGAAACATGCACTGCTTGTTTAAAAGGAAAACAACACAAGGTCTCATTCCTCCTATTGAAGTGTCCAGTCCACTGCCTGCTTGCAATTACTGCATATGGATCTATTTGGTCTGTGAGAGTAATGAGCATGGCAAAGAAGAAATACTGTCTGGTAATTGTGGATGATTACTCCAGATTTGCATGGACTTTCTTTCTCTACACTCAAAGGATGAGGCTGCTCAGAAGATTATCCACTTTGTGCTGTACATTGAGAAGCATATTCCCTTCCAGTCAAGTGTATTAGGAGTGATAATGGAACTGAGTTCAGAAATCATACACTTGATAACTTCTATCTTTCAAAGGGAATCAAAAGGCAGTTCAGCATTCCAAGGACTCCAGAACAAATTGGAGTAGTGGAGAGAAAGAACAGGACCCTCATTGAAGCTGCCAGGTCCATGCTGGCTGACTCAGGTTTGCCATTGACCTTTTGGGCCGAAGCTGTCAACACAGCTTGTTATGTGCAAAATAGAGTTTTAGTAAATCAGAGGTTGATGAAGACTCCATATGAAGTTCTCCATCATTGGCTCCTCTGATTTCATTTTTCAAAGCATTTGGGTGTCCCTGTTTTATTCTCACACAAAGGATCAACTCCACAAATTTGATCCTAAGTGGATGGCAGGATACTTTGTTGGTTATTCATCTACTTGCAAGGCATACAGAGTCTTCAAACTGCAGAACAAAGATGGTTGAAGAAACTCTACATGTTAAGTTTAATGAATCTCCAAAGGACAAGATTCCACAAAGTCCTGTGGAGTTATTTGATTTGGACATACTGCAATATGTTCCCTATCAAACTCTGCTGTTGCTCCTGTCAACAGTTCACCACCTGGTGGTACTGCTGATGATGATGATGATTGCAGTACTCACCTCTTTAGGTTTAGTGATCAGCTGCCTGACTCACTAGACCTGATGTTCCTGTAGCGCCAGTAGCACCATCCACAACAATGCTGATGAGATTTCTTCAATTCAACTTCTTTGAATTACCATCCACTGATTGGTTTCAAGGAAATGATCACCATCACCATCTGTTGCTGCTGACCTGCTAACACTTGCACAGATCTCATTGTGTATCAAGATCTGAAGAATCACCCTATGTCTCAAATCATTGGTGATATCACTGCTGGAGTATCAACAAGAGTCAATTGTCAATTTCTGCTTCTATGCTCTCTTCATCAGTCAGCAAGAGCCAAAGAATTATCACATTGCTTTAAAGGACAATGGATGGTTTGATGCCATGCAGCTTGACTTCTTCAGTTCAAGAAACAGCAAGTGTGGGAACTGGTTCCTCTACCTCCAGGTAAGTGTGCCATAGGCACTAAATGGGTGTTTAGGAACAAAACTGATGAAATGGGCTTATTGTTAAGAAACAAGGCCAGACTGGTTGTTCAGGGTTTTGCACAAGAAGAAGGTATTGATTATGATGAAACTTTGCCCCTGTAGCCAGACTGGAAGCAATTCGATTGTTTTTAGCTTATGCTGCTTATCAAAAACTTAAAGTCTTTCAATGGATGTCAAAAGTGCATTTTTTGTATGGAAAAGTTAAAGAAGAGGTTTATGTATGTCAACCTCCAGGCTTTGAGGACAATAAACCCTAATTGGGTGTATAAGCTTGATAAAGCTCTTTATGGGTTAAACAAGCTCCAGAGCCTGGTATGAGACATTATCAACTTTCTTCTGGAAAACAATTTCACTAGAGGCTCCATAGACAAGACTTTATTTATTAAGAAAGCTGGGCAGCATAATCTACTTGTTCAAATTTATGTAGATGATATCATTTTGCATCCTCTGATCCAAAGTTGTGTGATGCCTTTACAAAGTTGATGCAACAGAAGTTTGAAATGAGTGCCATGGGAGAATTACAGTTCCTTTCTGGGTTGCAAATCAAACAAAAGGCTGATGGAATTTTTATTCATCAATCCAAATATACAAAATCTTTTGCAAAAGTTTGATTTACAAAACTGTAAGCCCTGTTCTACTCCCATGAGCAGCACCACACAACTGGACTCAGATCAGAAAGGTAAGTGGTTGATGAAACACTTTACAGATGTATGATGGGTCCTTGATGTATTTAACAGCTTCTAGACCAGATATTATGTTTGCTACATGTGTTTGTGCTAGATTTCAGGCTGCACTAAAGAGTCTCATCTGATTGCAGTCAAGAGGATCTTTAGATATCTGCAAGGCACTCCATCTCTAGGTTTATGGTATTCTACCAGACATTCTGGTAAATTAGTTGCTTTTTCTGACAGTGACTATGCAGGGTGTAAGCTGACCAGGAAATCAACTTCTGGTGGATGTCAATTCCTAGGCAACTGCTTGATTTCTTGGCAGAGCAAGAAACAGACCTCAGTTGCTACATCCACTGCGGAAGCAGAGTACATTGCTGCTGCAAGCTGTACATCTCAGTACTCTGGCTTCAAAACCAACTTTTGGATTATGGCATTACAGAGACTAAGACTCCATTGTTAATGGATAGTGCTTCAGCTCTTTGCATTGTCAAAAATCCAGTCCAGCACTCTAGGACCAAACATATAGAGATCAGACATCATTTTATAAGGGATTTTTTGAAAAAGTCTGATTGATCCTAAGTTTGTGCCTAGTGCTGATGAGCTTGCAGACATTTTTACTAAGCCTTTGGATAGTTCAACTTTCCAAAACCTGTTTAAGGCTTGGTATGCTGCTGCAGCTAGAATAGGGACAACTACTGATGATCTCAGTAATTCATACTGATGATCATGAGTGCCTGTCACATATAAGTACTGATGACTCTTTTAACCTCAGTAGTTTTTTATAACTACTGAAGGCTAAATGTCTCACAAGTACTGAAGTACTTCATCTGCTCTAAACTACTGAGTAGTTACAACTACTGATGCAGTCATAACTACTGCAATCAGTAAAAACAGATAAGTACTGATGTCCTATGAAACACTGAAATCAGCCATAAAGACTGATGAATGTGTTGAGGACAGTTTGCAACACTGAAAAGCTAAGAATTGACGAAAACAGCTGAAGAGAACTTTCTCTTCAGTCGTTTGTACAACTGCTGTTTCATTTTAAACAACTGAAGCAAAACCACGTCTTCAGTAGTTTTTTATACTACTGATGACCAATACCAGTCTTCAGTTGTTTACAACAGCTGATGACAAAACCACTGTCTTCAGTAGTTTCATAACTACTGATGACAAACACCATGTCCTCAGTTGTTTCAATCATCTGAAGTCAAAACCACGCTCTTCAGTAGTTTTCTAAGTACTGATGCCTAACACCACGACTTCAGCTGTTTCAACGTCTGAAAGGATAATACCATGTCAACGGTCGTTTAAAACTACTGATGACTAACACCACATCCTTCAGTCGTTTCCTCACCCTACCCTATAAATACCCTTCACCTGAGCTCTCCATGCTTCATCTTCTTCAAACCTAACGTTCCTCTCCAAAACTTCCATGGCGTCTATGCAAATTAAACCGCGACACAACTGTGTTGCCTACCTCACAAAGTCGCCGATCTGGACTAAGTTCGATACTGCTATCGATCTTATGGTTCAGTCCCAATACAACAAGGCATTCCTTCTGAACCCCGTTTTACATGCCGAATCCTTGAATCAATTTTGGATGAACGTTACTGTTACAACTGAGGAGAGCAACACACGATCCCTCCGGTCAGTCGTCAACAACAAAGAAGTAGTGATTACTCCTGCAACAATCCGTAAAATTCTTCAACTGAGTGATGCTACCTCTCCTCCTGCTGATATCCGAAGGGCACCATAGATCTATCTTTGCTCAGCATGGATATCAAGGTGATCTCAGTGCCACACCACCATCATGAAGAAACACTTTAATGACGCTGAGCGCCTGATTTTTCACATGGTCAATGTATGTTTGGCCCCTAAGACATCGTCTTGGGATCAAATGTCCACCAAATGGCAGCAGGTAATGTATTCTATCCTTGAGCAACAACCACTGAACTTTTCAGAATAATATTTTCAGAGCTCAAAGATATGGCTCAAAAACTAACTGCCAACCGTTGGATACTCTATCCACGGTTCATAATGGCCATTATTATAGACCAGCTTAATGCTGAGGGACTTGTTGGCTTGGGAGTCCCTGCTACGGCTGTTCTGCCAGAAGTATACTCCCGCACAACTCTGACCGGACACTCAAACTGGCTGCCAAGCTGCGAAAACCCACGCAGCTGGAACCCACAGCCACCACCTCCAAATCAAATGTCCCCACCAAACCCACCAAAAGAAACCCAAAATGGCTACTCAGGGAATTGAGTCCCCTGAGGATGCTCCTGCCCACAAACGCAGGATATATCCACTAGTCCTAACCCCTAGTGGATACAATGACTCTTCTCCAGCCACAGCCGCTCAGGCTTCCTCTCAACAGGAGCCTGCAGCAACCCAAGGGGCACCTACTTATCTGGGATCTTACTCACTTGAGGAGATTGCCATTGAAGAGCACCATCCACCCCAGGTGCACACTGCTTCTAACCCCTTACCCCAAACAACCGCCCCTCACAGCCCAACTTTAATAGTTGCACAAGTGCTGACTCAATTGCACTCCTCACCCCCTCCCCAGAAACCACTTACTACTGGGAATTCCTCTACAATTGAGGGGAGGAACACAGTGCACCTGAGAACCCACAGCACAGGGTTTCCCAATTCTATCTCCTGGTGTAGACAAGGAGCTTAGAATATCTAGTGAGGCTGCCACCTTCTCTGACTCAGCACATGACCAGAGTGAGGCTGGTCACATTGCTAAGACCTCCCTAGAGGCAACAGCTGATGATGGACATTGTCCTGACTGGAAGTCCCCAGTACCAAGCACAAGGGGCACATGCACCAACTGGTCTACACCCAGTGCATGTAAATCCTGCTCTAAGCAGGAGGTCAGGTGATTCAGTATCAACTGATGATGACCTGAGCTTCTTCTATGATGTAGTTGCTCAAAATACCATTCTAGAGGATGAGGTTAGCAGACTCAAAAGCTGCTGGCCAAGATGTCTCAGGATGCAAGTCCATCTGCCACCATCATACACCCACAGATGGCACCTTCCCTTGAAGGTTTCCCAAACACCGAGCCACCCCAAAATCACCCACCTGCCTCTGCTTCAGGCCCTACTTCTCAGGAACAGAACCCTCCTGAGCAAAGGTGCTGTACTCCAAAATTCCCTCCCTCTCATCACCCCCATAATCACTGATATAGTGATCAAAGCCCTTGATGAGAGGCTTTCCTCCACATTACACCCCGGTTGATGCTGCTGTCCAAAAGACTCTTTCTGCGGTACCAACCCCTTCCTCCAATGCAACCAAAAGGGGGAGAGTCCTGCAGTGAAAGAAAGGAAGAGGAAAAGATCTGAGAAAAGGAAGAGAAGCAAGTCCAAGAGGAGGAAAAGAAAAGCAACTCTGCTCACGTACAAGCGAAAGAGAAGTGCTGATGATCACACTGCTGAAGACAAATCCTTGGAGGAGCTGGTCAAAGAAGCTGACACCACACACAGCCGCTCCATGGATAAAATAATTGAACACTCTTCAGGCAGGGTTTGACACAGCCACACTGGATAGTGAGATCAGAAGGTTAGAAGTACAAGAGATACAAACCCGATGGGCAGGGTATGATGCTCTTGAGAAAGAGAGGTTGGAAATAATGATCCGCTTTATTGCAAAATACTTGGGAAGATCATTAATGGATCCGCGCATGGTCCAGGACAGCATTCTGGCTATAGCCACCAGAATCTGTCTGTCTGAGCAATTCAACAAAGGGATTATTGTGGAAGCCCTTGATGAGGCTGGGCTGGCAAAAGGTTAGAGATGGCTAAACTCACAAAGGCGAAATTAACTACAAGGATGCTAGATCAACCTTCCCTTCCACCCACTCAAACCATCCTATCCCTCAAATCTCCCAACCAACCTCTAAGCCAAAATCCAAACATCCTCTTCTTCAAAACCAATCCCTTCACCAACCCAACCATCATCCAGTGATGTACCCCAAGGAGGAGAAGGGTGCTGAGGATGGAAAGAGAAGAAGAAGAGGATGAAGATGATAGTCTGCCACTCTCTGGTTCTGAAGCTACCAAACCCCGAAGTCAATCCATGATCACACCTGACTCTCAAAGGAAATGGTCAGAGTCAAGATAGAAGAAGAAGAACAACAAAAACAGCACGATGAGCAACTGTTGAAGATGGTTGACAAGGAATTTCCTCAGTCATCATCTATTCAAGCCATGAAAGGGCATGCTCAAAGGCTATACACTCTCAGGCACACCTTTCAGTATCAGAAGGAGAGAGTGAGAGTATGGCCAGACCCCAGGGTGAGTTCTAGAATCCATAAAAGAACTATCCCACACAGATACAACGGCCAGTACGAAAACAATAGATCTACCATCATGTTGGCCGTTGTAGTCTCACCTTGGGAAATCATTGATGAATTCAAGAAAGCTCACCAAGCAAAGAAGACACCTCAAGCCTTACTAGAAAACAAGATGATTAAGAAGGGGTTGTTATATAAAAAGCTTGAAGACATCCAAAAGAATGAGCTCCAGTTACTCTCTTGAAGGCAACCATCCTGATGAATTTGTATATAGGGAGGTAACTACGGTGGAGCTGAAAAATGGCAGGACCATGAAGTACTTATCAGAGTACTATGGTCCAGAGTTCTTCTTCGAAGGAGGAGCTGAAGAACTCTCTCAAGAGGAACAAATTGTTCTCCTTGAGGCCTATGTTCGTGAGTCATACAGACTCATTATGGGGAAGTAAATCTCATGAATGGGATAACAACTCTGTGTCCAGTTCCCCAAAACAGAGTTCCCATTCATACTCTGCCAAACAAATATTTGAGATTTCTTCCCAGGCCGGAGCGTACATGGGTCATCTTCTCTACTGATCAAGAAGGAAAAAGACCAACATTTTTGCCATCAATAAGTGAGTATAAATAAGTTAGAGGTTTTGGCTGCATTGGTTCAGGGGAGTTTGTTGGACCAAAAGAACCAATGAGCCAAGATCAGAAAACCTCTAAGTCCCACACGGCATCACAACAACTGCTGAAAGCCTCATCAGTATTTTGACAAGTGCTGAAGACTTCAACAGCTGAAGATCAAGTGCTGAAGACCTTAACAGCTGAAGAACCAAAGTGCTGAAGTACAACAGCTGAAGAACACAAGTGCTGAAGCTGAAAGACCAAAGTACTGAAGTACAAAAGCTGAAGAGTTCACAAGTGCTGAAGATCAACAACTGATGTACAAAGTCTGAAGACAAAGACTGAAGACATCAGCTGATGATATCTACTGAAGTCATCAGCTGATGAAACACCTGAAGGTCAAAGTCTGAAGATCAAGTACTGAAGCCTCAGTAGTTTGTCACAACTGCTGAAGAGTACTTCTTCAGTAGTTGTGATATCAGTAGTTTTATTTTCTATGTTTCAGTAGTTTTGTAAAACGACTGAAGAGCTTGTTCTTCAGTCGTTGTAGTTTCAGTAGTTTTATATTTTGTACTTAACTTGCTGATATGTCTCAGTAGTTGTGAACATTTCAGTAGTTTGTTAAGAATTAGTTATTTCTGTATTGGATCTGCCAGTTGTCACTTTCCGTGATAACAGCAGTGACTGTTGCACTCTATATAAGGAGTGACAACCTATTGTAATCATTGAACGAAATGAGTAATTGAATGGAATGAATGATTGATTCGATTAGAAATATTCTTCATCTATAAACATTCCTAGAAATCAGAAATACATATTCTCTCCCTATAACTGTATGCGATCTTAATGCTCACATATATCGTTAGCTTGCTACAATTTGTCTAATTCGTGTTTGTATTCCGCTGCTTTATATTCTGATACATCAAACTTGTGATCACTGATCCTGTCAGATAGGATGACTTGGACATGAACTAGAACTCTTGTTGTTGGAGTTCAAGTTTGTGTCCTTAGCTTTAACTACTTTAAAGTCTTTGTTTCTGTGAAGAGCTGAAGATGGCCTTGATATCTTGAGCCTTTTTTGCCTTTCCCTTGCTCCTTCTGATCAAGTTCTTTCTCTTGGACTTGGTCATCCCAAAAGCTTTGCTCTCGTTAGAGGGATGATAACCATTCTTAGAATGCTCTTCTGCACTCCTCTCAAAGCCATTCTTCATCATCTCCTCTTCATCCACTTCAGTTATGGGGTCTATAAAGGAACCTCATCTTCACAAGTTCAACACCTAGGAGATCTTACAAAGAAGACAGTGTGTGGAGGAGCTATCTCACAAGATCCCAGTTCTTGCTTATTCTGATAACAACTTTTGCATGCAAGGATGAGGATATCATGTTCTTAAAGGTCTCTTCTTCAAAAACAAATTTTTCTACCATGGCTTTGCTGATCACAAGCTCAGCCTAACATTCAGTAAACTTAGTTATAAGATCCTTGATTTGAGTCCTATAATTGGTGTGCTCATGTTTAAGAAATAAAATGGTTTTCTCTAAGTCCTCTATCTTTAACTTATAATCATTTTTAGCCTTTTTGAAACCAGATTTTAAGATATTCAAGGACTCAAGATCAGATCACATCTCTAAGTTGTAAGACCTGTATCTATTTACTTTAGTAATACATTCAGGAGCACAAAGATATTCCAATATTTCATCATGGTCAGCCATGAGTGCTTGATTTAGAGATATATCTTCCACTTGAAAGCTCCGATCAAAGCCTCCTGCTTCAACAGCAACTGCAGCTTGCTACTTTGGCTTCTCATTATGGGGAGCTCTCTTAGTGTAGTTTGGTTTGACTTGAGTTTGGCCACCATTTGCTCTTGGTTCCTTGCACTCTCAAGCAAAGTGGCCCATCTGGTTACAATTATAAGACTTTATCATGCTTTTATCCAACCCAAACATTCCATTGGCTGCATTACTAGGAAACTTCCTCCCTGTCCTCTTGTAGAACTTCTTGGCTCTGTGATTGAGAAGAGCCATCTGGTGAACTATCTCCATATACTCTAGATCATCTGGATAGATACAATCCAAGTTTTCAAGGTTGAAAAGAAAGTTTCCTGGGGATTCATCAGCAGAGACAAAGGCATGAGAAAAACTTGTCTCTTGGAAGGGACTTCCTTTAGTGTAGCTTTTTCTTGGAGTCTCTAGGAAAGTGATGAATGTACGCTTTTGTGAATTATCAGGGTAGCATATGAGATGATGTTGAGGTTCTATTCTATCCCTTTCAGTCACATGAAGGTCTGAACCCATTTTATTGCTAAAGTTACCAGATGAGTTTTGTATGTTCATCTCCATCTGGTATCCACTGCAAGTACCATACAACTCAGTCAGAGTAAGAGTCTTAAGGTACTCAGTCCTCTTGATAACAACATAGTAATGTGTCCATTGTCTAGGAAGAGAGGACATAAACTTCCTTACAATGTCTTTGTTCTCAAGAGTTATTCCAACATCAATTAGAGTATCCACAATCTCAACATACCTAAAGTATTATTGAGTCATGGTCTCACCTGTTTTAAAGGTGAAGTTTTCAAACTGTTGCTTGAGTAGATCCTTCTTGTTCTCCTTGGCTTTAGTAGAACCCTAATACATAAGCTTCAATGCTTCCCATAGTTGCTTGGCAGTCTTATACTTCTTGAAGCCTGTTAGATCAAGAAGAAGGCTGGTGCAACCAAAACCAAATCACTTAGATAATTTTGGTGCTACATGCAAAGGCTTCCAGAGCTTAGTGTGGAACTTCCAAAGGTTGTAGAGTTCTTTCGAAGATAAAGTGAAAGATCAGCTTCCGAAGATAGAACTCTATTTCCGAAGCAAGAGCATACTTCCGAAGGTTAAGTATTAGATGAGCAATGAAAAGACTACTTCCGAAGTATGAAGAAACGAAGAAGTTCCTAAGCCTTAGAAGAAGCAACCTCTTCCGAAGTGTAAGTGGCTTCAGAAGTACTTGTTCTTCCGAAGCTATTTAACCTTCGGAAGACACTGCTATGAACCAGTGGACATAAGTATGGTCTCTGACACTCCACTGTAGACCTCTGATACTGCATGGCATTTTCTCAAAGAGCCATGCAGTTGACCGTACTTTATTCCACTGTTTACCTTTTTATGATAGTACATGTTACCAACTTTAGTTGGTAACAAAAGGTAAGTCAGGGACATGTCCTGACTACCAATCTCAGATAAGACTTTATCCGAGATACCTTAAACTATAGTCTTGTAGTATAGGCTTTAGTTATAGGATCCCAACTGGTATCAAAGTATATCCGGCTGTAGGTAGTATTATATATAGTTTCTCATTGTAACTCGAAAAGATAAGCTTGTAAGAGTCTTGTAATATTTGAGTTGAGAAGCAATATATGCATGTACCTTGAAAAATACTTTCTATGTTCTGTATTACTTACTATATTCCTTCATTCGAGTGTAATTCAAGGTGAGTTTGAGAGAAAAACTAAGTGTTATGTGACCCTTAACCGATCCTGCAATTGGTATTAGAGCTTCTTAGGCTCTTGATTGCGTGATCTAACCATCCAAGTCAACTTGTTTTTCACTCCTCGTACAACTCACTCACTCAAAATGGCCCTTAACAAGTCCAAAGTAGAGATGGGAACCATGACAAAGGCTCATATCATTACTCCTGAAAATTTCAGGTCTTGGAGCAGAGAATGGAAGGCTTCATAAGATATCAAGACAATAAGATGTGGAACTCCATTGTCAATGGCCGTATAAGCCACAGGTGGCATCACCTGGTGGAAACGGTGCCATGATTGAAAAAGCTATTGAAGACTATTATGACGAAGACCAAAAGAAGATAGACATCGACAGCAATGCTATGACAATTCTCATGACTTCAATACCGAACACCATCATGGTGGGGTTTTAGCATTGTAAGTCTGCAAAGGAAATGCTTGATGCTCTTGCTCAGATGTACTCAAGCTCCAATGACTCGAACTACTCATTGAAGCAGCAGTCTGAGAACTTCACTTATATTGCTGGAGAGACCCTCAGCCAGCAGTATTTCAGGTATATGGATCTTATCTCCTCTCTTCAGTTTGTGAAAATCACTCCTGAACTCAGAGATCTCACAAGAAAGTTCATGAATGCTCTTCCAAACGAGTGGACATTTTACTGTGTC
This sequence comes from Flaveria trinervia, assembly GCA_025506515.1. Classification (NCBI taxonomy): domain Eukaryota; kingdom Viridiplantae; phylum Streptophyta; class Magnoliopsida; order Asterales; family Asteraceae; genus Flaveria; species Flaveria trinervia. Next base: position 74,931,222 of record CM046443.1, read on the forward strand.
TCTATCAAGAGGACAGAGAATTTGAACACTCTCACTATGACTGAACTTTACGACATCCTTGATAGATATCGTTTAGAGATGGAAGTAAGAAAGGCCACCAAGCAAGTCGTCCTCTGAGTTTTCTGCTAGCAACGCTTTAATGGTTGCAGAAGGCTTAGCACCCCCACAACCTCAGCACTACCTGACTTACCAGCAGCCATCCTGCTCTTTTGGACCTTACATCATTTTTCCTGAGACTCTAAGGTCTCAACAGGCTCAACACAATTCCTTCCAGGAAAGTTGTGCCTTTGTGTTAGGAAGTGGACACTCCGGTGATTTTCAATACTGTTTTGATGATCTCGAGTGTTTCAAACCAGATGATGTAGAGTATGTGGACATTGTCCAATACATGGCTCTTTTAACTTATAGAGCGAAGAAGTTATTTAAGAGAACTGGAAGGCAATTCCCTCAAAACCCAACTACCAGCAAGTTTGGGTTTGACAAGACCAAAGCCAAGTGTTACAACTGTAACCAACTCGGTCACTTTGCAAGGGAATGCGAGGCTCCCAAGACCAATCCGGAACCCCACAAGCCTCCACACATCCCTCAATCTCAAAGCCCACAAGAAAGTCAACTGAAATAACTACAATGGCTCAAGAAGTTGACTGGAGCTTCATGGTACAGTATGTGACTCCTGCTCAAGCTCTTATGGCAGGAACAGATGATACTCAGGTATATGAACATCTCTGTACTCCAGCCTGTATAGCTAAAGTTAAACATTATCAGGATTACAATATGGAAATCAAATCTGATATTTAGTCTTTAAATATTTTAAAATTTGATTTTAAGAGAGCTGAATCAGACTATCAAAAGAAAATTGAAGAGTTAGAGAAAACTATGTCTCTTTTAAAACATGAACACGCCAACTACGAGACTCAAATCAAGGATTTGATATCCAAATTGTCTGAGGCTCAAGCATAGCTTGTTATTGTTGAAGCTCAGGCCAGGAAGCATGTTATTTCTGAGAAGAACTTCCAAGCTATTCTTGTATCATCCTCCCACTCCAATCTCTGTTATCAGAACAAAGGAGGGTTGGGAACCAATGAAATTGCTCCACCATACTCTTATGAGTCTATTAGACAACCTAGATGTGGTACTGAGGAGTAAGAGGTTCCAACTACTGACCCTTCCTCACTAGAGTTGAAGTATGAAGCAACAATAATGGCCACCATAGGGAAGGAACAGGTACAAGTACCCATCTCCTCCTGTGAAGATCAAATCCTAACCTCTAAGGCCAGAAGAAGTAGAGCTAAAGCTGCTAGAAATACTGCCAAGAACGTGCTGAATCTAAGCTAAAGATTGACCCAAAACAGAAAGGTGTCTTTATCTCAGCTGGTTTCCAAGTGTTAGGTACTTCATATTCAGGAAATGAGTGTAATACTAGCACTCTTGTCCTGCCAAAAGATCAGAAGTTGAAAGGAAAGGTTGCTGATGAAGAAAAGAAGCCCAAGAAACAACAACCTTCACTATCCCAAAAGACTAACATTACATGCATAATGTGTGGTCTGCACAACCATATGGCAAAAGATTGTTACTACAATCCTGCAAGCACACATTGTGCAAACAATGCTAGGAAAGAAGGACTTAGGGAAGGTTTCACATTTGGACCTTTTCAAACAGTTCAAGTGATGAAGAAGGGAAAGCTGGTTTCCGAAGCAAGGTTTCTTTCAAAAGAAACTATTTCTTCCGGATGGAAAATGGCCTCGGAAGCAAATACTACTAAAGTTCGAAAGAACAAGAAGATTCCCTTGAAACCATCCCAGAAGAAGACTACTTAGGAAGAAAAGGTGGTGAAGACTTCTTTCGAAAAGAAAGAAGCTTCGGAAGAAGGCCATGCTGCAAAAGCCTCTATAGGCTCATCCTCCAAGATTGACCAAAGGATGGACTGTAAGATCAAGGAAGATGTTGGAGCCCAAATCTCTTCTTCAAAGACATCTATTAAACCCCATGCATATCTTTTGGTTCACTTATGTCATTATCCTTGAAAGAACTCAAGACCAACAAGGCTTGGACTTCCAATCCAAACTAACAGTCTTATCTTATGTGCAGGGACATCCATATGATAAGAACAACAATGTCTGGATTGTGCACAATGGATGCTCCAGGCACATGATAGGGAACATATCTCTCCTTCAATAGTCTCAACACTATGATGGAGGTCTTGTCCAATTTGGAGGTGAGGCCGGAGGATATATTTCTAGCAGAGGGAGTATATCCAATGGTAAGTTAAAAGTTGACAAAGTTAACTTTGTCAAACAGCTTGAACACAATCTGTTAAGTGTTTCTCATTCTATGATCAAAAGCACTAGATGTGTAGAGATTAATGAAGAGGCTGATGCAACCTAAACATCTTTAGTCTTTCTTGCATGCTACACAAGTGCATTAAAATGAAATGCTTCAAAAGTTTCACATGTGCAACAGAAATACTCTAAGTGTGAAATCTTCCGAAGCCAAGACCAACATCTTCCGAAGCCAAAGATGAAGTCTTCCGAAGCCTCAGAGACAAAGTCTTCTGAAGCTTCAAGTTCATGAAGACAGATTTCTTCCGAAGACTTTTAAGATATGCTTTATCTGATGTACTGTTCAATAAAGTTGGACACCTTCCGCTGCGACTCTACAAGTCACCAACTAACATGGTTTGGTGAAAAGGTCCATGCTTTTGGTAATTGTACATTGAGGTCTTGAGTCTGTAACTTTCTACTTTATGTACTTTATCCTTTTTGTAATAGATAAGGATGTGAGCTATGGCATGTCATAGTCACTATATATGCTTTGTAACACTTGTAATAGAACATAGAGAAAGCAATGTACTGCATTCTTGAAAACCATACACTTGTTGTTCTTTATATTCTGTCTCTTACATTACTTATGTTCTTAATGTCTTATCTTGGTTAATTCCAGTTTACTGCTTGATTAAAGCTTGGTTAATCTCCTCTTTGTGTTGTTGTGTTGTAACTCACACCCTTCAACGATCCTGCATTGGTATCAGAGCATTCAGGCTCTTGATATAAGATCTCACCATCTTAAGATCCCTCACACACACAAATACCAAACTTTTCAAATGGCAGCCATTTCCAAAACGGACATGGAAACTGGAACCATGAACAAGTCCCCACTGATCACTCTTGATGAGTTTGACTCCTGGTGTTTAAGAATGGAAGGTTTCATCAGGTCTCTTGATTCAAGAATGTGGGAGTCTATTGATAATGGACCTTTCATACCCAGCATACCCTCTGCTACTGGTGCTGGTATGATCCCCAAGGATGTGGCTAACTACTCTGATGAAGATAGGAAGAGAGTAGAGATAGACAGAAAAGCCATGATAGCTCTTCAAACTGCCCTTCCAAACTCTATGTACAGAGGTTTCAAGAAGTGCAAAACAGCTAAGCAGTTGTGGGATGCACTGAAACTGATGTATGAGGGTTCTTTTGAAGCCAAGGAGAACAAGAACGATCTCTTGAAGCAGCAGTTTGAAAACATCACCTTCAAAGTAGGTGAGACCATGACTCAGCAATACTTCAGGTATGTTGAGATTGTGTATACCCTAGTGGGTGGAGGAGTTTCTCTTGACAATAGAGACATTGTAAGGAAGTTCATGTCCTCACTTCCTAGGCAATGGACACACTACTGTGTGGTGATCAAGAGAACTGAAAATCTCAAAACTCTCACTCTTACAAAGTTATATGGGATCCTCAGTGGCTACCAGACGGAGATGAACATCCAGGGTTCATCTGGCAACTCCAACAATCAAATGGGTTCAGCCATACATGTGGTTGAAAGGGATAGCATAGAACCCAAACATCATCTTATATGCTACCCTGAGAACTCACCCAAGGGTCCTTTCATCACCTTCCCAGAGACACCAAGGGAGAACTACACTCAAGGAAGCCCAGTCCAAGAGACAAGCTCTTCTCAAGCATTTGTGTCTTCTGATGAAAGCTATGGCAACTCTCTTTTCACTCTTGAAGACCTGGACTGTATCCATCCAGATGATCTGGAGTACATGGAAATAGTCCAGCAGATGGCTCTTCTCACTCATAGAGCCAAGAAGTTCTACAAGAGGACTGGAAGGAAGTTCCCAAGCAATGCAACCAGTTGAAAGTTTGGAGTGGACAAAGGCAAAGTCAAGTGTTACAACTGTAACTTGATGGGCCACTTTGCCAGAGAGTGTAAGGCACCTAGAACCAATGGTGGCCAAACAGAATCCAGACCAAACTACACTAACAAAGTTCTCCATAATGAGAAGTCAAAGCAGCAAGCTGCTGTTGCTATTGAAGAAGGAGGCTTTGACTGGAGCTTTCAGGTGGAATATGCTTCTCCAAACCAAGCACTGATGGCAGATCATGATGAAGCCAAGGTATTGGAACATCTCTATACTCCTGAATGCATTGCTAAAGTTAACAGGTACAGGTCCTATAACTTGGAATTGAGATCTGATATTGAGACCTTAAACATTTTAAAATCTGATTTTAGAAAGTCTGAAAATGATTATAAGCTGAAAAGAGAGGACTTAGAGAAAACATTTCAGTTCTAAAACATGAACACATAGATTTTAGGACTCAAATTAAAGATCTCATAACCAAGTTAACTGAGTGCCAGGCTGAGCTTGTGATTAGCAAAGCCAGGGCAGAAAAGAGTGTTCTTGAAGAAGAGACCTTCAAGAACATGATATCCTCATCCCTGCACAACAAAGTGTGCTATCAAAATAGACAAGGACTGGGATCAAATGAGATAGCTCCTCCACACACAATCTTGTCAGTAAGATCTCCTAGGTGTGGAACTTGTGAAGATGAGCTTCCTCTCATAGATCCTATGAGTGAGGAGGATGAAGAAGAGATAGTGAAGAATCCCTCTACAAAGAGTGAAGAGGAGGATTCCAAGAAGGGCCTCTATCCTTCTGAGGAAAAGTGAAGACTGTGATGACCAACTCCATGAGAAAGAACTTGATCAGAAAGAGCAAAAGAAAGGCAAGGAAGGCTCAAGAGATCAATGCTACTTTTGACTCTAAGCAAAAATAAGTTTTTATTTCTGCAGTGTTTAAAGTGGTAGGGACTGAAGGCATCAACCGAAACTCTGCTAAGAGTTCTGGTTCTTGCTCAGCTCATCTTAGCAGCAAGAAGAAGACTGATCTGCTATGTACCACTGCTGCACAGCCTGGTCCATCAAACTCCAAGCACAGTTCTTAGCCCAAGAAGATTGTCTCAGCATCTGCAAAGATGAAGGCGAAGAAGGGAAGTGAAGAAAGACAGTCTTACTCTCAAGACAAGGCTCTTGTGAAGAAGAAGATGAATTGTGTTATGTGTGACAGCACCACTCACATTGCAAAGGATTGTCCCTTCAATCCTAAAGGTACTGTCCACATGGCCAAAACAAAGGCTTCAAAGAGTTCTAAGAAGATTCAGGCTTCGAAAGGAAAACCAGTTTCCTCTGAAGTTTCAAATCTAAAAAGAAGGGAAGTGGAAAATCTCTTTGGAAGAATATTTGGTCTCGGAAGAAAGGAGTTCTTCCGAAGCACTGAAGTCTGCTGTAGTGTTTGCAGAATCTTCCGAAGGTTCAGTCATCAAAACTTCTAAAACTCCAAATTTCTAAAGTTTTGAAGGTCAAGTCCAAGACTCCAAAGGTGGTGTGGACGTCTAAGAAAGACCAAGTGACTGAGATTTCTCCATAAACAACAACTCAAGATCCTCTTAGTACAACCATAGGATCTATTACTGTTAATTTACCTTCTGTAATGAGCCCAAGACAAGCAAGGCTTGGGCTTCCAGATGTAACTAATCATTCTCTTTTATGCAGGGACAACTGAAGACGGACAGAAATGTTTGGATCATAGATAGTGGCTGCTCGAGGCACATGACTGGTAATAGGTCACTACTCTAGAACTTTGAAAGGATTGATGGAGGACCTGTTGCTTTTGGAGGAGATGAAGGTGGTTACATTTCTGGAAGGTGCAAGGTCACAAATGGTAAGCTCAGCATTGAAAAGGTAAACTTTGTTAAGGAGCTTGGATACAATCTTTTGAGTGTATCTCAATTTTGTGATCAGAGTCATAACATGCTCTTTACTGAGCATGAGTGCATTGTTCTTAAGCCTGGTGTGGTCATTCCTCATGAGCATATCCTGCTTAGAGCCCCCAGGAAAGGAAACATGTACAAGATGGATTTGCAAGAAACCTCTCCCTACGGAGAAGTTTCATGCTTTCTATCTAAAGCCAATAGTGATGAGTCTTTCCTATGGCATAAAAGAATGTGCCATGTAAACTTTAAGAACATGAATAAATTGATTAATCATGATCTGGTAACTGGAATGCCAAAGAAAGAGTTTACAAGTGATGATCACTATGTTGCATGCCTGAAAGGGAAGCAACATAAGGTATCTCATAAGCCTAAGGAAATGAACTCCATCACTACACCCATACACTCGTTACATATGGATCTTTTGGACCCACCAGTGTAATGAGTCTAGGAAGGACCTTATACTGTCTAGTGATCACAGATGATTTTACAAGATTCACTTGGTCTTTTTCCTTAGAACTAAGGACGAGACTCCTAAGATTCAAAAAAATTTCATCTTAAAGATTGAGAATTAGTCTGATCACAAGGTCAAAATCATAAGATGTGATCAAGGAACAGAATTCAAGAACCAAAACCTTGATAGATTTTATGATGAAAAAGGTATTACAAGACAATTTAGTTCTCCCAGGACTCCTCAGCAAAGTGGTGTTGCTGAGAGGAGAAACAGGACACTGATTGAAGTGCAAGAACCATGTTGTTTGAGTCTAAACTGCCCATCACCTTCTGGGCAGAGGCAGTAAGCATTGTCTGCTATGTGCAGAACAGAGTTTTAGTAGTTAAGACTCATGGCAAAACTCCTTATGAACTTTGGCACAAGAGAAAACCTTTCATTGGTTTTCTCAGGTCATTTGGATGTCCTTGCACCATCTTGAATACCAAAGATCAAATAGCCAAGTTTGCTGAGAAATCAGATGATGGACACTTTATTGGATATTCTTCACAAGCTAAGGCTTATAGAGTGTATAATCTCATAACTAGAATAGTTGAGGAGTCAGCCAATGTGACCTTCAATGAACACACCATGTGTTGCTGGTTCTGGACCAGATTGGCTATTTGATCTTGATTTGGTTACCAACTGTTTTAACAAATCTTGTGAGAATGTTTCAGGATCTGTAGAAAATTTAAATACTGGTTATCCTGACCCAAGATTTGAGCTAGGAAGACTTTCAAGTCATACATCTTCTGCTCCAGTTGGAACTACTTCTGCAAATGAGTTTCTATGAGCACAAGAATGACAAATTCAGCTGATACATCTGGTATGCCTTCAAATTCTAGCTCAGAGGCTCTACAACCAGATAAGAACACCTCAACTGTGGAAGGCAACAATGGTGATGGTGACGGTGACCAAGAATTTCTTGATGCCACTAACCGCACCATAGATGAGAACATCAATGATGTCACACACTGCTCGGATCAAGTTTCACTTGAAAAGTGTGCTATGTGGTGGGAGAAACATCTATGCCAGATCTAAATTTTTCTAATTTAGACCTTTCTCAACAACTTGCTGTGATTCCTCAGCTTAGGATCCACAAGTCTCATCCTACCACAATATCATTGGGGATGTTGTCTCCAGGGTAAAGACGAGAGGACAAACCCATGAAGCAAATTTTTGTCTTCACTCTTGTTTTCTATCCCAGATAGAGCCAAAGAAAGTTGAGGAAGCTCTAAAGGATGGAAGTTGGGTTGAAGCTATGAAACAAGAGTTGCTTCAATTCAAAAGACAGAAAGTTTGGAACCTTTGTCCTCTTCCTTTTGGGAAGACCACCATAGGAACCAAATGGGTGTTTAGGAATAAGAAAGATGATAGAGGCATCATCATCAAGAAAAAAACTAGACTGGTTGTTCAAGGATACACACAAGAAGAAGGAATTGACTACATTGATGTCTTTGCTCCAGTCGCAAGATTAGAAGCTGTTAGGATATTCGTGGCATTTGTTGCATCCAAGAACTTCAAGGTCTTTCAACTTGATGAAATGTGTCTTTTTATATGGAGTGATAGATGAAGAGGGTATGTCAAACAACCACCTGGTTTTGTAGATCCTGATCATCCTGATTATGTCTGCAAGCTTGACAAAGCTCTCTATAGGCTGCATCAGGCACCCAAGAAGTGGTATGAGACACTGTCTGAGTATCTCTGTAAACATGGATACAGGAGAGGTACTATAGATGAACTCTCTTCATCAAAGCACAAGGAAAAGACATATTGCTAGTTCAAGTATATGTGGATGACATCATCTTTGGTTCAACTAATCCAAATCTCTGCAAAGACTTTGAGAAGCTGATGAAATATAGATTTGAAATGAGTGCCATGGGGGAACTCAATTTCTTTCTGGGAATTCAAGTGAAGCAAGTTAAGATGGCATCTTCATAAGTCAGTCAAAGTATGTTCAAGACATACTCAAAAGGTTCAATATGACTGACTGTAAGATTGTTAAGACACCCATAGCCAGAAACCACTCCCTTGGTCCTGATCTTGAGGGGGAGTGTGTAGATGAACACTAATACAGGGCTATGATTGGGTCTCTTATGTATCTTACTGCTAGCAGGCCTGATATCATGTTTGCTACATGCGTCTGTGCAAGATATCAAGCCAACCCTAAGATGTCTCACCTTATCACTGTCAAAAGGATTCTAAGATACCTCAAAGGTGCATCAACACTTGGTTTATGGTATCCTAAGAATTCTGAATTCAATCTGTATGCTTATACACATAGTGATTATGGTGGTTGCAATATGACTACAAAGTCTACATCTGGGGGATGTCAATTTCTTGGTGGAAGGGTTGTCTTATGGCAATGCAAGAAACAATCTTGTGTCTCTGCATCAACTGCTGAAGTTGAATACATTGCTGCTGCTAGCTGCTGTGCTCAAGTGCTTTGGATTCAGAATCAAATGCTAGACTATGGGTTAAATTTCAAGGAGACTCCAATCCACATAGACAACAACAGTGCTATCTCAATTACAGAGAATCCTATGCAGCACTGAAGGACAAAGCACATCAATATCAGTATCATTTAATAAGAGGTAATTATGAAAAGGGATTAATTAAACTTGTCAACGTTCACATAGATGAACAATATGCTGATTTGTTTACAAAAGCATTTGATGAACAAAGATTTATCTGCTATTGGGATGATGAACATTGAGTAACTTTTTCTTAAAACTAATTCTTATTATTTCTTAAAAAATGTGTGTTTTAAGTTGTCTAGTCCATCATCTTCATAAGCTCATGTTTTCCATGGATTAAAAACTCTTTCTCTTAGATTAATTGATGATTTTATACTTCGGAAGTTATGCATTTTAACTTCGGAAGAAAATCATACCTTCAAAATATTTAACTGTCTAAAAAATTTACCTTCGGAAGAGATTTCAATTTTATCTTCCGAAGCTTAAATAGCTTTCTCAGACACTTACTTATTTTCAAGGACCTTTTTCTTCCGAAGCAAACATTAACTCTCGGAAGCTTTGCTGATCTCTATACAAAGCACTCAAGTCTTAATTTTTTTTCTTCCGAAGCAAAATCATCAAATACTCTCAGGAAATTCTTCCGAAGTCATTTTAGCTTCGGAAGCTTTTTCATTAAATCTTCTGAAGATAATTAACCTTCGGAAGCATTTTGACTTCCAAGAAAACTACTTTTTGAGCAAAAAGTAAATTACTTTTTCAGAGGTGGGACCGACATCCGGATTTCAAAGTTTATCCTCTTTCATTAAACTTTATCTGAAATCCCTCTCTCATATAAACCCAACGGTTTCCCCCTCTTCTATCATCTGCTCTTCCTCCAAACCTAAAAACCTAAATTTTTCTCTGAAATTTCTTTCTTTTTTTTTCTTCATCTCTAAGCTACCTCACAATGGCTAACCTTGCTCCCAGAAATGATCCCAACTTTACCATCCAGCTACACAGACAACACAATCAGTTGCTCTGTTATGCTCTGAGAAAGATCCTCATTTCTCAGAGGTTTGTCGTTTCTTGTCTCTATCCAACTACTTCACCTCCCTGACCATTGATCCTCCGCTCTATGAGGATCAGTTGCTTGAATTCTGGAAGACCTGCCAAGAGGTCATTATGGACGGGGAGAAGGCATTGTCTGCCAAAGTGCAGGGGAGAACAATCTTCATCACTCCGGCCATCATCAACCGACATCTTTAGCTGGATGATGAAGAAGGTGAGGTGTTCTTCCCAAAGGAAGCTATAAATCATTCCTTTGAGCAGATGGGGTATGAGGGAGATTTCTCTGTAAAGACCTTCAGGAAAGGGAAGGTCTCATCCAAATGGAGATTCTTGTTCCATGTGGTCATTCACAGCTTATCAAACAAGCATGGTGGATGGGACCAGATTCCTGAAGATCTCTCCTTCATAGTCCATGGAATGGTTCAAGGGGTCAAATTCAGGTACTCTCAGTTTGTTTATACAAATTTGCTTGCTAATTTAGACTCCTTAGAGTATTACATGTTTCCTAGATATGTCCAGTACATTCTTAACTGTGAACTGGGCTCACAGTTAAGGGAAATAGGTAACATTCTTAAATTGGGACAGACGAAGCCCGGCATCTTTAAAACACTGAGAAAGTCCATTGTTGGATTCTCTATGGTAGAAACTGCCCTACTCCCAAAAATGTTAGAGCTCATTGCTCAAGGTGACAACCTAGCAGTAGAAGCTAGTGTTGAACCCACACCTGCTACTTTCCAACCACCTACACAGCCTCAAATCTCCATCACCTACCAAAGAAAATACAAACGAACCCCTGCTCAGACTATTCAGTCTGTGGAGGCCCCCATATACTCACCCACACAGGAAGAAGTGGATACTGGAGCTCCCACTTCTCCTGAGGAGCAGACCACTCCCATCCTTTTAAGAATCAGTGCTAAGGTTCCTCATGCTCAGCCTGATGAGCTCACTAGCCCTACCGCCTTAAGCCATCACTCTAAGTCTCAACACTCAAGTGATTAACCTTCAGGGGATAGTTACCATCCCCAGCCTATAGACCTCAATCAACCAATTCCCAACCTTGACTTCTATACTGATGAAGATCTAGGTTTCAGTGAGTATAATGAGTCTCTCTTCTTTTCCCCTACTCAAAGAGAGATGAATACTCCTGAGTCTCCTACATCTATCCCACATCAGTCACCTACAACTGAGGTGGACACTCCTGAACTTGTTCAGGATGTCCATATGGAAGAGGCTCTCACTTCTGCAAGTGATTATATCATTAAGACCTCAACCATGGCAACTCAGCCTACTAACATCTCAACTGAGACTGCCAGTAAGCAGAGGAAATCCAGTGGCCAAGAACTTAGAACTGGTAATGAGAGAAAGGACTCTGGTCCAATCTTCTCCACCCCCAGTGATTCTTCTGATAAAGATAAGGGGGATCTGAGACTAAAAGTACAACAACTATCCAAAACATGCACCTATTTAGTCTCAAAGGCCAGTCACCTTGAATCTCAGGTGACTACCTTAAACAATAGGATTAATGATCAGCAACTTGAGATTTCATATCTTAATGAAAAACTAGCTGGGAGACCCTTAAGGAGAGCTCAACCAGGAACACAAGAACCTGTGGATGTGATTGATCTCTCCTCCAGCTCACCTATGCAAATGGATGAGGCTACCAAAAAGGGGGAGAAAGTCCTTACAGCCACAGAACCTGGGAGTTCCTCTGAGAGAATGGACATTGAGGACTCACCATCCTCACTTGCAACTGTGCATTCTCAGCAACCTCCTCTAGTTCACATTGATATGGACTACACAGACTCCTTCATACAGAGTCTGTTTGAGGATGGGATACCAAGGGCTATGTCACCTTCATCATCCTTCAATCACATCATTGGATGGAGGTATGAGAACAACTGGAAGGCCCTCATCATCATAAGAGTTCAAGGATAGCAAGAAGTCTTTAATTTTTAGAACTTGGACTACTATGAAGGTCTGGATCTAGTCAAAATGCCACTTGTCAACCCAAGCCAATCAAGACAAGCTGACAGAATGGCTAAAAGAATCCAAGCTAGGATCATTGCAGAGTTCAGCCTAAGAAGGAGACTAAGGCAATCAGGCAATGTCATCGGTCAACTAGATGTTAAGGCAGACCCTAAGATTAGCTTCATATCGGAAACCTTGATTGAAGGCCCGGTGACAGACCCTGAGAGCCCTGTCTCATCATCTCCAACTACTGCAGAGATCCATATTCCTTCTGAGACACTTGCTGGTGAAGGTGCTTCTTAACTTCTCTTTGGCCTGAGCTCAGATGTTGCAACAAGCAATGAAGGCCAAAGCTCTCTCCACCCTGAGTCACAAAGGTCTGTGAGTGACAAAGGAAAAAGAAAAATGACATCTGAGGAGATTGAGGAGGAGGAGAGAGAAAGGAAAAGGAGGCTAAGGGAAGAAGGTTCCTCTACTAAGTCTTCAAGACTCATGAAGTCTGCAATTAGGGCTGCCCCCAGACCAGATACTCAGAATGATGAGTTAAGGGCAGTCAGCATCAAGTATCTGCAGACTAGGAACTATGACATAGATAATATCATTTCTCTCCCCTTGGATGAATTGAATGAGCTGGTTGATCTGGAAAGGTCAAGAGAGATGAAGGAGGCAGAAGATGCAGAACTCCTAGTATAGATCAAAGAAGAAAGAAAAAGAAAAAGACTGTATAGAGGTATGTCTACCCTCTCACCAGTTCAAGAAAGCCCTGAACAAGAGGATGTAGTTCAACAAGAACCTCAGGTCGATAAGGAAGAAGACAGAATCAAGTTGATTAACTACCTTAGTGCCACAGGTCTCTATCAGGAAGATGCACTCCTTCCCTTACCTTATGACTATGTTAAGTTTGAGTATTTAAAACAACTTGAGCTTGAGTTAGTCAAGGAAAGAAAGACAACAAAGAGGAAGATGAGGGAAGAAGCTGCAAGTCAAGAGCCATCATCCAAAAGAGCATGAAGAAGTCTGCTGATAGGCAGAGGATGATGAGCTTCTTGAAGCTGTATGGATTCTCCGGAAGGAGACTTGGACCCATGTCTCTATCCACTATGGATGAGCATATCAGGGTAATCAAGCAGAAGATTAAGAGTGGAGTGCTCAGTAACTTACACTCCACTCCAAGTCAGGCCCCACCTGAAGTGGAGGTTAAGGTTGAACAAACAGACACAACACAACCCAGACCTCTTTCTAATGCTCAGCAAGCTTCATCTTCCGATCCACAGCAGGGTCTACCTCCCTCTCCTTCTGAGCCTGAGAGAGAGAAAGTCCCAACTGAGAGAGACGGTGAAGATCAATCTGGTGTTGCAGGCCAGTCTTCTCAGTTAAAATTTGGAAAGAGAAAGAAGAGGATGGCTTCTAAACCAAATTCTAAGAAGAAGAAGAAGCCTGCATCCCCTTCTGAACCTCAGGATGAGTCAGAACATCCTGAGGATGTGCACCCAGAGGATGCTCAACCAAATCCAACTTTAGTAGCTCCTCTAGCATCAGGAAGACCCATCTTGTCTTGGACATACACCATAAATCCAGAAAGGTGGCATGTTATTAGAGATCAAGGCATTGAAGACATTTATACATGGCAAGATATGTTTCAGTTGCCTCTGCATGACCTCTTTGACATGAGAAGACACTTTGACAGCTTGAAGGATCCTGATCATCTTATGAAGAAAGGAATGGTGATCATCCTAATAAGGACTGTTAATATTTGAAGTTTTCTAAGTGTTTTGGTAGCATCAGCCTAGGGGGAGTTTGTAGAGATTAATAAAGAGGCTGATGCAACCTAAACATCTTTAGTCTTTCCTGCATGCTGCAGAAGTGCATTAAAGTGGAATGCTTCAAAAGTTTCACATGTGCAATAGAAATACTCTAAGTGTGAAATCTTCCGAAGCCAAGACCAACATCTTCCGAAGCCAAAGATGAAGTATTCCGAAGCCTCAGTGACAAAGTCTTCCAAAGCTTCAGGTTCATGAAGACAGATTTCTTCCGAAGACTTTTAAGATATGCTTTATATGATGTACTGTTCCATAAAGCTGGACACCTTTCCGCTGTGACTCTGCAAGTCACCAACTAACATGGTTTGGAGAAAAGGTCCATGCTTTTGGTAACTGTACATTGAGGTCTTGAGTCTATAACTTTCTACTTTATGTACTTTATCCTTTTTGTAATAGATAAGGATGTGAGCTATGGCATGTCATAGTCACTAGTCAAAAGGCAATCTGCCTTTTGACTCTACAATTGATTTTGTGTGTGTCTAGTCAATTGTATCCAGCTGGCTTTCAAAGTATAGCTGGTTGTAGGATGTTGTATAAGTATCTCATGTTCTTGTATCTTATATATATGCTTTGTAACACTTGTAATAGAACATAGAGAAAGCAATATACTGCATTCTTGAAAACCATACACTTGTGTTCTTTATGTTCTGTCTCTTACATTACTTGTGTTCTTAGTGTCTTATCTTGGTTAAATCCAGTTTACTGTTTGATTAAAGCTTGGTTAATCTCCTCTTTGTGTTGTTGTGTTGTAACTCACACCCTTCAATGATCCTGCAAGATGCTTTTCACAAAACATGAGTTAATTATCCTCAAACCAGGGATGACCATTCCTCCGGAATTGGTGCTTTTTTGTTGTCCCAGGAAAGGGGATATGTACAAGCTGGATATGAACAACGCTTCCCCAATGGGTGAAGTATCATGCTTTCTTTCCAAAGTTGATAGTGATGAGTCAACACTGTGGCCTAAACGTATGTGTCAAGTAATTTTAAGACAATGAATAAATTGGCTTAAAATAACTTGGTACATGGATTGCCTAAAAAGGAGTTTTTCTGCAAAGATAACTATGTTGCATGCCTAAAAGGGAAGCAACACAGGACCTCTCATAAATCCAAAGGTGTTAACTCAATCACTACTCCATTACACTTATTGCACATGGATCTCTTTGGTCCTAGAAGTATAATGAGCATTGAAAGGAAATCATACCGCCTTATGATAGTTGATGATTTTACAAGATTCATATGGGTATTCTTTAAAGAACTAAAAATGAAACTGCTGAAACATTAAAATCATTTATTCTTAAAATAGAAAATCAAATTGATCACAAGGTTAAAATTATTAGAAGTGATCAAGGGACTGAGTTTAAGAACTCCATTCTTGACTCATTCTGTAACTCAAAAGAGATTTTCAGACAATACAGTGCTCCCAGAACTCCTCAACAAAATGGTGTTGCTGAGAGGAGAAACAAGACACTTATTGAGGTTGCTCGAACTATGTTAGTTGATTCAAAACTACCTCTTACAATCTGGGCAGAGGCAGTTAGCATTGCATGCTATGTGCAGAACAGAGTTCCTGTAGTTAAGCCACATGGAAAAACCCCTTATGAGCTATGGAACAAGAGGCCACCATTCATTGGCTTTCTAAGGTCCTTTGGCAGCAAGTGTACCATACTTAACACAAAAGATAATTTAGTAAAATTTGCTGAAAAGTCGGATGATGCTCTCTTTGTTGGATACTCTTCTAGCTCCAAAGCTTATAGAGTATACAACTTTAAGAATCAACAATTCGAGGAGTCATCTAATATAGTTGTTAATGAGCACACTCCTTGTGTTAGGGGGAATGGACCTGATCATATCTTTGATTTAGAATTGTTTCCAAACTATTCTAAACCATCTTGTGAGAATGTTTCAGCTGGAACAAGTGCTCAAAATGATGCTTATACTGCTGTTGATGATCAACTGTTTGAGCTACCCAGACCTCTTCCAAATTCTCCAAGAGGTGCAATAAATGAAGTTTCCACCATTCATAGATCAGACAGCTTAACCATATCAAGAAATAGTGAAGCTTCAATAAGTGAATCACTTGCTGAGCCTCAAAACTCATCAGGTGATCCACCACAACACCAGGCAGAAGAAAGTAGTGTTTTGAAGGAACAGGCAACTGTTAATAGTACTTCACAGCCAACCATTGATGGTGTTTCTCATTCATTCAATCAGTCCTCATTAAATGACTTTGAAACAATAGCTGGACAGAGTGTACCAGCTCCTGAGCAGAACATGTCCAATCTGGATCTATCTCTGCAGCTGGAAGTGATTCCTCGTCTTAGGATTCATAACACTCATCCAACTAAGAACATCATAGGGGATGTCTCTGAAGGTGTGAGAACACGAGGGCAGACTCATCATGGGAATGTCGACTTGTACTCATGCTTTTTATCCTAGATGTAACCCAAGAAGGTGGAAGATGCCTTGAAAAATAGTAGTTGGCTTGAATCGATGCAAGAGGAGCTATTTCAATTCAAGAGACAGAAGGTATGGAACCTATGTCCGCTACCATCTGGTCAAGTACCTATAGGCACTAAATGGGTTTTCAGAACAAGAGAGATGATAAAGGCTTGATCATCAAGAACAAAGCTAGACTTGTAGTTCAAGGATACACCTAAGAGGAAGGAATCGATTATACTAATGTCTTTGCACCTGTTGCAAGACTTGAGGCAATTAGGATCTTCCTTGCTTATGATGCATCCAAGGACATCACTATTTACCAGCTTGATATCAAGTGTGATTTTCTGTATAGGGAGATAGATAGGGAAGTCTATGTGTGCCAACCTCCAAGATTTGAAGACCCACAACACCCTAACTATGTGTGCAAATTGGATAAAGCTCTATATGGGCTACACCAAGCACCTAGGCTGTGGTATGAGACTTTGTCTCAGTTTCTTGTAAAGAATGGTTACACTAGAGGTACCATTGACAAGACTCTCTGCATCAAAAAGTCTGGAAAGGATGTTCTGCTTGTTCAAGTCTATGATGATGACAACATATTTGGTTCTTCAAATGACCAAATGTGTAAGGACTTTGAAAGCATTATGAAGAAAAAGTTTGAGATGAGTGCCATGGGAAAAATGGACTTTTTCCTTGGAATTCAGGTGAAGCAAATGAAAGAAGGGTTTTCATTAATCAATCTAAGTATGTTTCTAACATCTTAGAAAGATTTGAGATGAAAGATTTTAAGCCTGCCAAGACACCCATACCCAGAAACCACAATCTTTGTCCTGACCTTGAGGGGGAGGATACTGATCAACATCAGTATAGGGCAATTATTGGTTCTCTGATGTATCTCATAGCCAGTAGACCTAATATCATGTTTGCTACCTGCATCTGTGCAAGATATCAGGCTGCTCCAAAGGTGTCTCATCTAGCTGCTGTTAAGAGAATCCTTAGATACCACAAAGGAGCACCCAAACTAGGTCTCTGGTATCCTAGAAACAAGGATTTCAATCTCTATGGATACTCTGATAGTGACTATGGCGGCCGCAACATTGACAAGAAATCCACATCAGGAGGATGTCAATTTCTTGGTGGAAGGATCATCTCATGGCAATGCAAAAAGCAATCCTGTGTCTCTACATCTACTGCTGAAGCTGAATACATTGTTGTTGCTAGCTACTATGCTCAACTGTGATGGATTCTGAATCAGATGTTAGACTATGGATTCAATTTTATGAGTACTCCTATCCATATTGACAACAATAGTGCTATCTCTATTACTGAAAATCCGGTGAAGCATTCCAAGACAAAGCATATTAATATCAGGTACCATTTCATTAAAGATATTCATGAGAAAAATCTGATTAAACTAATCAAAGTTGACTCAAATGAACAATATGCTCATTTGTTCACCAAAGCTTTTGATGAACAAGATTTAAGTATCTCATAATAGCTATTGGGATGATAAACATTGATTAGATTACCTCTTTTGAAAACCTTTTAATATGCAATGTTCTATGTCAATACAATTTAAGCCCTGTTACAGAAGGTCTCTTTGAAATTTTCTAAGTATAAATTTCTTCCGAAGAGAAACTAACCCTCAGAAGCTATTTTCATATCTTCGGAAGCAAAATTTCTCAAAGGATAATTTTCTTCATGGAAGAGTTTTTGGTCTCGGAAGAAGCGATTGATCTCATATCAGATCTACTTCCGAGGCTTATACACACTCTCCATTTGGAAAGCATTCCTGACCTTTGGAAGCAAAGTCTTTTGCTTCAGAAGTAAGAATTGCCTTCGAAAGACAAATTACCTCGAAAATGTTTTATACTCGGAAGAGAGATTTTAGTGTATAACGGAAATCTCTTGGGCCCCACACTGTAAAAAGCAAAGATTTTGTTAATGATGTCAGATTATTTAACTGATTTTAACCTTACCGCCACTGTCATTTCTCCCACTAAAACATCACATCACCTTATCCTAACCCCCATTACCGCCTTCTCACCCTTTTTTAAATAATCCCAACTACTCAATTTCATCTTCATACTTGAAATTTTTACTACCCTAGAAATTTTCTCTACTCCAACTTTACCCAAGCTCAAATTCATCCTCATTCACCTTTCTCCAATGGCACTCAACCCTCAGGACAACCAAGTCACACTTCTTGATTCTTCAAGAGATACTGACTTCTCTGAAATCTTCTCCTTTCTCACCCAATCTTACTACACAGCCCTTACTGTTAACCCCACTATTTACTCCAATCAAATGGCCGAATTTTTGGAAAATAGTCAAGTCGAAACCCTAAACGGGATTCGTGTACTAAGGTCCAGCATTTGTGGATAAGAGTTGGTCATTACTGAACTTATCAGGGAGCATCTTGAGCTTCCTGATGAAGGAACTCCTACTAAATTCCTCAAAGAAGATTTAGACATCACTTATATCCTCATGGGATATGGTGGAGACGTGAGCAGGTCGACAATCTACAAATACAACTTCTCCTACAACTGGAAGTTCCTCCCGCATGTTGTTCTTCACTGTTTGTCGCACAAATCAGGGAGATGGGATCAAATCCCTTATGAACTAGGATGCTTAGTTCATGGACTGGTGAGAGGCCTCCGCTTCAATTACTCAAAGGGAGACATTCTTTATGTATCCTCGATTCATTCAACACATAATCAACTGTGAGTTGGAATAGAGTATGCTTGTCTCTGCAGCTGCTTTGACTGTCCCTCACATGAGGCCTACCATCTTCAGACTTTGAAGAAGATGTCCACCAACTTCATTGGAAGGTACACTTCTCTACTTCCAGGTATGATTGAGCGCATAGCTCCTGGTGACATCCCTATTCACTCCACAAGTGATGAACCCACACCAGCAACCACCTCCAAAATGCCAACACTGCCTTCTCTACCCATCACCATCACATACCAGAGACACCCAAAACGAACCCTTGTTCAATATACTCTGATTGAGCAAGCACCTCCTGTTCAATCCAAAAAGACTAGAGTGGAAACATGGGCTCCCACTCAGTCTGAGGTTTCACCATCCTTCTCATTCGACCTTAATTTGGGTACTAAGTCTCCTTAGTCTCAAACCCATGAGCCCGACACCCAAACCAACAGCCCACAGGATGAGTATCTACACTCTTTTGAGCAGCTAACAAGGGACAGCCCCACCAAAGGCTCTATGCCTATAGACATTGATCAAGGTCCCGGGTCAGTAGGCTTAACATATCTATCCTTCACTAAACTTCTTTTTAAAACTGATGAAGAGAAAACATCTCTCTACGGAAATGAAATTAATCTATAACACCCTCTCCAAGATCAACTGAGCCAGGAAAGATCCCTTATCTCTAGCCCCCATCAGCAACCCACAACTAAGGTGAGTCCCACTGATGTGGAGGGGACTCATACAGAGTCAGCTGCCACTATAGAAGGTGCCTCAATGGACCCTATGGACAGTGGTAACATATCTGAGAATGAATATGTGGCAACCATGCCGTTTTATGACTCCGAAAGAGACATCATTCAACAAGGGAAACTAGGGCGCCAAGAAACCTCATCTGGTGGTGAGGCTGAACATACTAGGTATGTTACCTCATCTCCCCGTGATTCTTCAAAAGAAGATAAGGGAAGCATGCAACTCCTCATAAAAGACCTTCTATCTAAAGTCTCAAACCTTAAATCCTTGGTTAGGAGTTTAGAAAAAGGTCTGCCACTCAGCAACTTGAGATTGACAATCTCAAGGCTCACTAGTTGAGAAACAGACCGAGAGATCTGTTAGGCATGTACCTGATCAGGTCTCATTAACTTCTTCCTCTAGCTCATCTAGCTCTCAAGATGATGCTACCAAAAAGGGGGAGAATGTTCAGAGACAAACACTTATGACCCACAGACTTATACTTCAACCTCAACATCTTCTACTCCTGTCATCACTTTGTCTTAGCCATCTCAAGTTGTACTTCAAATCAACCCAAAGATGCTCAGAGATCTCTATAGACTCTTCGCCAAGTTTCTGTTGAGATCCTCTACTTATCAGCCAGCCCAGATGCTGCAATGATTTACTTTGGAGCTAAAGAGCTTTAGAGGCTAACTGCACCTTCTACCATTGTGGAAGAAGTTGGTCAACCTAAGGTCCACATGGAACCTAAGATTCATTTCGAATGGGAAATGGGGACTGATAGCCCAGTAATTGAAACAGCCGGGAGAGAATTTGCATTTCCTCAAACTTCCAAAGCTGAAGTTAAAGCCTCGGAAGAACAAGCTGAATCTTTCGAAGCTGAAATGGAAGCTGCGGAAGGACTGTTCAAGATGTTCGAGGAACTGATCATCACAGGTGCAATCCTTGAAATGGCATCCGAGGTGAACAGTGAGGACTTTCTGAATCTACCTCTATCCCAGACACCCTCTCTGCCTCTCTCACAATCAGAATCCACTCTCCAAGAACCACCACAGTTAGTATCTTTAAAGGATTACAAAGGGAAAAGGAAGATGACTGCGGAAGAGCTTCAGGAAGAGAAAAGATTAAGAAATTAAAGAAGAAAGGAAGAATTCCAACGGAGAAGTTGCTCGCTGCTAGTACAAAAGCAGCTGCAGCCAATTAGGAGGCTGTCAATAATAAAAGGAGAGAAGAGATAATTGATCAGCTCATCCAATTGGGAGCTGGCAATAAGAAACACTTCTGCTACCACTAGAGGAGTTGGTAGAATTGGAAAAGGCAACCAGACAACAACTTGAGAAACAACAAGAAGCAGCCAGGTTGGCCTTAGAGAAAAGAAAGAAGAAGAACAGAAGAGGCTGACTTGCAGCAGAGAAGAGATAGGAAAGAGTTCGTAATCTTCAAAGGCTTCAATCTTCAAGAACTCTCTCCACACGACAATGAAACAATCCTTTGGCTCTACAACAAAGAGCAGGATCAAATGGAGAAAGAGAGAAGAAAGGCTGCAAGGGAAAAGCTAAAGGAAAGGAAGAAGAAGAAGGAAGAAGCAAAGACCACTGCAACCAGGAAGCTCAGTGACAAGGTCTGGATGAAGGACTATCTCCGGCTCATGGCTTCTCTGGAAGGCACGTGGGTCCCATGTCAGAGAGGACACTCTAACGGATTGTCAGCGAAATCAAGGCTAACATCCGCTTGGGAAAGAGAAAGGAGATGTACAAAAGGGTAAAGGGGATGATCTTCACTGCAACCACTTAACCACAACCTGAACCCACACCCTTACCCTTCACTATCATGACTGAGCCCTTTACCCGTGAACCCACATCCTTACCCTCACCTGTCTCATCACCTTAACCACCTAAACTTCCCATCCTTCAACCAAAAACACTTCCCAGAAACCTCTGAACCACAACCTACCCAACAACCATCCCCTCAGCCTTCTCAACATCTCTCTCTTGAGGTGTTCAAGGTAATCAAGACTAAGATCATCAACTGCACAACTTTGAGTGAGGTCTCATGTGATGAAGATTTTCTCAATACCACCCATGTTGATGGATCTTCTTGTTCCCTCATAAGAGATTAATTCCTTGATTTAACTAGACGAACATTGGACCAGGCAGCTAGACTTCTAGGTCTCAACTCAGATTAACTGAATGATGAAGAGAAGAAACTTAGAAGGAAACTGGTGACTCTGCTGGATACTAAGAAAGAGGACAAGACTCCCAGTCAGTCTCTTCTGCCTAAAAAAGGAATAATCCGGTGGAGTTTGATGAAACTTCTCACAACTTTGTTGTTAAGAGAGAGAATGGCAAAGTCAATAGACTTAATGCAACCTCTCTGTTACACTCCAGCAGATTTGATATTGTTGAGTTAGCAGAGAAGCCATTCTCCAACCCCTCCAACTCTGAAGTTGTTGCACTCATTAGAACTCATCTCAACAGTCTTCATCTAGCCGAGCTAACTGCAAAGGCCAAGATTGAAAAAGAGTTGAGATTGAGAAGACAGGAAGACAAGGAAAGACCTCCTACCAAAGGCATTGCCTTTCTACAGATGGTAGAGGGTCATGAATTGGAACCTATAGTTAGATGGAATATGATTACAGTTCCCATCAACTAACTCTTTTCAGAGGACAACAACAGAGGGTACATATCATCCAAGAGGACGGATTGGACTTCCTATCTACCAAGGATTTGTACAACCTTCCCAGCACCACATTAGGGAAGAACAAAGAAATAGATAAATATCTACTTTCCTTGGTGCTGAAAGTTTTGAGAAGTAGAAACAAGTGAGGTTTTGGTAGCATCATCCTAGGGGGAGTTTGTTAGATCAAGAAGAAGGCTGGTGCAACCAAAACCAACCACTTAGATAATTTTGGTGCTACATGCAAAGGCTTTTGAAGTTTAGCATGGAACTTCTGAAGGTTGTAGAGTTCTTCTAAAGATAAAGTGAAAGATCAGCTTCCGAAGATGGAACTCTACTTTCGAAGCAAGAGCATACTTCCGAAGGTTAAGTATTAGAAGAGCAATCAGAAGACTACTTCCGAAGTATGAAGAAAAGAAGAAGTTCCCAAGCCTTAGAAGAAGCAGCCTCTTCCGAAGTGTAAGTGGCTTCGGAAGTACTTGTTCTTTCGAAGCTATTTGACCTTCAGAAGACACTGCTATGAACCAGTGGACATAAGTACGGTCTCTGACACTCCGCTGCAGACCTCTGATACTACATGGCGTTTTCTCAAAGAGCTATGTAGTTAACCATACCTTATTCCACTGTTTACCTTTTTATGATAGTACATATTACTAACTTTAGTTAGTGATAAAAGGTAAGTCAGGGACATGTCCTGACTACCAAATCTCAGATAAGACTTTATCTGAGATACCTTAAACTATAGTCTTGTAGTATAGGCTTTAGTTATAGGATCCCAGCTGGTATCAAAGTATATCTGGATATAGGTAGTATTATATATAGTTTCTCATTGTAACTCGAAAAGATAAGCTTGTAAGAGTCTTGTAATATTTGAGTTAAGAAGGAATATATGCAAATACCTTGAAAAATACTTTCTGTGTTCTGTATTACTTACTATATTGTGATCAACTCTTATTAACTCTACCTTCATCCGAGTGTTGTTCAAGGTGATGTTGAGAGAAAAACTAAGTGTTAAGTGACCCTTAGGACTGATTAGTGGAGACTTTGTCAAAATTCCAGTTTCCATATCAGCCTTGGTGATAGCTTCCATTTGAGTTGTTAAGTGTTTTGTGTATGTGAGGGATCTTCAGATAGTAAGATATTATATCAAGAGCTTTTCAGGCATTGATACCAAATGTAGGACCGTTAGAAGGGGTGATGCACTTTACAACACAACAACACAACTGAGGAGAGTTCTTTAGAACACCTAACAGATCAAATAGGGAACTGGTTAACTACTATAAGAGATACTAGAACACAAGTAAAAGAGAGACAGAACAAGATAGCAACACAAGTATATTGGTTTTCAAGAATGTAGTATATTGCTTCTCAAGGTCTATTACAAAGTGTTACAAAAGCATAATGGAAAGTTACAAGTATTTGAGATACATACACTACATTCTACAGCCAGCCGTACTTTGAAAGCCAGCAGGATACATAAGACTAGACAACAAAATCACATGTAGAGTCAAAAGGAAGATTGTCTTTTGACTTGAGACTATGACATGGCATAGATGACATCCTAATGTATTACAAAAATGATAAAATACATAAAATAGAAAGGTTAGACTCAAGACCTCAACGTATAGTTTTTCCAAAAGGATGGACTTTTCACCAACTAGTGAATGTTGGTGAGTCAAACAGAGTTATAGCGGAAAGGTGGTCTAGCTTTATGGAAAAGTACATTAGATAATAGCATGTACATAAAACTTTTTGGAAGAAATCTATCTTCATAATTTGGCTTCGGAAGAGTTTGTCTTTGAAGCTTCGGAAGACTTCATCTTTGGCTTTGGAAGATATTGGTCTTGGCTGCGGAAGATTTTACACTTAGAATATTTCTGGTGTGAGGTGTAAAACTTCCAAATCATTTCTACTTCAGTACTTCAGTGCATGCATGCCGAGAGACTTTGGATGCTTTGAATGTTTTGACTACACCAAACTTGTTAGAATCCTTCCAGTTCTTTGTGTAGAATTGATTCCCTAACATGTTATTTAGAAGAGAAATTTGCCTTTTGAATCACCCACCCATCTCACCTTGACTGGCACAACCCTTGAGGAAGAAGCCAAGATCCATTTCTTTTCTCACGCTACATTGGGTTCTAGGGAAGAAAATAGTAGTGATGAGCTTCTTCTTTCAGAAGAAAGAGGATTGAAGGTGTTGTGGTGGTTATTTTTCATGAAAGTTCTTATCTAGGGTTGTTGGATAATCAATGATTCATTGAATTGTAACATATGCAAGGGATATTCTACATCTCTTAACTTTAAGAGTTTTGTGTGAATGACTTTCTTGCCCTCCCCAAATGCATATTAATATAGTATACAAATATACATATATATATGTGTATACATACATACATACATACATACATACATACATACATACATACATACTACATACATACATATACATACATACATACATATATACATACATACATACATACATATATATGTATGTATGGAGATATAAGTATATATATATATGTGTGTACTATACAAAGTGATTTTTTGTGAAGCGTACTAAGTTATCATGCAATAATAAGCGTTACAGATAGAATTATAACGCAAATGTTAGAATTAATCCCGCGTAGACAGAATTATCATGTATTGGTTAAATTATCACATAAGAAGGTACTCTTGCGTGATAAATCTATAACTGTGTGATAATATCATGCAAGTGTAATCTGTAGAGAATATGCATAGAGGCTGAAGCAACCAAAGACTTTCTGCATGCATGCTGCACAAGTACTGAAGAAGAATGCTTCGGAAGTTTCACACAAGCAACAGAAATATTCTATGTGTGAAATCTTCCGAAGCCAAGACCAATATCTTCCGAAGCCAAAAATGAAGTCTTCCAAAGCTTCAGAGACAAACTCTTCCAAAGCCTCAACTCTTGAAGACTGATTTCTTCCGAAGACTTTTAGTAACATGCTTTATCTGATGTACTTTTCCATAAAGCTGGATACCTTTCCGCTGCATCACTGTATAGTCACCAACTTACATGAGTTGGTGAAACAGCCCATGCTTTTGGTAACAATACATTGACGTCTTGAGTTTGTAAACTTTCTACTTCATGTAGTTTATCCTTTTTTTAATAGATAAGGATGTGTGCTATGGCATGCCATAGTCACAAAGTCAAAAAGGTGATCTGCCTTTTTGACTCTACAATTGATTTTGTTTTGAGTCTAGTCAATTGTATTCGGCTGGCTTTCATAGTATGGCCAGCTATAGGATGTAGTATAAGTATTTCATGTTCTTGTAACTTTATTGATATGCTTTGTAACACATGTAATAGAATATAAAGAAAGCAATATACTACAATCTTGAAAACCATATACTGTGCTCTTGTGTTTTGTCTCTTACATTACTTGTGTTCATAATGTCTTATTGTGGTTAATCCAATTCATTGTTTGTTTGAGTTTAGTTAATCTCCTCTTTGTGTTGTTGTGTTGTAAGTGAACCCCCTTCACCGATCCACATCCTTATCTATTACAAAAAGGATAAAGTACATGAAGTAGAAAGTTTACAAACTCAAGACATCAATGTACAGTTACCAAAAGCATGGACCTTTTCACCAAACTCATGTAAGTCGGTGACTATACAGAGATGCAGCGGAAAGGTGTCTAGCTTTATGGAAAAGTACATCAGATAAAGCATGTTACTAAAAGTCTTCGAGAGAAATCAGTCTTCAAGAGTTGAGGCTTCGGAAGACTTTGTCTCTGAAGCTTCGGAAGACTTCCTCTTTGGCTTCGAAAGATATTGGTCTTGGCCTTAGAAGATTTCACACTTAGAATATTTTTGTTGCTTGTGTGAAACTTCCAAAGCATTCTTCTTCAGTACTTGTGCAGCATGCATGTACAGAGTCTTTGGTTGCTTCAGCCTCTATGCATATTTTCAACAAACTCCCCCTAGGCGGATGCTACCAAAACTTTTGAAGACTTCAGATATCAACAGTCCTCATCAGGATGATAACCAAACCTTTCTTCATAAGATGATCAGGATCCTTTAGACTGTCAAAATATCTTCTCATGTCAAAGAGATCATGTAGAGGCAACTGAAACATGTCTTGCCAAGTGTAGACATTTTCAATGCCATGATCTATGATAACATGCCACCTTTCGGGATTTGTAGTGTATGTTCAGGACAGGATGGGTCTTTCTGATACAAAAGTAGCTATTTGAATGGGAGATGACGGGGCATCTAGCCATCCTCAGGATGTTTTGACTCATCTTGAGGTTTAGAAAAGGATGCAGTCCTCTTCTTCTTCTTTGGCTTTGGTTTAGAAGCCATCCTTTTCTTTCTCTTTAAAACTTTTAACTTAAAAGACTGGCCAGCAGTAGCTGATTGATCTTCATTGTCTTTCTCAGTTCGGTCTTCAACTCTCACAGGTTCAGATTGAGTGTGAGTCTGACCCTGCTGTGGATCAGAAAATGAAGCTTGCTGAGATTCAGTAGGAGGTCGAGGTTGTGATGTCTCTGGTTGTTCAACCTTAACCTCCACTTTAGGTGGGGCTTGACTTGGAGGGGAATGTAAGTCAACCAGCTCTCCATTCTTTATCTTCTGCTTTATCACCCTGATATGCTCATCCTTAGTGGATAGAGACATGGGGCCAAGTCTCCTTCCGGAGAATCCATAGAGCTTCAAGAAGCTTATCATCCTCTGTCCGTTAGCAGATTTCTTCATGCTTTTGTGGATGATGGCTCTTGACTTAGCAGCTTCTTCCCTCAGCTTCCTTTTAGTTTTCTTTCTTTCTCTGACTATCTCGAGTTCAAGTTGTTTGAGATACTCAAACTCAACATAGTCATAAGACAAGGGAAGAAGTGATCTGCATAATAGAGGCCTATGGCACTCAGGTAGTTGATTATCTTGATCATTTCTTCTTCTTTATCTACCTGAGTTTCTTGTTGAACCTCATCCTCATATGCAGGGCTTTCTTGAACTAGGGAGAGGGTAGGCACATGCTTGTACAATATTTTCTTTCTTGGTCTTCTTTGATTTGTACAAGAAGCTCTACATCTTCTGCCTCCTTCTTCTCCCTTGACCTTTCCAGGTCAACCAGTTCATTTAGCTCTTTTAAGAGGAGAGAGATGACATTGTCTATGTCATAGTTCCTTGTCTGCAGATAGTTTATCCTGACTGCCCTTAACTCATCATTCTGAGTATCCGGTCTAGGGGCAGCCCTGATAGCAGACTCCATGAGTCTTATAGACTCAGAAGAGGAACTTTCTCCCCTCAGCTTCTTTTTCTTCTCTTTCTCCTCTTCCTCAATCTCCTCAGATTTCATCTTTCTTTTCCCATTGTCACTCACAGACCTTTGTGACTCAGGGTGGAGAGAGCTTTGGCCTTTATTGCTTGATGCAGCTTCTGAGCTCTGGCCAGAGAGAGGTTGAGAAGCACCTTCAGTAACAGGTGTCTCAAAAAGCACATTTATCTCTGCAGCAGTTGTTGGTGATAAGACTAGGCTCTCAGGTTCTATCACTGGGCCTTCAGTCAAAGTTTCCCCTATGAAGCTAATCTTAGGGTCTGCCTCAACATCAAGTTGACCGATGACATTGCCTGATTCCCACAGTCTTCTTCTTAGGCTGAACTCTATAGTGATCCTGGGATCCTTTGTGCCAACTTGTCAACTTGTCTTGATTCGCTTGGATTGACAAATGGCATGTTGACTAAATCCAGACTGTCATAATAGTTCAGGTTCTGAAAATTGAAGATCTCTTGTTGTCCTTGAACTTTTATGATGATTAGGGTTCTCCTGTTGCTGTCATACCTCCACCCAATGATATGATTGGAAGATGGTGGAGATGACATAGCCCTTGGTATCCCATCCTCAACAATCTCTGTATGAAGGAGTCTGTGTAATCCACAACAATGTGGACTTGAGGAGGTTACTAAGAATGCACAGTTGCAAGTGAGGATGGTGAGTCCTCAGTGTCCATTCTCTCTGAAGAACTCCCAGGTTTTGTAGCTGTGATGACTTTCTCCCCCTTTTTGGTAGCATCACCCACTTGCAAAGGTGAGCGAGGAGTTAGGTCAATCACATCCACAGGTTCTTGTGTTCCTGGTTGAGCTCTTCTTAAAGGTCCCCCAGCTAGTTTTTCCTTAAGATATGAAATCTCAAGTTGTTGATCATTGACCCTATTATGCAAGGTAGTCACTTGAGATTCAAGGTGACTAACCTTGGAGACTAAATAGGTGCATGTTTTAGTAAGTTTGTGCATCTTTAGTCTCAAGTTCCCTTATTTTCATTAGAAGAATCATTAGGGGATAAGATGATTGGACCAAAGTCCTCTCTCTCACCACCAGCTTCAGGTTCTTGGCTGCTGGATTTCCTTTGCTCACTGGTAGTCTCAGTTGAAATGACAGTGGGTTGAGTTGCCATGGTTGAGGTCTTAATGATGTAATCACTTTCAAAAGTGAGAGCCTCTTCCATATGGACATCCTGGATAGGTTCAGATGTGTCCACCTTAACAATAGGTGACAAATGGGAGCTAGAAGGTGGAGCCTCAGAAGCACTCATCTTTTTTTAAGTAGGGGAAAAGAAGAGAGAATCATGATACTCACTGAAACCTAGACCTTCATCAGTGTAGAAATCAAAGTTGGGGATTAGTTGGTTGAGATCTAAAGGCTGGGGATGGTAACTGTCCCTTGAAGGTTGTTCACTTGAGTGTTGAGACTCAGAGTGATGGCTTAAGGTAGTTTGGCTTATGAGCTCATCAAGCTAAGCATGAGGAACATCAGCACTGATCCTTGAAGAGATGGGAGTGGTTTGCTCCTCAGGAGAAGTGGGAGCTCTAGTTTCCACTTCCTCCTGTATGGGTGAGTGTATGGGGGCCTCCACAGACTGAATAGTCTGAGCAAGGGTTCGTTTAGATTTTCTTTGGTAGGTGATGGTGATTTGTGGCTGTGTAGGTGGTAGTGATGTAGCAGGTGTGGTTCAACACTAGCTGATGCTGCTAGGTTGTCACCTTGAGCAATGAGCTCTAACATTTTTGGGACCAGGGCTGTTTCTACCCCTGGGAAGCCAACAGTGGGCTTTCTCATAATTTTAAAGATGTTGGGCTTCATTTGTCCTGGTTTAAGAATGTTACATGTTCCCTTTAACTATGAGCCCAATTCACAGTTAAGAATGTACTGGACATATCTAGGAAACATGTAATTCTCTAAGGAGTCTAAGTTGGCAAGTAATTAGTATAGAAAAAATAATACCTGAACTTGACCCCCTGAATCATTCCATGGATAATGGAGGAGAGATCCTCAGGAATCTGGTCCCATCCATAATGCTTGTTTGATAAGATGTGGATGACCACATGGAGCAGGAATCTCCACTGGGATGAAACATTCCCCTTCCTAAAGGTCTTTACAGAGAAATCTCCCTCATACCCTATCTGCTCAAAGGAATGATTAATATCTTCCTTTGGAAGAACACCTCACCTTCTTCATCATCCAGCTAAAGATGCAAGTTGATGATGGCCAGAGTGATGAAGACTGTTCTCCCGTGCATTGTGGCAAACAGTGCCTTCTCCCCATCCATTACGACCTCTTGGCAGATTTTCCAAAATTCAAGCAGATGATCCTGATAAAGTAGAGGATCAATGGTTAGGGAGGTGAAGTAGTTGGACAAAGCTAAGAAACGCAAACCTCTGAGAAATGTGGATCTTTCTCAGAGCTTAACAGAGCAACCTGGTTGTGTTGCCTGTGGAGCTGCATGGTAAAGTTCGAGTCATTTCTGTGAGTGGGGTTGGCCATTGTGAGGTAGCTTAAGGATGAAGAAAGAAAGAAGAAAGACAATTCAGAGAGAAATCTGGGATTTTAGGTTTGGAGGAAGAAGCAGATGATAGAAAGAGGGGGAATCGTTGGGTTTATATGTGAAAAGAATTTCAGATAAAGTTTAATGAAAGAGGATAAACTTTGAAATCCAAATGTCGGTCCCATCTCTAAAAAAGTAGTTTGCTTGGAAGTCAAAAAGCTTCTGAAGGTAGATTATATTTGGAAGTTTTAATGAAAAAGCTTCCGAAGCTAAAATGACTTGGGAAGAATTTCTAGAGAGGTTTGAAAATTTTGCTTCGGAAGACAAATTAAAACTTGAATTCTTTGTACCCAAAAGTACAAAGCTTCCGAGGGTTAATTTTGCTTCGGAAGAAAAAGGTCCTTGAAAACATATAAGTGTCTTAGTAAGTCATTTAAGCTTCGGAAGATACATTAGAACTCTCTTCTGAAGGCAAAATTTCTTAAACAGTTATTTGTTTTGAAGACATGATTGTCTTCTGAAGTTAAAAACATAACTTCTGAAGAATCAAAATTTTCATAAATCTAAGAAAAGTCCTTAAAAGATTTTCATCCAAAGAAAACAAGAGCTTATGAAAGTGATGAACTAGACAACTTAGGACACACATGTTTTAAGAAGTAATAAGAATTAGTTTTAAGAAAAACGTACTCAAAGTTGATCATCCCAATAGCTTATACAAGATGTTTAAATCTCTGTTCATCAAAAGCCTTTGCATACAGATCAACATATTGTTCACCCGTGTGAACTTTGACTAGTTTAATTAATCCCTTTTCATAATTATCTCTTATTAGATGATACCTGATATTGATGTGTTTGGCCCTTGAGTGCTGCATAGGATTCTCTGTGATTGATATAGCACTATTGTTGTCTATGTGAATGGGAGTCTGCTTGAAGTTGAACCCATAGTCCAGTATCTAATTCTGAATCCAAAGCACTTGAGCACAACAGCTTGTAGTAGCAATGTATTCAGCTTCAGCAGTTGATGCTGAGACACAGGATTGTTTCTTGCATTGCCATGAGACAACCCTTCCACCCAAAAACTGACATCCCCCAGATGTAGACTTTGCAGTCATGTTGCAACCACCATAATCACTATCTGTGTATGCATACAGATTGAAGTCAGGATTCTTGGGATACCATAAACCAAGTGTTAAAGCACCTTTGAGGTATCTTAGAATCCTCTTGACTGTGATAAGGTGAGACATCTTAGGGTTGGCTTGATATCTTGCACAGATACATGTAGCAAACATAATATTAGGCCTGGTAGCAGTAAGATACATAAGAGACTCATTTATAGCCATGTATAAGTGCTCATCTACACACTCCCCCTTAAGATCAGGTCCAAGCGACTGGTTTCTAGCTATGGGTGTCTTAGCATTCTTACAATCAGTCATCTTGAACCTCTTGAGTATGTCTTGAACATACTTTGACTGACTAATGAAGATGCCATCTTCAACTTGCTTCACTTGAATTCCCAAAAAGAATTTGAGTTCCCCATGGCACTCATTCAAATATGTCCTTCATTAGCTTCTCAAAGTATTTGCAGAGCTTTGGATTAGTTGAACCGAAGATTATGCCATCCACATATACTTGAACTAGCAATATCTCATTTCCCTGTTCTTTGATGAAGAGAGTTCCATCTATAGTACCTCTCCTGTATCAATGCTTGCAAAGATACTCAGATAGTGTCTCGTACCACTTCCTGGGTGCCTGATGCAGCCCATAAAGAGCTTTGTCAAGCTTGTAGACATAATCAGGATGATTAGGATCTACAAAACTAGGTGCTTGTTTGACATACACCTCCTCATCAATCACTCCATAAAGAAAAGCACACTTCACATCAGGAAAAACCTTGAAGTTCTTGGATGCAGCAAATGCCAGGAATATCCTAACAACTTCCAGTCTTGCGACAGGAGCAAAGACATCAGTGTAGTCAATCCCTTCTTCTTATGTGTACCCTTGAACAACTATTCTAGGCTTGTTTTTGATGATAATGTCTCTATCATCCTTCTTATTCCTAAACACCCATTTGGTTCCAATGGTAGTCTTCCTATGAGGAAAATTTAGATGTTTAGATCTGGCATAGATGTTTTACCCACCACATCAGCACACTTATCAAGAGAGATTTGATCCAAGGAGTGTGTGACATCATTGATGTTGTCAAAAATCTATAAGTGTGTGATAATATCACACAAGTGTAATCCTTCTTTCCTAATTATTGCTTGTTTTTGCGTCATACTTTCACCCCAAACTTCATACACTTCAAATGAAAAAGACACTTTGTATAGTAAAATTTCCACCCGCGCGTGCACACACACACATATATGTATATGGGGAAAGTGAATATGGGGCTGTTAAGCGTCTAACGTTAGATGCGAAATCCCCAAAACGACGTTGTTTTGATTTAAAAAAATTAAACATTAACTAAAATCCTTTTAATTTGGAAACCAAATTATTATAATATTAACCTAAAATCCTTCTAATTTGGAAACCAAACACTGATCTCCTTCATCTTCATCATTTGTTCTTGGTCCTTTCTCTCCATTGATTCACATGATCAGAGTTGCTTCTCTCCCGAGCCCATTTACAAGGTATTTCTTCTTCCTTCCATCCGATCGTCAATCTCCAATCGCTCAATCAAACAGCAGAGTGGCAAGCATTCACTTTAGCAGCCTCGTAATTTAGTAAATTCATAAGTTTGTAGTTGATTGTACCCTCTCATTCAATCCATTTACTTTTCAATTTCAACTATGTCTCTATGATGATGGCTTCGATTTAAATATACAACCCATGTTTCATGCCTATTAATATTTATCTATTTTTTAAATTAATTATTAATTTTATTGTTATTGACGAGGTACTAGACTTACAAGGTTTAATTTATTCCTCAATCATCCATTAAAATCTATCAAACAAATAAAAAAGTCTTCATAAATCGATTATTGATCAGCATAATCAAGCTTATCAAAGAGGAAATTATTATTTAATCATATTTTAATGGCGCTAGCTGCTTCTGATGGATTTATTGAGGAGGTTAGTATGAATCATATTGGTATTTTAAAGGCTCTACATGTTAAGTTTATTATAGTAGTTTTTTCTCTATGAAAGTAATCATGGGAGACTACAACGGTATTATTATAAGCAACTTTTGTGTTAGAAGGGAGATTATGATTATTGATTTTTTTATATGTTATAAGAATTGATACATTTCTTTTTTTAATATGATGTACAGGTAACAGATAATTTACCACTTCAACAAGAAGAGCAAGCTACTATAACAAATTTAATGAGCAGTTCAGATGCTCAGATGCTGAAACTGAGAATAACAATGTTGTAAATATGGACATTGGGTTTGAGAAAGAAGAAGTTGATGATGTAATGGGAAAGGTTTTCGAAACTACTGATGATGCATATGATTTCTACAATCGTTATGCATTTTTACATGGTTTTGGTACACGTATTTGT
The DNA here is from genome assembly GCA_025506515.1 of Flaveria trinervia. Lineage (NCBI taxonomy): Eukaryota > Viridiplantae > Streptophyta > Magnoliopsida > Asterales > Asteraceae > Flaveria > Flaveria trinervia. The sequence goes on from CM046443.1 coordinate 74,964,922, forward strand.
ACGACTTTCAAAAATAAAACAACAAGTGAGCATTACCAAAAGATATATGTATGCAACAAAGAGGGTTTTAAAGATTTAAAGGGTAAAAGTTCTGAAGGAGATGTTAAGAAACGACATAGGGATTTAAGGACCGGATGTAAAGCATTTCTTCGGATTTCAAAATCTAAAGACGGGAAATGGTTAGTGGACACATTTAATGATTCACATAATCATGAGCTAACCGTTACTCAAACAAAAGTAATGAAACACCGATCTCGTGGGAAATTTCACCGCTCATTGGCGTGCAAAGCTCTAATGTCAGAACTTGGCCAATCTGGTTAAAACCTTGTCAAATTAGAAAGGTCGTGAATACCATGAAGAGTCCATGTGAAGATAATGTTACATCAAAACAATGTGCAGACAACTTAGCAGATCAACAAAAACAATATAAAGGTAAGGAGTTTTATGGACTTATTAAACATTTTCAAGATAAATTAATTAAAGACAATAACCTTTATTTTGTTGTTGATTTATTTGACGATGGGTCTCCATGAAATATTTTTTGGGGGATGGGAGATCAAGAGACTCGTATATAAATTTGGAGATGTTGTAGTGTTTGATGTCACATACATGACTAACAAATTTATGATGCCATTTGCTCTATTTGTGGGGAGTAAATCATCACGGTCAATCTATATTGTTTTGTGGTGCGCTATTGGAAAATGAGAAGGAGGAAACTTTTGAATGGCTATTTAGAAATTTCTTAAAGTGCATGTTTGACAAGCATCCGCGAGCAATAATTACCTATCAAGATAAAGCTATTGGTAATGCAATCAAAAAAGTTTTTCCTAACACTCGACATCGTTATTGTTCATGCCATATTAAGAGACATGAGATACAACATCTTAGAGGTCTTAAAGTTCGCTATAGCGACTTTCAAGAGTTACACAAACAATGGGTAAAGAGTAATACAGTTGAAGAATTTGAAACTCGTTGGGAATTATTGTGCTCTAAATATAATTTTGAAAGTGGTAGTTAGATAACAGAGTTGTATAAGTAACGTAAAGATTGGGCTAAAGCCTTCTTGCAAGATTGTTTTTTTGCTGGCATGACATCAAACGGAAGAAGCGAGAGCATTCATTCTTTTTTTGATGGATATGTGAATTCAACGACTATGTTGAATGAGTTTGTAATCCAATATGATAAAGCAGCTGAAGCTCGAAGAGCTGCTAAAGAAGATGAAGATTTCAAGACAATGAACTCTAAGCCAATTCTTTTTTCTATTAATTTGATAGAGGCAAAAGCGGGTGAAAGGTACACAAAAAAGATCTTTGATGTATTTAAGAAGGAATGGACCGATGCTACCTTCAATTTAAGTCATGAGAAAATAAGTAAGAGTTTAGAATAAATCAAATATAGGGTTGGACAATTAGATGTTGATAAAAAACGTTGGAGTGATGTTAACATCCATCTATCTGATAAGATAGATGTTGTATGTTCATGTGCAAAGTTTGAAACATATGGGATGTTGTGCAAACATATCTTATATGTCTTAAAAAAGAGGCACGTTGAAACCCTTCCTAATCATTATATCCTACCTAGGTGGACCCTTGATGCTAGGTATAAGTTGGACAAATATAGTATTAGTATTGAAGATGCAACTACAGAGAATGGGTTTAGTGCATTAACTTTATGGTGTGTTCAGTCAAACTTTAAAAAAGCTCTTGAACTTGCACGGGATGCTCCATGTGAGATAAAGAAGTTGAATACCCTGTTGGTTAAGTTTTGGAAGAACAAAATAATCGAATAATGTGTAAATTTGAGATTTCATCACCGGATTCTAATGTTGGAAGTTCACAAGTAAACATGATACCTCAAATTTCTATTCGGAATCCACGAGCTCATACTAATACTAAAGGTCATCCTTAAAATGAAACTAGAATCAAATCTTCCCTTGAAGAACCAAAAAAGATAACATTTTCTTACTTTAAGGAACTCGGTCATTACATTAGCGGATGTCCAAAAAGAAGGTATAAGTAATTTTATTATTTATTACTGATAGTGACGTACTCATACTTATTTATTATTTTTTCAGGCGAATAAGTCTTTAAAGGAAAGACTAGGATGATACATGAGTCAATTTGAAGAATAGTACTTAAAGGTCATGTGTAATGCCTGTGCTTGTATTAGTAGAGTAGCTTTTGATTGAAAATCTGTAGACATCAGCTTATAATTTCAAATTTACGCTTCTAAATGTATTCAAAGAGTGGGTTTTTTTTTTATTTATCATTTTTAATGAAACATTGATCAATTTCTTTTATATATGTCATGATAAAACTCTTGTGAAAGTTTATTTTACTCATGTTGTAGCATTTTTTGTTATTGTTACTGTGTCAAACGCGTGAAAATGTATGAATAAGTTTAAATCAGTCCATATATAGCAATTTAAAACTACACGGGTCGAATGGTTCAATACATAGTTACAAATACAAAGTTGGTTAAATTATAATAATTTATATTTAACGGGTCAAATGGGTAAAAATATAGTGAACTAAATAGGTCAATTGTAGTTGCTGGTTGGATATATATGAGCATATCACAATGAAATCAATGAAAACAACTATATAAATCCCCAGGTGATATGCACCTTATATTAAGGTGCAACCATTATTTAAAATTAAGCAATTCCAATCACATGAGTACATACCAATATGTATGTTCAACAATTATTTAAAATTAAGTAAATCAACAAGGCATATCATGCAAAATTCTATATTAGATAATCATTTCATATTATACAAGACGTAACATAAGAGTCTAAAAAATCATTAGAAAAACAACAACTATCTAAACCACTAAAAATAATTATCTCTTGATGGTCTAATCTGTTACATCTTTTCTCTCATTCTCATGGGCTTCACATCCAATAACATTATGTTGTTTGTGTAGTTGTATTCCTTAGTGATGAATCTACAAAATTGCATGTTGAATTTGCAGAATTGACCTGTCATAAATACAAGTAAATAAAAAATATGAAAAAATTTTGAACATATAGTATATAAAACAATCTTAGAAGCACTAAAATGAACACACAAGATATAAGGATAAAGATGCACAACTACAACATTTGAATATAAATATAACTTGTGGGACTCCTATATGACTTTAGAAGGACTAAAATGAACACACAAGAGATGGATGAGAAACAATAATAGTTACCGGATCAATACTAAAATGGTGAGATACTCCATCTGCAAATGGTTAATTTAAGCATAATATAAACAAAAAATAAATAAAATTCAACGCTAGCCAGTAAATAACATACCAAACATAATATTGATTTCAATTTTGAAAGAGAACCGAGATGCCCAACAAGGGAGGAAAAAGCTTTGCGGCTTGCTTGTAGAACAAATTGTCCGATTGAGCGACTAGAGAAGGACGGTCGGATCGGAAGGAGGAAGAAATACCTTCTAACTGGGCTTAGGAAAGAAGAAACTCTAATCATGTGAATCCATGGAGAGAAAGGACCAAGAACAAATGATGAAGATGAAGGAGATCGGTGTTTGGTTTCCAATTAGAAGGATTTTAGGTTAATATTATAATAATTTGGTTTCAAAATTAAAAGGATTTTCGTTGCTGTTTAATTGTTTTAAATCAAAACTATGTCGTTTTGGGGGTTTCGCATCTAATGTAGATGCTTAACAACCCCATATATATATATATATTATATATATATTATATATATATATATATATATATAATATATATATATATATATATTATATATATATATATACACACACACACACACACACATATATATGTATATATACATATATATAATATGTATACGTATATTGTGACATCCGGTAAATTTCCGTTACCAAGCTCCGTTAGTTCCGTTAAGTCTTGTATACACGTGTCGTGAGCACACACTAGTTGTCGTTTAACGTTGGTGACCTATAATAATGAATAATATTAATTTGTTGTGAATCTAAGTGATTATGTGAATATTGGGTTATGTTTATGTGTTTACACATTTATAAACGGTTACTTAAAGAATTTATCGCGTAACGCGGAAACGTGCCTATTTATTCGTATGTCTTGTGTTTTTATAAAGATAAGATATAATGAATTTCATAAGTTTATATCTTTATATTATGAAGTTAAAAACACTTTACAAAGAGTTTAAAGCCTAGTTTTTATAAAATACAAATTACAAGGGTTAAAAGGGTAATTAGGTAAATTAAAATTAAATAAAACAAAAACCAAACCCTAATCCCCCATCGGCCGCGACATTCACCCTATCCCTCTCCATCTTCGAAATCAGCCTTGAACAAGCAATTCGTGTGGTTTTCGATTCGATTACAAGTTATACAACACTTAGGAAGCATCGATTTCAAGCAATTACAAGTTTAAAGGTTAGATTTTTCATGTTTTGTGATGTCCTTCATTATGGCCGAACCCTAGATTCGAAATTGGTCCTTGTTGGGTCGAATTGTTGTTGTTTGATGATGTTAACATGTTATTTAGATTGTATACATGTTAGTTAACGTCGATTATGCAAGAATTCTATGTTTTTAGTGGATTGATCATGAAATTGGTTATGAAGCAAACCCTAATTCGAATTGTTGTGATTATGCATGATGGATGATTGTTTGATGTATGTTTGATGATTAATAGGTTGTATGAATGTTAGAATACATTGATTATGCAAGAAAGTTGGGATTTTGATGCATTGTTCGTAGATTACTAAGAATAGTAACTTTATTTGGCATGTAGTAAATCTAGTGATGGATTGATGTTATGGATGAGTTCATGATGATGATTAGATGCTAGATTTTTGTTATGAATGCTAGAAATCTTTAATTTGATGATGTTGATCATAGCTTGCCAAAAGTAGAAACTTTTGTTTATGAAGATTGTTAGATTGAGGTGTTTAAGTGTTGTTGATCATGTTAGATATTAGTATGAGCTTGAATTGGTATATTATTGATGTTCTGTGTATTTTGGATGTTTGATAGATTTTGGGATATTCTTTCCCAAAGGGAAACTTTATTTCTGTAAACGTTGAAGTATGATGTTATGATCATGTTTGGGATGATAGAACCTGCTATTATGTTCAAGGATGGATTCTAGTGTGATAGAACGTGTTAAATTAGTTGTATGGCATGTTTGGATAATCATGGGTGATATTTGGAATTGGTAATCATGTATGGTTTGGATGTTGTGTAGTAGTAGGACATCATGCTTGGGTCTGGTAATTGATTGTTGTGATGTTGTGAATGCAATGCATATGCTTAAAGAATTTGGTTATGATCATTATACACGCGTGCGGATCTGAGGCCCCTACTGATAGGATTGGCAGGGTTTAGGATGTGAAGTTGTGAGTGGCTTCACATGCATGTGATGAATGGTTGAACCTTGTATGACATGTTAGTTGTATTATAGCTAGTGGATATGTTAATGTTCTAGATTCGCATGACTTGTATAGTACTTGGTTGTATTATGATCTAAGTGATACACCTGTTTGTTATAGCATATGTATGATACTATTTGAATGTTAATCATGTAGTTGTATGTGCTCATTGGCTTTATTTGAATTATAACTCATAATGTCACCAACGGGTCAAACGGGTCAACTAGGTCAAACGTGTCTATTTGTCTGGAAGCTTGAGTCTTTGATTTTGGTATGATTAGGGTTCACATGTCTTTTGTTTACACGTACTTATGTACTCACATGATCTAGGTAACCTGTGAAGGTTGGCTATCCTCTCGTTTCTCAAAATAAACCCTAAGTACCTTTGCATACATCAGGTGTAGTTCATGCCCCACTCTTTACTTTAATCTTTTGGGGAGATAGCATATTGGTATTTATACGAACGCTTCATTATTTAAGTTGTGTATAATATTAATATAGTGTTGTTTACCATGAGAAAAGTCCTCACACTTTTGAATTGTTAATATTTAATAGCGGGGAAACTTGGGTAGTACTACTGGGTCTGACGAGCCCCACCTGTGTGACTCGAGGTCAACCGGGTGCAATTTTGCCCTATTGATCATTGTCACGACATGGTAAGTCGTGACAGGCAACCAACTATCACAGTCAGCTTCAATTGCAAAATCACTATGTATTAATATTTACTGATAATAGACTAGCTATCTATTACCATGCACTGCTTATATGTATCACAACTGTTTACATGTTTATTGAACTCAACTCTTGAACTCACCAACCTATGTGTTGACATTTTAGTATGCTTTTCTCTGTCCTTAACTTGCTTGCCATAGGAGCACTGCACGGTTCACTGCATTTTAAGACACTTTGCTTCAAGACAAGTTGACATTTTAACAATTATGGTTTACTCTTTGTTTTGGCACTTGTTTTGCCATAAGTTATACTTTATTGACTTGGGTTGTTTTCAAAAACGCTTCCGCATTGTTTAAAGTTAGTATTTTGGTTAATTATGTTTAAATTATGGCATTTAGAGTCGTTCTGAGTAACTATTGACTGTGATCCTGGTTTGTTCACACGCCTCGCGGTAAACTCTCCGCAAGTGGATTTTGAGGGTGTGACAGATTGGTATCAGAGCCATTGGTTATAGGGAACTAGGTTGCATACACACTAGACTATAACCGCACACAGTTAATTAGTTACCTGTGCCTTATTCTCATCTACTGTATACTCATTGGCATACACGTCACACTCTCTGCAGCATGGCATCGTCTTCAAGAGCTCCGGGTAAACGACCCGAATCACCTACATGATCTAAATCCCCACCTCCTGCACCTGTACCTGATGATGGATTCGATTGGCCCAGACTGGCTTATCCCAGAGAGGAGATTGACTGGGATCAACATTCGCATTGTGATGAAGCGTGACCCTCCGCGAGACTGGCGTTCTTATCCTAGGTTTGTTGACCACATCATGTTTAGGGAACGCGTACCTGTCCTAAAGCCAAGGACTAGGAACAATGCCAATCAACCCTGTTTTCACTCCCACACACGAACGGCGCAGTCCAACGAGCAATTGATTGCTGCACTAATGGCTGCATGGATACTGAACAGCATCGTGTGAGACTCACGGGTATGTCTGTACACTACAGTAACTACAGCAGAGGTGTACAACCTGAGACATCAATTGGATGAACTCAAGGAAGAACACGGGAAGACGCTGAACGGTTGTCACCATAAAGATGGTGTTATGGCACTCCAAGGACGCGTGACTGCTCGTGAACAGCGGGACGCCATAGCCGATAATAGGATTGCCATATTAGAAGCTCAACTAGCAGCACTCCAGATTGCTATAGCTCGCTCCTGCCTGCCTGCAGACTCTGAGGATGAGGAGGATCCCGAGGAGGGACCCGAGGAAGAGGAACCGGAGGAGATGGAGGATGATAGTGATGGGTCAGACATTGTCGATTGATTTCTTTATATGACTTAGACTACGTAGTGTTTTCTTTTTGAAACCTATGTGGGAAGGGTTGTTTCCCCACACGAACGACAAAACTTCAATTTTGACATTGCTAAATACATTGTGACTTATTGCAATTTATTTACTTTGGTTATTATTTTTGTTATGAATGTTGTGGTTGTGATGATACGTTATTTCTTTCATTTACTGTTTACTACGCTTCAATGAGTTAAATGTGTATGATGTTACTCATTATTGTATTGTGAATATAAAGTGAAAAGAATGGACGCTCGTGGACGTGGACGTGGACGTGGTCGTGGACGTGGACGTGGACGTGGCACCGGAGAGAACATGGTGGTGGTGCTATTAACATGACTCCTGCGGAATTGGCTACTCTAATTAATGAGCATGTTCAGGCGGCAGTGGCTGCTGCCCACGCGGGTCAACCGGCAGGTAAACAATGACAGAAAAACAAATCTGATATCCTTTATAACTGTAGGGGATGTTTGATTAATGTGTGTTGTGTTAAAACAGGACCACCGGTGTGTACATACAAGTCCTTCATGGACTGTAAACCACACACCTACAGCGGTACAGAGGGTGCTGTAGGGCTTGTACGCTGGTTTGAGAAGACTGAGTCCGTTTTCTCCAAATGTAACTGTCCACCGGCGGATCAAGTAAAGTATGCCACCGGGACTTTGGAGGGTGCTGCCCTTCTTGGTGGAACACGCAAGTCCAGATGCTTGGACAAGCGATGGCAAATGGACTCCCCTGGAATGAGTTCAAGGATATGATGATCGAGGAGTACTGTCCTCGAAACGAGGTGCAAAAGTTGGAGATGGAATTCTGGCAGCTTAAGATGAAGGTTCAGAAATTGAGGCTTACACGACCCGTACTCATGAGCTGGCTACATTGTGTCCAGGAATGGTTAATGAGGCACATAAGAGAATCGAGCACTACATACGAGGATTAGTGCCTGAAATCCAAAGTATGGTAACAGCTTCTAACCCGACTACGATTCAGCAGGCCATTCCAATTGCCCATAGACTTACTGATCAGGCGGTAGAGCAAGGCGGTTACCCAAACGGGGCGCTGTGGTGAGCGTGCCCGACAACAAAAGGATGGGATGCTCCCAGCAACAACAATAACAAATCATCATCATCATCGTCTGGCGGTCAACAACAATCCCAACAGCAGCAACAACCAGTTCAGCAGCAGCAGCGGCGGTTCGATAATAACCGCAATTTCAACCAAACTGCCCCAAATAACCAAGGACCCAGCGGTTACGGCGGCAGGCATCCCAAATGCCCACGGTGTAACTACCATCATGTGGGACGGTGTGATAACTTCAAGTGTCAACGTTGTGGAAAGATTGGACACGCTGCGAAGGATTGCCGTGGTGAACTAATGAAGAGGCCACAACAATCTCAAGAAACCCCTAAGGGTTGTTTTGAGTGTGGGAAAGAAGGGCATTACAAACGAAACTGCCCCACTAAGAGGAGGAACGGAAATGGCAACAACAACAACAACAACACCAACAATCATGGGAACAACAACAACAATGGCAATAATAACAACAATGGTGGAAATGGCACTGGAAATGGCGGCAATAGAGATGGAGCCAAAGGGAGAGCCTTCGTCATTGGCTCAGGTGAGGCTCTAAATGATCCCACAACTGTTACTGGTAGATTCCCTGTAAATGGTTGTTTTGCTACGGTACTATTTGACTGGAGCCGATAGGAGTTTTGTGTCCTTAAAATTCTGTAGTCTTTTAAGTGATATACCCTCTGCTTTAGAATCTAAGTACACTGTGGAATTAGCCGACGGTAAACAAATCCATGTAACGCATATCCTAAAGACTGTAGGATAGAACTTGCTGGTCATACTTTCGCTATAGATCTCATGCCTGTTACGCTGGGGAGTTTTGATGTTGTGATAGGCATGGATTGGCTCTCTAGCAAGCAAGCGGAAGTCGTATGTCACGAGAAGATTATACGGATCCCGGTTGCGATCAATTTCTTACCGTCAAAGGTGATAGGAGTGGTGCTGTGATAGGCATCATCTCGTATATGAAAGCTCAAAAGTTGTTACGGAAGGGCCGCGTGGCTATCCTAGCACTTGTAACCGATAAGCAAAAGGAAGAAAAGAGAATGGAGGATATTCCCGTAGTACGCGACTTTCCGGAGGTATTCCCAGAAGATCTTCCTGGATTACCACCGCACCGCCAAGTGGAATTCCAGATTGAGTTGACTCCCGGCGCAGCTCCGATTGCTAGAGCACCTTATCGATTAGCACCAAACAAGCTACAGGAGTTGTCGTCACAACTTCAGGAGCTTTTGGATAAGGTTTTATTCGACCTAGTACATCACCTTGGGGAGCTCCTGTACTCTTTGTGAAGAAGAAGGATGGCACATTCCGGATGTGCATCGATTATCGAGAGTTAAACAAAGTAAGTCAAGAACCGATACCCTTTACCTCGTATCGACGACTTGTTCGATCAGCTTCAAGGATCAAGCTATTACTCGAAGATTGACTTGAGATCTGGTTATCATCAACTCAGAGTTCGAGAAGAAGACATTCCCAAGACCGCATTTCGTACTCGTTATGGTCATTATGAGTTCTTGGTCATGCCTTTTGGGTTGACTAATGCACCTGCTGTGTTCATGGACCTCATGAACCGCGTGTGCAAACCTTATCTGATCAGTTTGTCATTGTGTTCATCGATGATATACTGATATACTCTAGGACCAAGGAGGAGCATGAAGAGCACTTACGAATGATCTTGGAACTGTTGAAAATGAGCAGCTGTATGCTAAATTCTCAAAGTGTGACTTTTGGATAAGAGAGGTACAATTCCTAGGTCATATTGTTAATGAGAAAGGAATACACGTTGATCCTGCCAAAATTGAGGCGATAAAGAATTGGACTACACCCAAACACCAAGTGAGATAAGACAATTTCTTGGGTTAGCAGGATATTACCGCCGATTCATAGAAGGATTTTCTAAGATCGCACAACCTCTCACAGCCTTGACTCACAAAGGAACGACATACAAATGGGCTGAGAGCCAAGAATCAGCTTTCCAATTATTAAAACAAAAACTCTGTACTGCCCCGATATTAGCACTACCCGAGGGAACGGATGACTTTGTGGTGTATTGCGATGCATCCATTCAAGGATTGGGTTGTGTCTTGATGCAATGAGACAAGGTGATAGCTTACGCCTCGAGACAACTAAAGGTACATGAGAAGAACTATACTACCCATGACTTAGAATTGGGCGCAGTAGTTTTTGCCTTAAAGATCTGGAGACATTATTTGTACGGTACCAAGTGCACAATCTACACCGATCACAAGAGTCTTCAACATATCTTTGAGCAAAAAGAGTTGAATATGAGGCAGCGACGTTGGGTGGAACTACTAAATGATTATGATTGCGCAATTAAGTATCATCCGGGAAAGGCGAACGTAGTTGCCGATGCTTTAAGCAGGAAGGAAACAGCTAAACCCCGACGGGTGCGAGCTTTACAGCTTACTATCAGTACCCAACTGCCCGAACAAGTTAAGGAGGCACAAATGGAAGCTTTAAAGGTGAAAATATTGGTTCTGAATTGTTAAGGGGAATGGATAAGTAGCTAGTGATTAAAAAGGATGGAATTCGGTATTTCATGGATAGACTTTGGGTGCCTGTTCATGGAAATCTGAGAGATTTAGTTATGAGCGAGGCACACAAATCTAAGTATTCTATACATCCTGGATCCGACAAGATGTATCATGACCTAAGGCTCACTATTGGTGGCCTAACATGAAAGCGGATGTAGCTACGTACGTGAGCAAGTGTTTGACCTGCTCGAAGGTGAAAGTGGAATATCAAAAACCATCCGGACTATTACACAACACCCGAGATTCCAATGTGGAAATGGGAACAAATCTCCATGGATTTTTACTAAGCTACCCCGGACTAGTACTGGTTGTGACACGATATGGGTTATTGTGGATCGATTGACAAAGTCTGCTCATTTCCTTGCAATAAAGGAAACCGACAAGATGGAGAAGTTAACTCGCCTGTACCTCAAGGAGATCGTTTCGAGACACGGGGTACCAATCTCAATTATCTCCGACCGTGACGCTCGTTTCACGTCACATTTCTGGCAATCATTGCAGAAATCCTTGGGTACACGTTTGGATATGTGTACTGCATATCATCCACAGACGGATGGTCAGAGTGAGCGTACTATACAGACGCTGGAGGATATGCTACGTGCTTGTGTGATTGACTTCGGGAATAACTGGGAAATTCACCTACCATTGGTGGATTCTCTTATAACAACAGTTATCACACTAGTATACAAGTAGCACCTTTCGAGGCGTTGTATGGGAGAAAATGTCGATCACCGGTTTGCTGGGCAGAAATTGGTGATAGTCAGATAACAGGTCCCGAGTTAATTCATGAGACGACGACTAGAAAATTATACAGATACGGAACCGTATGGCTGCAGCGCGAGACATGCAAAAGAGTATGCTGACAAGAGACGGAAACCCTTAGAGTTCAGGTTGGTGACAAGGTTTTGTGTTGAAAGTCTCACATGGATGGAGGAAGGCGTAGTTCGGTTTGGTAAACGAGGAGGAAAACTAAATCCGAGGTACGTTGGACCATTTGAGATTGTGGAAAGAGTAGGTCCAGTAGCCTATCGATTAGCCCTACCTGATTCGCTGAGCGGGAATTCATGATGTATTTCACGTGTCAAACTTGAAGAAGTGCATAACTGATGAAACGACGGGTTCGTACCACTAGAAGAAATTCAGGTGGATGAGCAATTGCGTTTTATTGAGGAACCAGTGGAGGTGATGGACCGTGAGGGAAAACACTTAAGCAAGCAAGATACCTATTGTTAAAATCCGTTGGAATTCGCGACGTGGACCGGAATTCACATGGGAACGGAAGATCAAATGAAGCTTAAGTACCCTCAACTATTCGAAGGAACGATGCCAGCAGACGAAGGTATTGATTTAAATTTCGGGACGAAATTTCTTTCAACATGGGGATGATGTGGCAACTCATCCAAAACTCACACGATTTCGATTTCTGTGTGCCAATGCAGTAGACCAGTGATGGAAACCAGGGATGGAACACTCTCACCAGTAACGCAATTTTCGGGACGAAAATTCTTTCAACATGGGGATAATGTGACATCCGGTAAATTTCCGTTACCAAGCTCCGTTAGTTCCGTTAAGTCTTGTATACACGTGTCGTGAGCACACACTGGTTGTCGTTAACGTTGGTGACCTAATAATAATGAATAATGTTAATTTGTTGTGAATCTAAGTGATTATGTGAATATTGGGTTATGTTTATGTGTTACACATTTATAAACGGTTACTTAAAGAATTTATCGCGTAACGCGGAAACGTGCCTATTTATTCGTATGTCTTGTGTTTTTATAAAGATAAGATATATAATGAATTTCATAAGTTTATATCTTTATATATGAAGTTAAAACACTTTACAAAGAGTTTAAAGCCTAGTTTTATAAAATACAAATTACAAGGGTTAAAGGGTAATAGGTAAATTAAAATTAAATAAACAAAACCCAAACCCTAATCCCACCCATCGGCCGCGACATTCACCCTATCCCTCTCCATCTTCGAAAATCAGCCTTGAACAAGCAAATTCGTGTGGTTTCGATTCGATTACAAGTTATACAACACTTAGGAAGCATCGATTTCAAGCAATTACAAGTTAAAGGTTAGATTTTTCATGTTTTGTGATGTCCTTCATTATGGCCGAACCCTAGATTCGAAATTGGTCCTTGTTGGGTCGAATTGGTTGTTGTTTGATGATGTTAACATGTTATTTAGATTGTATACATGTTAGTTAACGTCGATTATGCAAGAATTCTATGTTTTTAGTGGATTGATCGTGAAATTGGTTATGAAGCAAACCCTAATTCGAAATTGTTGTTATTATGCATGATGGATGATTGTTTGATGTATGTTTGATGATTAATAGGTTGTATGAATGTTAGAATACATTGATTATGCAAGAAAGTTGGGATTTTGATGCATTGTTCGTAGATTACTAAGAATAGTAACTTTATTTTGCATGTAGTAGTAATCTAGTGATGGATTGATGTTATGGATGAGTTCATGATGATGATTAGATGCTAGATTTTTGTTATGAATGCTAGAAATCTTTAATTTGATGATGTTGATCATAGCTTGCCAAAAGTAGAAACTTTTGTTTATGAAGATTGTTAGCTTGAGGTGTTTAAGTGTTGTTGATCATGTTTAGATATTAGTATGAGCTTGAATTGGTATATATTGATGAATTCTGTGTATTTTGGATGTTTGATAGATTTTGGGATATTCTTTCCCAAAAGGGAAACTTTATTTCTCTAAACGTTGAAGTATGATGTTATGATCATGTTGGGATGATAGAAACCTGCTATTATGTTCAAGGATGGATTCTAGTGTGATAGAGCGTGTTAAATTAGTTGTATGGCATGTTTGGATAATCATGGGTGATATTGGAATTGGTAATCATGTATGGTTTGGATGTTGTGTAGTAGTAGGACATCATGCTTGGGTCTGGTAATTGATTGTTGTGATGTTGTGAATGCAATGCATATGCTTAAAGAATTTGGTTATGATCATTATACACGCGTGCGGATCTGAGGCCCCTACTTGATAGGATTGGCAGGGTTTAGGATGTGAAGTTGTGAGTGGCTTCACATGCATGTGATGAATGGTTGAACCTTGTATGACATGTTAGTTGTATTATAGCTAGTGGATATGTTAATGTTCTACATTCGCATGACTTGGTAGTACTGGTTGCATTAGATCTAAGTGATACGCCTGTTTGTTATAGCATATGTATGATACTATGTGAATGTTAATCATGTAAGTTGTATGGCTCATTGGCTTTATTTGAATTATAACTCATAATGTCACCACACGGGTCAAACGGGTCAACTAGGTCAAACGTGTCTATTTGTCTGGAAGCTGAGTCTTTGATTTTGGTATGATTAGGGTTCACATGTCTTTTGTTTACACTTATGTACTCACATGATCTAGGTAACCTGTGAAGGTGGCTATCCTCTCGTTTCTCAAATAAACCCTAAGTACCTTGCATACATCAGGTGAGTTCATGCCCCACTCTTTACTTAATATCTTTTGGGGGAGATAGCATATTGGTATTTATACGAACGCTTTCATTATTTAAGTTGTGTATAATATTAATATAGTGTTGTTTACCATGAGAAAAGTCCTCACACTTTTGAATTGTTAATATTTAATAGCGGGGAAACTTGGGTAGTACTACTGGGTCTGACGAGCCCCACCTGTGTGACTCGAGGTCAACCGGGTGCAATTTGCCCTATTGATCATTGTCACGACATGGTAAGTCGTGACAGGAGGCAACAACTATCACAGTCAGCTTCAATTGCAAAATCACTATGTATTAATATTTACTGATAATAGACTAGCTATCTATTACCATGCACTGCTTATATGTATCACAACTGTTTACATGTTTATTGAACTCAACTCTTGAACTCACCAACCTATGTGTTGACACTTTAGTATGCTTTTCTCTGGTCCTTAACTTGCTTGCCATAGGAGCACCGCACGGTTCACTGCATTTTAAGACACTTTGCTTCAAGACAAGTTGACATTTTAACAATTATGGTTTACTCTTTGGTTTGGCACTTGTTTTGCCATAAGTTATACTTTATTGACTGGGTTGTTTTCAAAAACGCTTCCGCATTGTTTAAAGTTAGTATTTTGGTTAATTATGTTTAAATTATGGCATTTAGAGTCGTTCTGAGTAACTATTGACTGTGATCCTGGTTTGTTCACACGCCTCGCGGTAAAACTCCGCAAGTGGATTTTGAGGGTGTGACAGATTGGTATCAGAGCCATTGGTATAGGGAACTAGGTTGCATACACACTAGACTATAACCGCACACAGTTAATTAGTTACCCGTGCCTTATTCTCATCTACTGTATACTCATTGGCACACGTCACACTCTCTGCAGCATGGCATCGTCTTCAAGAGCTCCGGGTAAACGACCCGAATCACCTACATGATCTGAATCCCCACCTCCTGCACCTGTACCTGATGATGGATTCGATTGGCCCAGACTGGCTTATCCCAGAGAGGAGATTGACTGGGATCAACCATTCGCATTGATGAAGCGTGACCCTCCGCGAGACTGGCGTTATTATCCTAGGTTTGTTGACCACATCATGTTTAGGGAACGCATACCTGTCCTAAAGCCAAGGACTAGGAACAATGCCAATCAACCCATGTTTCACTCCCACGAACGGCGCAGTCCAACGAGCAATTGATTGCTGCACTAATGGCTGCATTGGATACTGAACAGCATCGTGTGAGACGACTCACGGGTGATGTCTGTACACTACAGCAAGAGGTGTACAACCTGAGACATCAATTGGATGAACTCAAGGAAGAACACGGGAAGACGCTGAACGGTTGTCACCATAAAGATGGTGTTATGGCACTCCAAGGACGCGTGACTGCTCGTGAACAGCGGGACGCCATAGCCGATAATAGGATTGCCATATTAGAAGCTCAACTAGCAGCACTCCAGATTGCTATAGCTCCTGCTCCTGCCACAGACTCTGAGGATGAGGAGGATCCCGAGGAGGGACCCGAGGAAGAGGAACCGGAGGAGATGGAGGATGATAGTGATGGGTCAGACATTGTCGATTGATTTCTTTATATGACTTAGACTACGTAGTGTTTTCTTTTTGAAACCTATGTGGGAAGGGTTGTTCCCCACACGAACGACAAAACTTCAATTTTGACATTGCTAAATACATTGTGACTTATTGCAATTTATTTACTTTGGTTATTATTTTTGTTATGAATGTTGTGGTTGTGATGATACGTTATTTCCTTCATTTACTGTTTACTACGCTTCAATGAGTTAAATGTGTATGATGTTACTCATTATTGTATTGTGAATATAAAGTGAAAAGAATGGACGCTCGTGGACGTGGACGTGGACGTGGTCGTGGACGTGGACGTGGACGTGGCACCGGAGAACAGGGTGGTGGTGCTATTAACATGACTCCTGCGGAATTGGCTACTCTAATTAATGAGCATGTTCAGGCGGCAGTGGCTGCTGCCCACGCGGGTCAACCGGCAGGTAAACAATGACAGAAAAACAAATCTGATATCCTTTATAACTGTAGGGGATGTTTGATTAATGTGTGTTGTAAAACAGGACCACCGGTGTGTACATACAAGTCCTTCATGGACTGTAAACCACACACCTACAGCGGTACAGAGGGTGCTGTAGGGCTTGTATGCTGGTTTGAGAAGATTGAGTCCGTTTTCTCCAAATGTAACTGTCCACCGGCGGATCAAGTAAAGTATGCCACCGGGACTTTGGAGGGTGCTGCCCTGTCTTGGTGGAACGCACACAGTCCAGATGCTTGGACAAGCGATGGCAAATGGACTCCCCTGGAATGAGTTCAAGGATATGATGATCGAGGAGTACTGTCCTCGAAACGAGGTGCAAAAGTTGGAGATGGAATTCTGGCAGCTTAAGATGAAGGGTTCAGAAATTGAGGCTTACACGACCCGTACTCATGAGCTGGCTACATTGTGTCCAGGAATGGTTAATGAGGCACATAAGAGAATCGAGCACTACATACGAGGATTAGTGCCTGAAATCCAAAGTATGGTAACAGCTTCTAACCCGACTACGATTCAGCAGGCTATTCAAATTGCCCATAGACTTACTGATCAGGCGGTAGAGCAAGGGCGTTACCCAAACGGGGCGCTGTGGTGAGCGTGCCCGACAACAAAAGGAAGTGGGATGCTCCCAGCAACAACAATAACAAATCATCATCATCATCGTCTGGCGGTCAACAACAATCCCAACAGCAGCAACAACCAGTTCAGCAGCAGCGGCGGTTCGATAATAACCGCAATTTCAACCAAACTGCCCCAAATAACCAAGGACCCAGCGGTTACGGCGGCAGACATCCCAAATGCCCACGGTGTAACTACCATCATGTGGGACGGTGTGATAACTTCAAGTGTCAACGTTGTGGAAAGATTGGACACGCTGCGAAGGATTGCCGTGGTGAACTAATGAAGAGGCCACAACAATCTCAAGAAACCCCTAAGGGTTGTTTAAGTGTGGGAAAGAAGGGCATTACAAACGAAACTGCCCACAACTAAGAAGGAACGGAAATGGCAACAACAACAACAACAACACCAACAATCAGGGAACAACAACAACAATGGCAATAATAACAACAATGGTGGAAATGGCACTGGAAATGGTGGCAATAGAGATGGAGCCAAAGGGAGAGCCTTCGTCATTGGCTCAGGTGAGGCTCTAAATGATCCCACAACTGTTACTGGTAGATTCCCTGTAATGGTTGTTTTGCTACGGTACTATTTGATACTGGAGCCGATAGGAGTTTTGTGTCCTTAAAATTCTGTAGTCTTTTAAGTGATATACCCTCTGCTTTAGAATCTAAGTACACTGTGGAATTAGCCGACGGTAAACAAATCCATGTAACGCATATCCTTAAAGACTGTAGGATAGAACTTGCTGGTCATACTTTCGCTATAGATCTCATGCCTGTTACGCTGGGGAGTTTTGATGTTGTGATAGGCATGGATTGGCTCTCTAGCAAGCAAGCGGAAGTCGTATGTCACGAGAAGATTATACGGATCCCGGTTGGCGATCAATTCTTACCGTCAAAGGTGATAGGAGTGGTGCTGTGATAGGCATCATCTCGTATATGAAAGCTCAAAAGTTGTTACGGAAGGGCCGCGTGGCTATCCTAGCACTTGTAACCGATAAGCAAAAGGAAGAAAAGAGAATGGAGGATATTCCCGTAGTACGCGACTTTCCGGAGGTGTTCCCAGAAGATCTTCCTGGATTACCACCGCACCGCCAAGTGGAATTCCAGATTGAGTTGACTCCCGGCGCAGCTCCGATTGCTAGAGCACCTTATCGATTAGCACCAAACAGCTACAGGAGTTGTCGTCACAACTTCAGGAGCTTTTGGATAAGGTTTTATTCGACCTAGTACATCACCTTGGGGAGCTCCTGTACTCTTTGTGAAGAAGAAGGATGGCACATTCCGGATGTGCATCGATTATCGAGAGTTAAACAAAGTAACAGTCAAGAACTGATACCCTTTACCTCGTATCGACGACTTGTTCGATCAGCTTCAAGGATCAAGCTATTACTCGAAGATTGACTTGAGATCTGGTTATCATCAACTCAGAGTTCGAGACGAAGACATTCCCAAGACCGCATTTCGTACTCGTTATGGTCATTATGAGTTCTTGGTCATGCCTTTTGGGTTGACTAATGCACCTGCTGTGTTCATGGACCTCATGAACCGCGTGTGCAAACCTTATCTGGATCAGTTTGTCATTGTGTTCATCGATGATATACTGATATACTCTAGGACCAAGAGGAGCATGAAGAGCACTTACGAATGATCTTGGAACTGTTGAAAATGAGCAGCTGTATGCTAATTCTCAAAGTGTGACTTTTGGATAAGAGAGGTACAATTCTAGGTCATATTGTTAATGAGAAAGGAATACACGTTGATCCTGCCAAAATTGAGGCGATAAAGAATTGGACTACACCCAAAACACCAAGTGAGATAAGACAATTTCTTGGGTTAGCAGGATATTACCGCCGATTCATAGAAGGATTTTCTAAGATCGCACAACCTCTCACAGCCTTGACTCACAAAGGAACGACATACAAATGGGCTGAGAGCCAAGAATCAGCTTTCCAATTATTAAAACAAAAACTCTGTACTGCCCCGATATTAGCACTACCCGAGGGAACGATGACTTTGTGGTGTATTGCGATGCATCCATTCAAGGATTGGGTTGTGTCTTGATGCAATGAGACAAGGTGATAGCTTACGCCTCGAGACAACTAAAGGTACATGAAGAAGAACTATACTACCCATGACTTAGAATTGGGCGCAGTAGTTTTTGCCTTAAAGATCTGGAGACATTATTTGTACGGTACCAAGTGCACAATCTACACCGATCACAAGAGTCTTCAACATATCTTTGAGCAAAAAGAGTTGAATATGAGGCAGCGACGTTGGGTGGAACTACTAAATGATTATGATTGCGCAATTAAGTATCATCCGGGAAAGGCGAACGTAGTTGCCGATGCTTTAAGCAGGAAGGAAACAGCTAAACCCCGACGGGTGCGAGCTTTACAGCTTACTATCAGTACCCAACTGCCCGAACAAGTTAAGGAGGCACAAATGGAAGCTTTAAAGGTGGAAAATATTGGTTCTGAATTGTTAAGGGGAATGGATAAGTAGCTAGTGATAAAAAGGATGGAATTCGGTATTTCATGGATAGACTTGGGTGCCTGTTCATGGAAATCTGAGAGATTTAGTTATGAGCGAGGCACACAAATCTAAGTATTCTATACATCCTGGATCCGACAAGATGTATCATGACCTAAAGGCTCACTATTGGTGGCCTAACATGAAAGCGGATGTAGCTACGTACGTGAGCAAGTGTTTGACCTGCTCGAAGGTGAAAGTGGAATATCAAAAACCATCCGGACTATTACAACAACCCGAGATTCCAATGTGGAAATGGGAACAAATCTCCATGGATTTTATTACTAAGCTACCCCGGACTAGTACTGGTTGTGACACGATATGGGTTATTGTGGATCGATTGACAAAGTCTGCTCATTTCCTTGCAATAAAGGAAACCGACAAGATGGAGAAGTTAACTCGCCTGAACCTCAAGGAGATCGTTTCGAGACACGGGGTACCATCTCAATTATCTCCGACCGTGACGCTCGTTTCACGTCACATTTCTGGCAATCATTGCAGAAATCCTTGGGTACACGTTTGGATATGTAGTACTGCATATCATCCACAGACGGATGGTCAGAGTGAGCGTACTATACAGACGCTGGAGGATATGCTACGTGCTTGTGTGATTGACTTCGGGAATAACTGGGAAATTCACCTACCATTGGTGGAATTCTCTTATAACAACAGTTATCACACTAGTATACAAGTAGCACCTTTCGAGGCGTTGTATGGGAGAAAATGTCGATCACCGGTTTGCTGGGCAGAAATTGGTGATAGTCAGATAACAGGTCCCGAGTTAATTCATGAGACGACTGAGAAAATTATACAGATACGGAACCGTATGGCTGCAGCGCGAGACATGCAAAAGAGTTATGCTGACAAGAGACGGAAACCCTTAGAGTTTCAGGTTGGTGACAAGGTTTTGTTGAAAGTCTCACCATGGAAAGGCGTAGTTCGGTTTGGTAAACGAGGAAAACTAAATCCGAGGTACGTTGGACCATTTGAGATTGTGGAAAGAGTAGGTCCAGTAGCCTATCGATTAGCCCTACCTGATTCGCTGAGCGGAATTCATGATGTATTTCACGTGTCAAACTTGAAGAAGTGCATAACTGATGAAACGACGGTCGTACCACTAGAAGAAATTCAGGTGGATGAACAATTGCGTTTTATTGAGGAACCAGTGGAGGTGATGGACCGTGAGGTGAAAACACTTAAGCAAAGCAAGATACCTATTGTTAAAATCCGTTGGAATTCGCGACGTGGACCGGAATTCACATGGGAACGGGAAGATCAAATGAAGCTTAAGTACCCCAACTATTCGAAGGAACGATGCCAGCAGACGAAGGTATTGATTTAATTTCGGGACGAAATTTCTTTCAACATGGGGATGATGGCAACTCATCCAAAACTCACACGATTTCGATTTCTGTGTGCCAATGCAGTAGACCAGTGATGGAAACCAGGGATGGAACACTCTCACCATGTAACGCAATTTTCGGGACGAAAATTCTTTCAACATGGGGATAATGTGACATCCGGTAAATTTCCGTTACCAAGCTCCGTTAGTTCCGTTAAGTCTTGTATACACGTGTCGTGAGCACACACTGGTTGTCGTTTAACGTTGGTGACCTAATAATAATGAATAATGTTAATTTGTTGTGAATCTAAGTGATTATGTGAATATTGGGTTATGTTGTGTTTACACATTTATAAACGGTTACTTAAAGAATTTATCGCGTAACGCGGAAACGTGCCTATTTATTCGTATGTCTTGTGTTTTTATAAAGATAAGATATATAATGAATTTCATAAGTTTATATCTTTATATTATGAAGTTAAAAACACTTTACAAAGAGTTTAAAGCCTAGTTTTTATAAAATACAATTACAAGGGTTAAAGGGTAATTGGTAAATTAAAATTAAATAAACAAAAACCAAACCCTAATCCCACCCATCGGCCGCGACATTCACCCTATCCCTCTCCATCTTCGAAAATCAGCCTTGAACAAGCAAATTCGTGTGGTTCGATTCGATTACAATTATACAACACTTAGGAAGCATCGATTTCAAGCAATTACAAGTTAAAGGTTAGATTTTTCATGTTTTGTGATGTCCTTCATTATGGCCGAACCCTAGATTCGAAATTGGTCCTTGTTGGGTCGAATTGGTTGTTGTTTGATGATGTTAACATGTTATTTAGATTGTATACATGTTAGTTAACGTCGATTATGCAAGAATTCTATGTTTTTAGTGGATTGATCGTGAAATTGGTTATGAAGCAAACCCTAATTCGAAATTGTTGTTATTATGCATGATGGATGATTGTTTGATGAATGTTGATGATTAATAGGTTGTATGAATGTTAGAATACATTGATTATGCAAGAAAGTTGGGATTTTGATGCATTGTTCATAGATTACTAAGAATAGTAACTTTATTTTGCATGTAGTAGTATCTAGTGATGGATTGATGTTATGGATGAGTTCATGATGATGATTAGATGCTAGATTGTTGTTATGAATGCTAGACATCTTTAGTTTGATGATGTTGATCATAGCTTGCCAAAAGTAGAAACTTTTGTTTATGAAGATTGTTAGCTTGAGGTGTTTAAGTGTTGTTGATCATGTTTAGATATTAGTATGAGCTTGAATTGGTATATTATTTATGAATTCATGTGTATTTTGGATGTTTGATAGATTTGGGATATTCTTTCCCAAAAGGAAACTTTATTTGTCTAAACGTTGAAGTATGATGTTATGATCATGTTTGGGATGATAGAAACCTGCTATTATGTTCAAGGATGGATTCTAGTGATAGAGCGTGTTAAATTAGTTGTATGGCATGTTTGGATAATCATGGGTGATATTGGAATTGGTAATCATGTATGGTTTGGATGTTGTGTAGTAGTAGGACATCATGCTTGGGTCTGGTAATTGATTGTTGTGATGTTGTGAATGCAATGCATATGCTTAAAGAATTTGGTTATGATCATTATACACGCGTGCGGATCTGAGGCCCCTACTTGATAGGATTGGCAGGGTTTAGGATATGAAGTTGTGAGTGGCTTCACATGGCATGTGATGAATGGTTGAACCTTGTATGACATGTTAGTTGTATATAGCTAGTGGATATGTTAATGTTCTAGATTCGCATGACTTGTGTAGTACTGGTTGCATTATGATCTAAGTGATACACCTGGTTGATATAGCATATGTATGATACTATTTGAATGTTAATCATGTAAGTTGTATGTGCTCATTGGCTTTATTTGAATTATAACTCATAATGTCACCAACGGGTCAAACGGGTCAACTAGGTCAAACGTGTCTATTTGTCTGGAAGCATGAGTCTTTGATTTTGGTATGATTAGGGTTCACATGTCTTTTGTTTACACGTACTTATGTACTCACATGATCTAGGTAACCTGTGAAGGTTGGCTATCCTCTCGTTTCTCAAAATAACCCTAAGTACCTTTGCATACATCAGGTGAGTTCATGCCCCACTCTTTACTTAATCTCTTTTGGGGGAGATAGCATACTGGTATTTATACGAACGCTTTGATTATTTACTTGTGTATAATATTAATATAGTGCTGTTTACCATGAGAAAAGTCCTCACACTTTTGAATTGTTAATATTTAATAGCGGGGAAACTTGGGTAGTACTACTGGGTCTGACGAGCCCCACCTGTGTGACTCGAGGTCAACCGGGTGCAATTTGTCCTATTGATCATTGTCACGACATGGTAAGTCGTGACAGGAGGCAACAACTATCACAGTCAGCTTCAATTGCAAAATCACTATGTATAATATTTACTGATAATAGACTAGCTATCTATTACCATGCACTGCTTATACGTATCACAACTGTTTACATGTTTATTGAACTCAACTCTTGAACTCACCAACCTATGTGTTGACACTTTAGTATGCTTTTCTCTGGTCCTTAACTTGCTTGCCATAGGAGCACTGCACGGTTCACTGCATTTTAAGACACTTTGCTTCAAGACAAGTTGACATTTTAACAATTATGGTTTACTCTTTGGTTTGGCACTTGTTTTGCCATAAGTTATACTTTATTGACTTGGGTTGTTTTCAAAAACGCTTCCGCATTGTTTAAAGTTGGTATTTTGGTTATTATGTTTAAATTATGGCATTTAGAGTCGTTCTGAGTAACTATTGACTGTGATCCTGGTTTGTTCACACGCCTCGCGGTAAAACTCCGCAAGTGGATTTTGAGGGTGTGACATTATGTATACATATAAATACATATATATATATATATATATATATTAATATATATATATTATATATGTTTATATATATTATGTGTGTGTGTGTGGTGTGTGTGTGTTTATGCATGCACGCATGAAGAAAAATGGTAATGTTAACAAATGAGAGTACATAGCTATATTAAAGACAAATTTAACGTCTTTGAACTGATTTATCATTACATAAACAAGATATTGTTTATATCATACATAATAATATTTATTATTCCATTTGGTCGTTGAATAAACTGTAACAAACAATAAAGATGTTAATTATGGTCGGCTGTGGAGGTAGAAGTGATGAAAGCTGGTAGTACAAGTTCTTCATGTGAAGAGTAAGATTGTATCTATTCGATGGTAATGGTCAATCCGCTAAAGCAGCCACTGGCGGATCTATGACAACGGCCCTCCCTCTCCGTCATCTCCATTTAAAAACCCTTAACCACCATTTAGCCATTTAATAACGTTGCATAAATTGGATGTCTCATGAGCGATGACAGAGGGGTGGCAATGACCGAGGGGTGGCAGATCAGACGGTGGGCTTTGGAAAAGAAGCAACGACCGACATTGGTGGCTATGTGATTATGGTGGTTGTACTGGTTATGCTAGCAATAAGTATGGTGGTGGTACCGGTTATGCTAGCAATAAGTATGGTGGTGGTAGGTGACAAAGAGAAGACCGATAGACGGAATCATAGAGAGAGAAAATAGAGATTGAAAAATTGAACTGATTTTTTTTAATATTACTCATAAAATTGATTGAATAATTAAAATAATAAAAAGGGCTATAATATATTTTGAAGATTTTAAGCTAACATTTATATTGTTTAATTATATTCGTTATACATTTGGTTATAATAAAATATGCCTATGACATAGTTAACAAAAATATGAAATATAATAATGGTATGATACTTTTCTTGAATATTACGATTAGTAAATATATATAGTTTTGTAAAACGAAAAAAACAACAAACGCGTGGATTCAATTAACAATTATATATGTGATATGGTAACTATAATTCTCTCCAGATCACACACTCAATGCATAAACCTAACAAACAAAATTTGTAAGGTCTCGTTCCCGGCACGCTTACAGCTGGTCAGTTATCGTCCATAAAATATGTATTTTTCATTAAATAAGAAAACAGTGCAGCGGAATCATCAAAATAGACATCTCGTTTCATTATAAAAGCTTTTGCAAAACAATACATCATTATCAAATTACAAAATACATGTTGCATTACATCACAAAAACATTATAAAAATGGATGACATCGTTTAAATGCATTAAACATACTTTACTTTCGTTAAATCCGTTCTTTACTTTCTTCCACAATCATACTATACTGTCGTACATTATCACACATCGTACGTACACAGAGATAATAACATTATTATCTTCATTATTCGTTCGTTCATTCCGTACATTAATCATTAAATTTTTACTTTTATTTGGACCAATGCCATGTGCTTCACCCCACCATATGCATAAAGCCGGTACTGGGCCTAAGCTCTTTCATAAACCCGAACATTGTGCACGAAGCTGACTCCAGTACCTAGGGTAGGTAGCAAAGGTCCTATACATATGATCAGTCACAAGGATTGGACCCCAGTGTGCATCCTTCTGGGATAATTAACCCGCACACAGTTGAGCTAACACCGTTCATTGGGTATGAACCTCCATACATATGCTTAATCACAAGGATCAAGCTCCAATGTGCATCCTTCTGGGGTAGCTAACCCACGCACAGTTGAGCTAACACCCTTAATTGGGTGTGAACCTCCTTACATTTGCTTGCAAGCCTTTCATACTTTCATTTGTTCATTAATGCATGCATTCTTTATTTCTTTTCGCTTTTCATTATTTTTCACTTTACGTTACATAATACTTTTCATTTCATTCGTTAACATTTGATGTAAATTCATGGGAAAATAACATACAATAAAAGGAACATCATCATACACAGTCAACATCATCGTACGGGGCACCATCATACATTCATATCATACATCTTCATACATCATCTTACATTCATAACATACATCACCTTCCATGCCCATCATAACGCCTATGACCTCAAAAGTCAACTTACATGAACCCCCGGGAATCTCCCACGTCAAAACTTACATCTGCACTTTCCTCCGAAAGTTAGTAAATAGACTATGTTCTTTCGGGCGCACAAGCCCTACTTGGGCGTAAGGACACCCTTCAGTTGCATGACCTCCCAGACGACTGAACACAATGCGAATGAACACCAGACAAATGGGCCCTATGCGAATGTACCCAATGCGGATGGACACAATGCGGATGGACCTAGTCCGGATAAGTACCTATGCGAATGAACCCAATGCAGATGGATCCTATGCAAATGGACCTAATGCGGATGGACCTAGGCGTATGGACCCTAGTCGCATGACCCCATGCGAATGAACCTCAGTCGCACGACTCACAAGCGTATGGATTCCAGTCGCACGACTCTCATGCGAATGAACCTCAGTCGGATGTCATTCGGTCGCATAGCCCTAGCCGATGCAGAATGCAGTTTCTCCCGAACACAATCGGCACTTTTCGGTCTCCAAACCCTCTCAAACCTCTTCTAAGCCCAAACCAACCATCGTAAACCTTAGAAACACATACCACCACACCATTCAAGCACACACAAGCCCGAAAACAAACCCCACCCGCTTCACGCACAAACACATACACACGGGTTCAACACACATACTTCAAAAACGGGTTTTTCTATGTGTTCCAGCCCCAAATCAGTTGAAAACGTGTAAAAGAGGGGTTGTAGAACTCACACAAACAACCCCGTCTAGTAGAGCTTCAAACCAACTCGCTACACCTCAACTTTTGCGCTTGAATCCACGAAACCGAAGCTTGAAACCTTCTTTTTCTCCCTCTCTTCTCCCTTGGCCGAATTTTGTGGGTGTGGGGGAGGGTGTGGGCTGCCCTCCCCTCTTAATCCCCCACCTTTCAAACCTTCTCCTGTTTTGGCAAGTTTGATCCCTCGACTTTGGGCTTTATTTCTTTTCGTTCTTTTTTTCTTTTTTCTTTGGCTTCAGGGGAAACAACCGGATGTTACAAAACTAATGCTAGTATTAGGATATTATATTACAATTGGGGACCGATTCATACAACACCATTGATCAATCACTTTGTGCTCGATAAACTAAATTAAATACCTCCCTATTAAATTTCATTGCATGAAAGATTTTATACACTAAAGATATTGATGACCTCACTTAGATGTTGACAATCTTCCAACTAAAATAGTAAGAGGATTACAAGTGAAGATTTAAGTTAATGTTTCTTCCGCTCCCGCTCCTTTTGATTGTTTCTAATACACCAAATATAACATAATTAAATGGTATTCCTGATTCTATATAATTAACCTGCGCAATAAACGAAAGATACATTTACCTAAAAGGCATTTTAAAGAAGTGTATTTTCAAAAGAACGTATAGAAAATACTTCAACTTGTTTCTAATAGTTCTCCTCCTACCCACCTCATTTTCGTTGTAAACAGACTTTAATAAAAAAATTAAAAATAACATAAAAATCAGGCCGTGAATAATTTTGAAAGCATTAATTTAAAACTTTGATTTGACTTTTTGATGTTATCTTTTTATCTCTTTAAGACTTTTTCTAAGAGTTATGCATATTATATAATACTTTTATAAGTCTACCTTTTCTATTTTGTGTGTGTGTATATACAAAGAAATTTTTTTAAGAAAATTCATTAAAAAGTAGATATAAAACTAATGAAAATAATATAAAAAAGTTATAACTTTTAGTTTGATGGATAACTAATGAAACCCCCTAGCGCGTTACGGGAGAATTCAGTTAATATCAGGTCAGTTTAGGGTTTAAGAGCCCGTGATGGAATAAATAAAACATATCAAAACTAAAATAAATAAAACATATCAAAATTATGAGTTTGATAAATCCCCTTTATTGGAAAATATCACATAATAGTAACCAAGTTTCAAAAGTGTTCTCATTTAGTCACTCATGCATATTTTTCTCAAATTGGACCACAAAACGATCAAATCGAGTTATTACCAAATTTTCTTATCA
Organism: Flaveria trinervia; assembly: GCA_025506515.1. Lineage (NCBI taxonomy): Eukaryota > Viridiplantae > Streptophyta > Magnoliopsida > Asterales > Asteraceae > Flaveria > Flaveria trinervia. The sequence goes on from CM046443.1 coordinate 74,993,032, forward strand.
CAAGAACGTAATGTTAGAAAAGACGTGGGAGTCAGAATTTTCAATATATAAAATTATATTAAAAAATAAAAAAACATGTTAATTTTGAAAAAAAAATAAAAAAATGCCTAAAATTTAATTCAACGTTCCATATCAGCATCAAAAGATAGCAAAAAATATTTTCTAACTGAATCCAAAAATATAACATGCTAAAAAATATGTTATGACTTTTAATTTGTATAAAATATAAAAACTGAATGATCTAATTGGAACACTTTTAAAACTTGAGTTACCTAATTGAAACACTTTTGAAAGTTGGTTACTATTTTACAAAGTTATCCATATTTTATTTTGTAGATCTTATTAGCCATTGGTGAAATAAAAATATAATGAATATTTAAAAGTGATAACAAATAATGAAATTAAAAATTATTATTGTATATTTATAGAAATATGTCTAAAATAATATAATATAGTATGTATTAATAAATTATTAAAATACGAATATTTATATTTAGATATTTAATAGTTTAATTTACTTATTTAAAAATAATTATCATTTAATATGAGAGACAATAGACATAAATATAGATATATTTATTATACATATTTTAGTAAAAATGGAAAGTCAAATTGATTTTTTTATAATGTTCGTATTTATTATGAGAGAAAGGTAGGAAAATATTTTTTAATATGATAGAATGGTAACATGTGTCGTTTAATACTCTAGAATGATAACATGTGTCTAAAAAATTTTGTTTCACTATATGTTATAGATTTGTACAGTACTAGCATTAGGTATAACTAATGATAAAAAACCAAAAAATTAAATTATGATATGCCCAAACGGATATCGACACATGTTTAACAACAATCAAAACTTAAAAAACCAACCAATACCAATTTTGATAATACCAATATCGATATCGATGTTGTTTGATCAAAACCGGTTAGTTCGTCATAACGCCGGTACTTTTAAGAATCGCTATAGCATACGATACAAATAAACTCTATTATAAATACAACTCCATTTTCAACATTATTCATACAAAATCTATGCGGCAGGAAATCGGTTGATTCTCGTTCAGTTACGATCGACATTATTTGATTCTTTAAGTATTTGTATGATATCGGCATTTGGTATAACAACTGAAAATGCAAAAACGAATACCAAAATTGCTACAAAAATTCTGAAGATAGTATCGTATGATCAGAATTGTAAAGCATTATAGTATAAATAGGATAACGAAAAGTGTAAACATTTACATATATAAAAAAACACATGTCACAATGCCATACTTGAAATTTTCTAAAACATCTTATGTTAGATGTTATAATAGAAAAAAACGATTCATTTATAACCATAAAATAAAAAAAAGTTTAATTTTAACACATATACTGCCCCCTCACAAACTGCACACTCACTTGCTGCATTTAGGAAGGTTTTAAGGGTGGCACATAGTATTTTGTCAAGCATTATATATCAAAACTAGGTTAGTCCTCGTGCATTATACGAAATAAATAAATAAATTAATAAATAATTAGTAATCAAAATATATTCATTATAAATCATGCTTGAAGATAAAATATGATTATAATTACGTATAAATAGTTACTTTAAGTAAATAAGCAATAATGTATTTTTCGTAAAGAGACAAATTTGTATTAGTATTTAAATTACTATAATACCCTTTGGAGGGAAAATCAATGTATGAATATGTAAAAATTTGATAAGTGGCAAAAAAGTGGGTTAAAAAATGACAAATGACAAAAAAAACATTATTTTATTAGTATTGATACGTATCAAAGTAAGTGGCAAAAAGGGATGTTTGGGGAAGTTATACAAAGTAGTATTTTATGTGCCAAAGCATGGAGGACACCTTCTGAAAGAGGTTAATATTTTCTTGATTTATAACAATTTGATGTTTTAGTGCATTTCTTCTATTTCTTGATTTCACTTATAAACATTTAGTATATTAATTATGATTATAAAACATGATCATACACTATTGTTAGAAAAAAGAGTTCAAAAGGGTTAGAACAGGTCAAGATGGGTTCGGGTGACAATGTATCATTTCTAAATCTGGGTAGTTTATATAGTTTTAAGGTGACTCTTTAAAATGTTTAATGTGTTATAAGTTGTTTCTTTATCATATTTGAGCATTTTAGAAATCTACTCAATAGTCAAATATCTAAACAACAAGTTAATGTTTCTTTATTTCCCTACAAAACTGCAAATGAGACTAATGTAGCCCATGACTTGATTGTCGAGACTACAGGAAGGGCTTTATAGTTTAAAGTAAAATGGCATAAGCTGAGATTCTATGTATTTTCCTTTGTTTCTAATGGTTATTCTATTCTTATGAAAAGATTATTTAAATTAATTGAGCTTACCATTGAGGGGTTGAGGCTGAAGGAAACCGAAATATCATTCATGTGTTTCAACAGCAATGCGCAGGAAACATGATCACTTTATGCTAATATGGTTTCCATAGTGTTGCGAGAAGACCCCGCAGCAACACGCGGGAGTCCAATTCTAGTTTTAGTTGAAACAATACAACTAACTTTTCATTTGTAAAGCATGTGTCAATCCTTTTAATATACTCATAGAACTTAATTATTTCAGTGACCGATTAATATTTAAATATAGTGTGACACCCTATGTTTTAAGGTAACATCGTTAGAAAAACTTATTATCTTAAACGCCACTTTATACAATAATCAAGTAATATATTGGGTCCTTTAATGTTTCTAATCCATGTCTTTCATTTAACATTAGGATTTATTATGCAAGATTCAACACATGAGGGACTAGTTGAATTAGCACCATTTATTTGTTCCATATAACTCACCCAAACCCCCCCTCACTTGTAACCCTATTTTTAATACCTTACCTTGGCGCTCAACTCTACCCCAGAGCGCAAACACCATCTTCAGTAGATTAGACCTCCCTCTCTCGATGTTTAGCAACTAGTGGTAGCCCTATTCTCGTGGCAAGTTCTATCGGTTGCGGTTTTCGGAAATCTGATTACCTGCTCTCTCCATTACTTTATTTGCTATGTATTCGAGGTGAGTTTACAGCCTCACTTTACTTATACTTTTTTTGGGGAGGAGAAACATGTTCTTTTAAACATTCTTTTATTAGATCGGTATTACTATAGTATCACCTGTTTACTAGTGTTGTACCAATTCAAGTCCTCACTTTCAAACCATTAATATATTATATATATATATATATATATATATATATATATATATATATATATATATATAATATATATATATATATATATTAGCGACCAAATTCGGAGTAGATCTACTAGTTTGACAAACCCCACCTGGGCTAGTCATAATAAACCACTAAAGCTTTTAACGTTAGATGAGTTCCCCACTAGAAACAACGTTTTGAGATCTACCTCAATGGAGTGGATCCGAATCTGTGGGAGGCCATCGAGATTGGATATAGTACACCAGTGGGAGCCGATGGAGTAAAGTTAACCTTAGGAGGGATGACTGACGCGCAGAAAGTCAAATATAATGCAGAGAAGAGGGTCTATGCATTGATTACACAGTCTATCCCTAAAGAGATATTCCACCAGTACTCGGAGAATAAGTAGTCCAAGAAACTATGGGATGAGCTAGAGAAGAGGTACGACGGGAATGCCTCGTTGAAGGCAATCAAGGATAAGGTGTTAAAGAAGGAATTCGACAACTTCTCATCCATGGGAAACGAGAGTTTGGACGATGTTATAGATAGATTCTACCATCTGATGAGTGAACTGCATACACATGGGGTGGCTACTACCATGGAAGAGAAAGTTAATAATTTTGCAGACGGATTGCCTGAAAAATGGGTTTCATTCGTGTCTAATCTTAGACAGAATGGAATGCTGTCAAAACTGGATATTAATGACTTCATTCTTAAGTTGCGAGAAGAATCACTTAGAATGAAGTACAGAGCTCAGAAGTCTACGTACAATCAAGCTAAGACATCTGGAGCACCCCTCCAGACTGCATTTGTGTCTAGCTCATCGAGTCCTACACATGCACCTTCTTCAGGTTCAGAAATGTCAGGGTCTTCTTGTACCCAATACATTGGATCTGAAGCAAATGCTACTAGACTGAAGACCGAGAACCTCGGTAATGTAACTGTGGAAGTAGCTCGAGAGCACATGGATCTATTAGCAGCAATGGTCCATTCCTATGATGAACTTGTTGCTGGAAAGATTGGAAACTGCCATCTGGTAGACGAGGACTACGAGCAGGTGGACGAAATGGAACTTGAGAGAATGGACATAATGTGGGCCTTAGCAAGTGCTGTCCGGAGGGCGAAGAAGTTTGTGAAAAAGACTGGACAGAACTTGGTTGCTACTAAGGATACCACCTTTGGCTTCGACAAGAGTAAAGTGACCTGCTTTAACTGTGGTGAAAAGGGGCACTTCAAGAGAGAATGTGTAAAGCCAAAGAAGACTGGGAACGGGAACCCGTTCTTATCCTTCACTCGTCTAGACAAGCAAACTACCAGTTCTACTTCCTCAAACAAGGACTCAAAAGCCTTGACTGCTCATGATGATGAAGGACATGATTGGAGCTTTAGGATTGTCTCATCAGGGGAATCAAACATTGCAAATGTAGAAGATATTGACAGTGATTCCGCTAGTGAAGGAGATATAGCAGTTGAGATAGCAATGTCACATAGTGAAGAAGCAACTGCAACCGAGGTCAGTTACAAGCCAAAAGTGGAGACTACCACGTCAGAGACAGAAAAGACAGAAGAAAAAGAATCAGAATCATCTGATACTGCATTGATGGCAAACACTTCTGAATCAGCTCAGGTAAGTACTACTGACATAATGTTTAATAATCATGCTTGTTCTGATTGTGATGCCTTTAGGAATAGCATAGATGCTAAATTTGCTAGGTTATTAGATCATAATGATAACTTGATAAAAGATTTGCATCTATGCACTGAGGCTAATAGGGTATTAAAACAAAATGAACTCAGTTATAAAGAAAAGATAAACCTTTTGACTAAACATCTTAGGGAAACCGAAGTAGTTGCCTTTAATCAAGCTAATGACATTAGGTATTATCTAAACTCCCTAGAAGACACTAAGAAGCAAAAGGCAATTCTAGAAGTAGAAGTAAATTCACTAAAACAGAAACTGCATAGTTGGACTAGTTCATCGCACATAGTCCAACACTTAGTGAAAGAAAGGAACAACGGGGAGGGATTGGGTTATAAAGTGGTTCCGCCACCACCTGAGACTTTGATGAACCCTAAAACTAGACCTATAAATAGTAATCCCATCAAGGATCATGTAGTGTCTACTCCTCTTGTTAGTGATCCAGATTCCTTATGTTCATCTATTGACACTGGAAACAAACAAAAGGAGACCACTTCAAAGGCAAAGGGTAAATTGCCTTGTCTTAATCTGGAAAAGGAATTTGAAAAGGTTGACTTAAAGTCAGGTTCAAACAAAGTCAAATGAGAACCTAGGGCTTTTAAGGGTAATCTTTCACGTACTTCAAGTCAAAGACCAATTAACCAAAAAGAAAAGGATGTCAAACAGCTTAAATCAGTTAATTTTGTTAAACCAGTAAACACATCAAAAGAACCAGAGTCAAAACCTAAAGTGAGTGATGTTACTAGAGTGTCACACACCTCTCCACAAAGAAAGTTTAATCATAAAGTTGATAGCAGGGCGTGCTACAACTGTGGAGAATGTGGACACATTGCTTCCTACTGTCCTCATTATCAGACACCTAGGAAGAAGATTGCACTTCAGGACTCAAAACATAGGGCTTCTAAGAGGAGCTCTTTAACTCCACCTAGACGAACTAGTGAACAGAAAGTTCAATCCGTTAGCCAGTCGACTGTTTATCACAAACGGGCATTGCACAAATCTGGCTTATGGAAAGAGAAGTCAATCTCTATGTCTGGTAATGATGACAAGAAGGAACCTGAGCTACCCTCACCTTCTAAGGGTCAATGGGTTAAATTTCTGATGTGTGATGCCTCTGGGAAACCCAAGCCAGTAAATGCTTGGGTTCCTAACCTAAACTAATCCTTTACCTTGTATGTGCAGGTTGTTCAATACAGTGCTGAAACTAACACGTGGATAGTAGACAGCGGAGCATCCAGGCACATGACAGGAAACCGAGCTCTTTGATCAAATGTCAAACAAATAAAAGGAGGGCATGTTTCGTTTGCTGGAAACAAGGGAGGATATATCACAGCTCAGGGAGAAGTTGGAAATTAGAAAGTTATGTTTGATAGGGTGAACTACGTCCAGCAACTTCAAAAAAACTTACTCTCTGTTTCTCAAATATGTGATAAGGAATTTAAAGTCATCTTCGACAACAAGAGGTGTTACGTACTGAAGAAAGACTACGTGATCCCAGAGGACCAAGTTTTAATGACTGCTTCAAGATATAAAGATCTTTATGTCTTGGATCTGTCAACAGCTTATACAATGGATCATGAGGTTCAGTGTTTTCTATCCAAAGCTACTGAAAAAGACTCCATCTCCTGGCATAGGAGAATGGGACACATCAGTCAAAGGAAGATGAATCACTTGATACAGAAGGATCTGGTGAGAGGTGTTAATGTCAAGAACTTTCAGCTTCCTGATTTTTGTATAGCTTGCAAGATAGGTAAGCAGACAAAGAAGTCTCATATGGAAAAGAAAGTTAATTCAATAGAACTTCCTCTTGAACTTCTTCACATGGATCTGTTCAGTCCAGTCAGTACAAAGAGCATTGCAGGCGACTTGTACTGTTTTGTGGTCACCGATGACTACTCAAGGTTCACTTGGGTAATGTTTCTGAAAACCAAATCAGAAACATTTGAATCATTCAAGGAGTTAGTAACCACACTGGAATCTCTCTACAAGCTGAAAGTTAGACAAGTACGCTCAGACAACGGAACGGAATTCAAGAACCATTGGATGGAGGAATACTGCAAGGAAAAGGGGATTGTGCATCAATTCACTTCTGCTTACACACATCAGATGAATGGCGTTGCTGAGAGAAAGAACAGGAGCTTGATAGAGACAGCACGGACTATGCTGGCATACTCGAAACTACCTATCCAATTTTGGAATGAGGCAGTGGCAAATGCATGTTATACACTGAATCGAGTCCTGATAGTCAAGCGCCACGGAAAAACATGTTACGAGCTACTACAAAGACGCAAACCGAACTTGGAGTATCTCGAACCATTTGGGGCGCCGTGCACACTTCTAAGAAGACACAAGAAGGTAAATTCAGCGAGAATGGAGATGAAGGCATCTTTCTAGGATACAACATACCTAACAAGCGAGTTTACAGTAACTCAACAGGTCTAGTAGAAGTTTGGTGTAATGTTGATGTTCAACGATTCACCACACCACCTACTGGCAAAGGACCCGCCTACTTCTTTGACTATGATGGATTCTTCAAGTCATTCAACATTCCTCTCTCTCCCTCGGATGACGATTTAGCTACACGAATGATGTATGATAGCTTGAATCCACCAACATCTAGCTCACAGGGAGAATCATCTACTCATTCAGGGGGAGTAATCGACGACAGTGACACCTTCTCTGAAAATGAAGCTGAAGAAGCTAACCAGAACAGTCAGGATGAATAGGTTCCAGTTCCTGAAAGTCCACAAGCATCTACCAGTGGTGCACCTTCGACGTCAGAGCCTCAAACTCCAACTACCTCAGATGAAGAACCAAATGTTCATCATCTTGGCTCTGAGGTAGCTGTTCCTACTACTCCAGGATCACATCTAAATGTTTATCATCCCTTAGACAATGTCATTGGGGATGTCCGATCAGGAGTACGAACCCGAAATCAGCTGTACTCAGCTGATTATGCCTCTATTATGGAAAAGGGATATATCCATGATGGTGCCTATCGGTGTTTTGTCTCACAGTTTGAGCCAAAATATGTCAGTGAAGCACTAAATGATGAGGCGTGGGTGAGTGCAATGCAAGAAGAACTTCTTCAGTTCAAGAAGTTAGGTGTATGGTCTCTGGTTGATAGACCTAAAGGTGCTAAGGTCATTGGCACCAAATGGGTTTTAAAATGCAAGAAAGATGACCAAGGGATCATTATCAGGAACAAGGCTCGACTGGTTGTTAGGGATTTCGCCAAGTCAAGGGAATTGATTACAATGAGGTATTCGCACCCGTGGCAAGGATGGAAGCCATTCGTATCTTCCTTGCCTATGCATCGTACATGAAGATTAAAGTCTATCAATTAGATGTGAAGAGTGCATTTCTTATGGGGAAATTAAGAAACAGTTTACGCCAGTCAACCCGAGGGATTTGAAGATCCTTATCATCGGGATAGAGTCTACAAGCTCGACAAGGCTTTATACGGGCTTCATCAAGCTCCAAGAGCTTGGTATGAGAAACTCTCGACTCATCTTGTGAAACACGGCTTTCGCAGGGGAGTCATTGACTGCACGCTGTTCATTAAAGAAAAAGATGGCGACCTACTGCTCGTACAAATCTATGTTGATGACATAATTTTCGGTTCAAAGAACGAAGAGTTATGCAAAGAATTTGAAGTAGTTATGCAAAAAGAGTTTGGGATGAGTGCTATGGGGGAGATGAAGTTCTTTCTTGGGCTACAGGTGGATCAAACACCAAATGGGATCTTTCTACATCAGACCAAGTACGTAAGAGACATTCTAAATCACTTTGACATGGAGAATGCATCTGCTGCCGGTACTCCACTGGCAACGAATCACGACATTGCACCTGATGAAAATGGAGATTTTGTGGATGCCACGATGTACCGAGGAATGATTGGATCCCTCATGTATCTCACTGCCTCTAGACCTGATATCATGTATGCGACATGTTTATGTTCTAGATATCAGGCTAAACCTAAGGTCAATCATCTGATCGGGGTCAAAAGGATTTTTCGCTATCTAAAGGGTACACCCACACTTGGGTTGTGGTATCCGCATGATGATGATTTTGAGCTCACGACGTATAGTGACTCGGACTACGGAGGCTGCAAGATGAACTACAAGTCTACATTAGCAGGGTGTCAATTCTTTGGTATAAGATTAATTACCTGGCAGTGTAAGAAGTAGACATCGGTTGCATTGTCAACCTGTGAAGCCGAATATGTTGCTGCTGCAAGTTGTTGTTCACAAATCATCTGGATTCAACAGCAAATGCGGGATTACGGTTTAACGTTCCATTCTACTCCTATTTTTGTAGATAACTCTGCTGCAATTGCAGTAACTAAAAATCCGGTCCAACATCCTAAGACCAAACATATCGGTATTAAATATCACTTCATACGAGATTGTTTCGAAAAGAACTTAATTGATATGGTAAAAATTAATACTGATTTTCAACGCGCTGACCTCTATACTAAAGCCTTTGATAAACCACGTTTTCAATATCTGCTAGAGGTCAACGACATTAAAAAGAGAAGTGATGTTATTCCCGATGATGATCATGTGTAGTCCGATGTAGTTTAGTTAATTTTTCTTTTTTATTTTATTTTATTTGTTTATTTTAGTCTGTTTAAATTAAACTCATGTTATTTTGCTGTTTATTAAAATCCTAAAATAATTAAACCAGGTTTGATTTTAGTATTTTAGGGGGAGAATAAGTCAGCAAGCAACATTAAAAAAAAGAAAAAAAAGGGAACCGAGGGAGAAGGAGTGGAAAGCTGATACAAGGTAGATCGTATCTGTGATACCGATTCAAACCCTATGGAATATGATAGTACACAGAAACAAGTCAAGAGGGACTTTAAAATCCTAATTTAGAAAAGATGAAAAAAAAATTCAAAGTATAAGTCTGTGTAGTCTAAGCAATATAAAAGAGAAGATGATAGAAAAACTGGTAACTCCTAAGGTAACACAATGAGAGTAGACCTAGAGGTTGCTAGACCATAATTGATATGTCGGTAGATTCAACACGATAGATGATTAGACCGGACTGGTGATCTCAAGATCAAACTAAGTTGTTCAACTGACTGTGGGCTTCCATCTTATCACTGGTTAACACAATCAATAATATTCCAATAAGGTTTAATGAGCATGTAAACGCCACAAATGTGTGCGGATGACCATAATAGAGCAAAGCACGAAAAAAAATGAAAGAAAAATGCTATCAAGCTAATGACCTATGTTGTTGGTGCGTTTGGTGCAAAATAGAAGCTGCTCTAACAAGGAGATAGGTTGTGTGCCTCTCTGCTGTTCGATGGCACTGACCTGAGGATAAGCATAACCTAGATATACTAGAATTCATTGTTGTTTGCCACCTCTTTGTTGTGCGATGGCACTGACCTGAGGACTGGTTTCTCTATGAAAGCTCTAAGAATAGTCTCTTCTTGTAACAATACCCGTAAACCGCTCAAAAGCTCCTAAGGGACGTTGATTACCATATAAGTGTGGGATCCACAAATGTTCGTTGAATTAAATAAACCAAAAACAATCACCGGTTTGAGTCAAGAGTCTGTGTATGGATTTAAGTGGACAAACATATTGACAATCATTGTGGCTGCAATTCTTGAAAGTTCAAATCAATGTGGCAATCTAAGAGTTCCAGTATGATTCCCTAAAGCTGCTGATGACTCTGGATGAACACCAAGAATTGAGCATCGAAAGATTTTGATAACAAGTCCCAAATGATTTGATGTTCCTGTATGATTCCAAAATTGAATTGGTCCAGGTGTGGTCAATCTAAGTTGAAGCTTTCGATTCCGGAACCAAATCCCATAGATTTCCATCTTAGGGTTTTATCCCTCACAAAAAGTCCAGAAACAAATTTTATTTGTGTATTTAGTTTAAGTTTCTAGTTTAATCTTTTAGTGTGTGTGTCTGTCGGACTACATCAGGAAAATCAGAATGGAATTAACTCACCTAAAAGGGTCATGTCTGAGATGGCCACATGTTTTTCAAAGTTTAAAGAGTCACGTCAGAGGTGACAACATGTTTTAAAAGAGTCACGTCTGAGGTGACTGAATTGGTTAAGAGCTTATAATGTTATTGTCAAAAGTTAAAAGGGTCTTAAAAGTAAAATGTTCAAAATGACTGTAAACTCACTAAGTGTGACCCATTCGCACGATTGGATCATGGTTATGGACCAACTATGCGAATGGCTCCCAATCGGCCGAATGGACATGAGAATGATCCATTCGACCGAATAGAAGGGGGAGAATGAAGCAGTCGACCGACTGAGGCTCAGTCGGTCAACTGAAGATGCGAATGAAAGACCGAATGAGGAAGTCGACCGACTGAGACTCAATCGGCCGACTGAATGCGATTACTAGGCCAATCGTACGACTGAGACTCAGTCGCCCGAATGAACTGAGCGAATGAGGCCAGTCGGCCGATTGAACTTAGGTTCAGTATTTAAGGGCCTCAGTCGATCGCATGTTCCTCATCACCCCAAAATCGCACCCAAATCGCATTCATCCCGTTACTCTGCCAAAAATTGCTACAGATCCTAATTTACATTGCTGTTGAGTTTCTTACATTCGAGTGACGATTTTACAGGTACATTACTCTTGCATCTTACCAAAATCAGAAGATTAAGAACCTACATAAGAGACACTCGATTGAATCAAGAACCGAACTGTGAAATGACCTAATCACCTCCGTAAACTAAGCAAAATGTTAAAATTAAGTTTAATAGGTTATTAGTGACAAGTAGGCGAGTCTAATGGACCATTAAACACTGTTAAATGACTTAAATTGGTCAAGATTCGACCCACAGGCGATCGAACAGTGGGGCAAGCGACTGGTCGTTCGAATGAACTCCAATCGCACGATTGAACCTTGCGATTGGGTCATTCGGTCGAATGAACCACCCGAATGAGTTCAGTCACCGACTGAACCATCGAAGACTCAGTCGGCAGATTGAACTCAATCGCATGTCTCATTCAACCGAATGAACTCAGTCGTACTTAAGAACAACCGAATGAATCCAGTCGCATGATTCATTCGCATGAATGAATCAGAATGGAAGTGAAACACTACACTTAGAACTGAATTCTGATGTATTATGTACTAATGATCATGTGTTTTGTGTTTCAGGAAAAATGGCTGACAGATGGTCTCTTAATCCAAAGCACAACATATGTGCCCATTTGGACCACACAACTCGGAACGGGGCCAAGTTCTCCGAGATTATAGCCTTCCTCAAACGCTCACAGATACATAAGGCTATATCTACACCGTGCACGCCTTACAAATCACTACACCAGGCATTCTGGGAGAATGCCTCAGTGGATCGCTCTCGTGAGCCATACAGTATCCGAAGCACCATTATGGGTCAAGCTATCAACATTACCGCTACTGACATCCAGAGAATCCTTGAGTTTGGGGATGACTCCACTCACCCCACTAAGTTACATCCTTTGACAGTGAGAGGGTGTTTCCTCCGAATCAAGTATGCGGGGGACATTAACTCGGGTGTGCTAAATAAGAGCAACCTGTGCCCACAATACAAATATCTGGCACATGTGATTCTTAAGTGCATTGCTTCAAGAAGGGGTGGTTTCGATGACCTATTAGATCAGATACAAAATGCCTTCGTGGCTCTGGTGCTAAACCACCCTTTCAGCTTCTCGAATATGATCTTTGCTTATTTGGTAGAGAACATTGAAGCAAAAGGAAAGAAGGTTTTTGTATGTATCCAAGGTTTCTTCAGATGATATTCAATGAGAAGCTGCCTCTGCTCCCCAAGGAAAGTCACGATGCAGTGACTTTGGAACTTATGGATGACACTACTTTGGGTAGGATGGTGGTGTACCGGGGCAAGCAAGTGAAGCCCTAGGCAAAGAGACTGATTGGCCATTTAGCAGATGAAAGTTATGTGGCACGGGGAGACGCCAATGGCATCACGAGGATAGTGACTCCGACGTGGAGCCAATTGTCCTACCCACTGATGATTCAGATGATGATGATAGTGGGGGTGTCGGAGACAATATGCCTGTTCCACAGAGAGGCACTACGTCTGATGTCGTGCCTACAACATCCGCCCCGGCTGCAGAAGTTACCGAATCAGCTGGGTTTCATCATGATTTTGTCCTTGAGACAGAAGTAGAAGAAGAAGAGTCGGATGAGGAGCCCCTCACCAGGACTGTGGGAAGAAAAGTGGTTCCCACAGTACATGGGCTTCGGGTGGTTGGTGAGCACCCAAGAGACTCTGGAGAGACAGAGACCGACCCGACCTATGCTCCAGGTCAATCGGCAGGGTAGGAGGTGGAGCATCCACCTCGAAGGGAATGAGGAGAAAACGGATGGCTCAACCCCATGGGCAGAAACCAAAGAAGAAGCGTCGTTTGTTCTTCATCACTACTATCTCAGCCACTACAGCCACCACCACCACCACTACCACCTCCTCAGACACACCATCCACCACCATAGCTACCACAGCCCCCACAGCAACCACAGACACCACCAGACCGACCACCACAATACAGATCCCAGCCACTACTACATCATTCACCCCTCACTCACCACCACTATCATCCCGACCTGACCCGATATTCACCACAGCCACCACCACCACCACTAGGCACCAAACCGAGCCCTCAACCTATCCCTCATTCACTTACAAATCACCTCTACCTACAGTTGCGGTAGAAGAACAGTTGTCGGCACTAAACAGAATGGTAATGCGTTTGCTGGCTGCCGATGAGGAAAAGGCCTCCCAAATCCGCCAGCTTACTGACCTGACTATTGCACAAACTCACCAAATTGCAGAGCAGGCTCAAGTGATAGAAAGGCAGGCCCGACAGATGACTGCCCAGAGCAACAAGATAGCCCTTCTCCAAGCTCAAAGCGTCACCTCAGGGAAGAAAATAGAGGAGTTGGAAAAGGCTAAAAAGACCATTTTGCTAAAGCTGAAAGGATTGAAGGAGGAGCTATTAAACATAAGGGATGGGGACAGAAATGATGATGATGATGAGAGTGAAACTGACGAAGAGAAAACTGAAGAATGGCACGAAGATGATGACACTGACGGAGGAGAAGCAGCTGAATTTGTCTCAGCTCCAGGGCAAGAGAAAAGATCAAAGAACAGACAAGATCTGCCAGCTTCTGCTTCTGCACCTCCATGTGATGAGCCGAGTATTCAGGATAAAAGTAAATAGTAGATGTTTATGTATTTATTTACTTTTGTATTCTGTATTGAAAAACCATGTATTAAATGTTTATATTAAGTTAATGCATTTCGTTTGATAAATTACTAATGATTTGAGTGTGAAATGTGTAAATCAAATAGATCCAAATTACAAAAGAGATGAGTTTGATATTGCTCCCCTTCAGCAGGTCAAGTCTCAACTCACAATGGTTCTTGATCTGCAAGGGATTGTCAGAAGGTCAGTGAGTTATACCCCTGAAGAAGGGGAAATAATTCACGATCTATCAAATGAGCAACTGGCAGAAATTTTCAAGCTCAATCCTGATGAAATAGTGAAAGATGCTCCGACATGTAATTCTACCTGTGATGACGAGCTAAATGACGTTGATGAAATGGAGATAGAAGATGTCACTGCAGAGCACTATCCTCAGTATGCTGACAATGAGGGCAATGTGGTTCCCAATCTGGGTGAATCCCTTGTCGGTGATACATTTGAGGTGTTAGACAAAATGGAGCAAGAGTCAGAGAAGACAGAGGGAATGGCCCAACCTCAAAGGATGATGTTGATATCCATAAGGCTGAATGGGCTGCATGTTTTAAAGAAGTTAGAGCCCAACGTGCTGTACCGAAGAAGGATGCCTACACCAAGATCTACAGAGTCAAGAAACATCTTAAGGTGTCGGGCAGGATTATAGCATGGGCATATTTTGATGATCTTAACGTTTATGCCGTTAAGAGGGAGAAGGGCATAGAGTACTTTAGATTTCCACATGATCTAAAGACTCTACCAGGTTTTGAGCTCAACCAGCTAGCCAAATTGAAGCTGTTGTATGCTGACCCGAGAAAGATGTCAGGCTGGTTTGAGGCTGCCCTAAAGAAAGAGTACCACACCAGGTGGATTAATTTCAGACCTCAACAACGTACAAGGTATGTTAGAAGGTCTGAGATGGATGCCATTACTGGAAAACCGAAGATAGTGTTGAAGTGGAATCCTCCGCACACAATGTCAAGAATCCCACTCCGGGAAATGACAAAGGATTTCACACCACACTTTAAGTGGTGGTACTACGATTGGAGAACAGCAGAAGCGGTCATAGTCCTAAATAAAGAGTGCCAAATGGATACAATCAGAGTATTCGACCCGATTTGGCTTACCAACTTGTCGGAAAAGGATGTCTATACACTATACAAGTGGCCACTGTTCTATGATACGCAAGATATTATACAGGCCCTCCAGTTTCAAAATGTCATAAGACTTTGCTTCGCGTTTGATATTCATGCGGGAGTCACAAAAGAGGACAAGTACAAGAAATATGAGGAGGTAATGAAGAAAACAAGACATTAGAGAGATCTAGGTCCAAGGGGGAGTTTGTTGATACATGTATGTCCCTAGATCATGATATGTGATGTAATAGATCTTGGTTGGTATGATTAATGAAATAATATTTATTGTTTGTTAGTTAAAATGTTTAATGTTTCATTAATGAGTCGACATTGAATTGGTTAATTAGGTTAGTGATTGCTTGAATGATTACACATAATGTTTATTAATTAATACATTCAAACTTAACATAATGAAGTTCTCATGTGAATGGCTCATGCGAATGAACCATACGCATGAATAACTTCACACAATTGACTCAGTCGCACGACTGAACTAGGAGACTGGATCAGTCGTACGATTGTAACATAAGATTGGCTCAGTCGCACGACTAAACACTCAGTCATACGAATGAATCAACCGCATGGCTCAATCGCACGACTGAACCATACTAATGGTTCAGTCGCCCGATTGGATAAACCAACCTATAAATACAACTCAA
The DNA here is from genome assembly GCA_025506515.1 of Flaveria trinervia. Classification (NCBI taxonomy): domain Eukaryota; kingdom Viridiplantae; phylum Streptophyta; class Magnoliopsida; order Asterales; family Asteraceae; genus Flaveria; species Flaveria trinervia. The sequence goes on from CM046443.1 coordinate 75,008,948, forward strand.
TTCGTGAAAAACAATGACTCTCGATCAATTACGATTCCAGACGTACCCTAGCCGTCCAGAAACCTCCCAATTCGTTCTCCAAGTTCATAGAACACATTAGATCGATTCCCAATTGATTTCTAACGTTAGTTTCAATTCTTGATTGATTCTTCGTGTGTTCTCACTGATTGGATCACCAATCAAATAGGATTCCGCACTATTTGATCTGGTTTACACGTTAATCTCTAGGTATTTCGGTCAAATACCAGGTCCTAACACATATAATAACTGAGTAATATATTGAGTCCTTGAATGTTGTTAACCCTTAACTTTCATTTGACTTTAGGACTTATTATGTAATTTTCAAAACTTGAGGGACTAGTTAGAGAATTAGAACCATTTACTTGTTCAATAAAACTACCCCAAATCCACCACTAGTAACCTTATTTTGATACCTCCCCTTCGCACTTAATTCTACCCTATTTTGATGCAGGCACACAAGATTGTTTTTGCCATGACAAAATCCTTCCACCAAGGAATTGACATCCCCTAGATGTAGACTTTGTAGTCATATTGCAACCATCATAGTCACTATCTCTATAAGCATATAAGTTGAAGTTAGAATTCTTTAGATACCGTAGCCCTAATGTCGCAGCACCTTAGAGGTATCTTAGAATCCTCTTGACAGTGACTAGGTGTGACACCTTGAGGTTGGCTTGATATTTTGCACAAATACATGTGGCAAACATGATATGAGGACTGGTAGCTGTAAGATACATAAGAGACCCAATCATATCCCGGTAAAGGTGTTCATCTACACGCTCCCCCTTATTGTCCGGCCCAAGGGAATAGTTTCTGGCTATAGGAGTCTTTGCAATCTTATAGTTAGTGATGTTGAATCTTGTAAGTTTGTCTTAAACATACTTTGACTACTTATGACGATGCCACTGTCAACTAGCTTTACTTGAATTCCTAGAAAGAAATTGAGCTCTCCCATGGCACTCTTTTTAAATCTATTCTTCATAAGCTTCTCAAAGTCTTTACAGAGCTTTGGATTAGTTGACCAGAAGATAAAGTCATCTACATATACTTGAACTAGCATTAAGTTATTCCCTTTTCCTTTGATGAAGAGAGTTCCATCTATAGCACCCCTTTTGTAGCCATGCTGAAAGAGATATTAAGATAAAGTCTCATACCACTTCCTTAGAGCTTGATACAACCCATAAAGGGCTTTATCAAGCTTGCATACATAATTAGGTTGATTAGGATTTGCAAAGGTAGTTTTTTGACATACACCTCTTTATCAATCACCCCATATAAAAAAACCACACTTGACATCAAGCTGGTAGACCTTGAAATCCTTGGATGAAACAAATCTAGGAATATTCTAACAGCTTCAAGTCTTGCTATAAGAGCAAAGACATCTGTGTAGTCAATTCCTTCTTCTTGTGTGTACCCTTGGACAACAAGCCTTGCTTTATTTTTAATGACAAGTCCTCTATCATCCTTCTTACTCTTAAACACCCATTTGGTTCCTATGGTAGTCTTCCTTTGAGGGAGAGGACATAGGTTCTAAACCTTTTGCTTTCTGAATTGAAGCAACTCCTCCTGTATAGCTTCAACCCAACTTCTATCCTTTAAAGCCTCATTAACTTTCTTTGGCTCTATCTAGGACAATAAACAATAGTGAAGACAAACATTTTCATCATGGTCTTGTTGTCTTGTTCTTACCCCTATGTCAATATTTCCAATGATGTTTGTGGTGGGATTACACTTATGGATCCTGAGTTGAGGGATCACAACAAGTTTCTTGGAGAGATTTAAATTAAAGAATTTAGATCACGCATTGAAGTATATCCCACCACATCAACACATTTATAAAGAGAGACTTGATCCAATAACTGTATGACATAATTTATGTTGTCTTCAATGGAGTAGTTGTCAGCGTCAAGAAATTCTTGCTCACTGTCACCACCACCATTTCCTTCCATATTTGAAGCTCCTTCATTTGACTGTTGTGTCTCTGTGCTGGAATTTCATGGCACCTCAGATGTATCAGGTAAATTTGACATGGTTGTGTTGATAGGAACTCCATCTGTAGGGTTAGTTACCACTGGAGTTGAAGTAGTATGATATGATGGTCTACTCAGCTCAAATATTGGATTAGGGTCACCAGCTGATAAGATATCTATGGACCCTAAAATATTCTCATAAGATTTGTTAAAACAGTTTGTAACTAAATCAAGATCAAATAACCAATCAGGACCAAAACCTTTCACACTAAGTGTGTGCTCATTGAAAGTCACATTAGCTGACTGCTCAACAACTCAAGTTATGTGATTGTATACTCTATAAGCCTTAGCTTAAGAAGAGTTTGCAATAAAGTGTCCATCATCTGATATTCATCAAACTTCACTAATTTATCTTTAGTATTCAAGATGGTGCATGGACATCCAAATGACCTAAGAAAACCAATAAAAGGTTTACTCTTATGCAAAAGTTCATAAGGAGTCTTGCCAAGAGTCTTGACTACTAAAACACTATTTTTCACATAGCAACTAGTGTTTACTGCTTCTGCCGAGAAGGTGATAGACAGTTTAGAGTCAGACAACATAGTTCTTGCAGCTTCAATTAGTGTACCTGTTTCTCCTCTCAGCAACACTATTTTGATAAGGAGTCTTAGGAGCACTATATTGTCTTGTAATACCCTTTTCATCTCAAAACGCATAAAAAAATGGTTTTTAAATTAAGTTCCCTCATCATATCTTATGGTCTTGACCTTATGATCACATTGATTCTCAATATTTAAGATGAAAGTTTTCAAGATCTCATGAGTCTCATCCTTAGTTCTAAGAAACAAGACCCAAGTAAATCTTGTAAAGTCATCTGTGATCACTAAACAGTATGAGGTCCTTCCTAGACTCATTACATTAGTGGGGCCAAAGAGATCTATGTGTAACAAGTGTAGGGGAGTAGTGATAGAGTTTCTTTACTTTGGTTTGTGAGGTACCTTGTGTGCTTCCCTTTGAGGCATGAAACACAATGATCATCACTTGTAAACTCTTTCTTTGGCATTCTAGTTACCAAATCATTCTTAATTAATTTATTCATGTTTTTAAAGTTTACATGACACATTCTTTTATACCAGGGAAAAAAACTCATCACTATTGGCTTTAGATAGAAAGCATGAAACATCTCATGAGGGAGATGTTTCTTGCAAGTCTATCTTGTACATGTTCCCTCTCCTAGGGGCTCTGAGCAGGATATGCTCATGAGGAATGACCACCCCGAGCCTGAGAACAATGCACTAATGCTTAGTAAACATCATGTTATGATTCTAATCATAAAATTGAGATACACTCAGAAGATTGTACCCAAGCTCCTTGACAAAGTTTACCTTCTTAATGATGAGCTTACCATTTGTGACCCTTTCCCTTCTAGTAATGTAACCTCCAGCATCTCCAACAAAAGCAACTGGCCCTCCATCAATTTTCTCAAAATTTTGGAGTGGTGACCCATTGCTTGTCATGTATGTAACCTTTCGTATTTTTGTTAAATAAAAACTATCGTCGTTATGTTCTTGTAAGGACCTTTTGGTCATTTAATGAAACTTTGAGGGCTTTTTTATGTTTGTTTCTTTGTTATTTTAAAATTTAATCTATTAAGTAATAATAATAAAAATAGTAATTACAACTTTTACTTCTTATTATAAAACTTAACTTAAGTGATAATAAAAATAATAATAATAATAATAATAATAATAGTAACTTATAAAAGTTAAATAACTAACAAATTAGAAAAATATTTAAAACTTAAAGTTTAATAAAGTTTAGGGGGCTTTTATGACAATTTGGAAATTTAAAATGAAAGTTTATACATAAAATAATAAAATTAAAAACTACGGGACTACAAGTGTAATTTAAAAAAAAACCCAAACCTTTCACCCCTTCTCACCCGCATTTCCGGCCATGGCCTCCAACCACCCCAGCTAACTCCGGCGACCTCCCGATTCACCCAAAAACACAAAATCTCAAAGGTTAATTGATGCTAAATGATTCGTGAGACCATTTCGAACTCTTTGATGAGTTTTAACTGAAGATAAAGCCAGTTAATTGAACGTTTGAACTCGATAATCGTTCGCAATCAACCTTTGAACTGTTCAACAATTAAAACCTAATAATAATCTAATTAATTGAACCTAAAGATTGTTTAACTATTTCTGAACTATTACCAACTTGAAGATCATACATAGGTTGGACTCACCTTAGATTAGAATATTTATATTTGCTTGTAATAGATCTTATGTTAGCTTACTTTTGTATGTAATTAGCTTTATGTTGTTTTGCAGTCCAGCGAAACTATGAGCCGGTCAGCTGTTTAGTTGTCTCGGTGAAACTTTTGTTTCTGCCGGGCGAAACCACGGTTTCGGTAGAACGGTTACGTTGACAGCGAAACTGTGTGTGAAACTAAGACTGCTATATATAGTTTTGATCATTGTCATTGTTAGCTAATCTTGCAAAACCCTAGTCGTTTATTCCTGTTGCAGGTCACCTTTGTAAGCTGTAATTTCACAGAAATATCATTGTGCTTCGTGGTTATTGAATGTATTGATCATCATTGTCTTACTTTGATTGAATTAGTATTGTTCTTAATCTTCATTATGATCTTGTCTATTGTTTGTATTTGATACTGAATGATTCAACAACTCATTTGTACTGCAAATCGATTAAATGGACCAACAAGATGGTTTCAGAGCCTTAGTGCTCATGATTTGTTGAGTTATTGGTTGTTTTTGTTCAATATTAAGTTTCCATCAATTTCAGATCAAATTCGTATTTATTTGACATGGAATTTGATTGAGTTTTGCTGCTTATTGGTTGGGGAATCTTTGTTAATCATCAGATCTAAAATCCATTGAGTTTTTGATGATTTCAGATTGATTTCGTGTTGAAAAAGCCTTTCAGCTTCATCCAGCAAATTTACATGTTCATCCTGCCAAACTACTAGTTTTTTCAGCGAAACTATTGGTGTTATTCTCATTGAGGTTGTTTCTTGCTATCCTGCGAAACTAGTTTCTTTGAACGAAAGTTCAATAGTGCTTGTGAGTGTTTAACAAGCGATATTGTTACCGAAAGTATTACTGAACGAAAGTTCAAACTTGTTTCGTGCGAACCTGTCAGCGAAACTAAGCTGTTTTAGACATATGGCTAGTGAAATTGCTGCCGAAATTGTCTGCGAAACTATGGCAACTTTGCGAAACTAGCTTTCTTAGCGAAATTGTTTGCGAACTTACATTTCTTCAGCGAAATTACTTCATTTTCGGTGAAATTGTTTCTTCTTTTGCCAAAATTACTTCATTCCCAACGAAACTACCATGTCAAAGTAAAAACTTCACTAACCCTAGCTGATCTTGAAAGTGTAGCTCCCAATATACCTTGGAGACTCATTAACGGGGATAATTTCGAGGTTTGGAAGAGATGTCTCAAAGCCTTTTTCTTTTACACTGACCACAATCAATAGGAATCGATTATTTCTGGTCCTCACATACCACTGTCACTGTTGGTGATGTTGTTTCCCAAAATAAGGACTTGTCTACTTTTGTTGAGAAGGATCTGAAGCTGATCAATCGTGACCAGAAAGCTTTTGGAGCACTAACTCTCTGTCCTGCACCCAACATCTACAACCGATTTGCAGAGCATAAAAATGCTAAGTCCCTCTTCGATGCTCTATGTGAGTTCTATGATGGTAATGATGAACCGATGAAGGATAAGAGCATTCAAGTAGAGAAAGAATTCAATTCCTTTGTAGGATACAAGAATGGGAGTCTCAAAGATCTGACAAATCGCTTTTTGACAGTTTCAAGCACCTTTATGAAATACGATGAAAAAATTTCCAACAGTGAACAAGTAAACAAATTGCTAGAGTCTCTCCCACCTCAGTGGAGTCTTCAAGTGAGAATGCTAAAGTAGGAAAGAGCTTTCACTGATTACAAGCTGATGGACATCATCAATAAGCTTAAATCCTTTGAGTTGGACATGAAGAGAAGATAATTTAACTAGACCATGATGCCTATATCTGGTTTTACTCAAAATGTTGCATTACTATCATCCACTGCAAGCTCTCATATGCAAACATCGACTCAAGGAGGAGTTAATACTCGTAATTTTTCAGAAGGAAGTGTTAGTGTTGGGAGGGATCAGTCTAATCCAAAGGCAAATGTTGAAGCTTCAGTTTCATCAGAGACAATGGCTCTTTTGGTATGTTTGTTCAGAGCTATGAAGCCATAGTGGCTGGAGAGTTGAAAAGGAAAGGAATGACAATGGAGGATATGTATCAAGTGGACCTTGATGATCTAGAAGAGACTAACATTCAGTGGCAAATGGCAATGTTGACTCTTAGTGCTCGGAGATTTATGGAGCGCACCGGGCGAAAGAACTTCGGAGGCCAAAGCTCTAATTCAAAACTGGAATTTGATAAGTCCAAGCTGAGATGCTTCAATTGTAAACAACAACTACATTTTAAACGTGAATGTCCATCACCAATTTTCATTGATTCCAGTAATTCAGGAGTTCCACGATTAACTACCCAGAGAGAAAAGGAGGATACGAATCACAAAAAAGAGACTGCCTTGATTTCTAACTTTGATTGGAATGCTGAGGTTGAAGAGACAAGAGCTGAGATTAATCATGCACCGGTGGCTGAGATTGTTAAAGGGAAGGGGAAGGTAGACTGTGAAGTCGGTTTCTTTGGATCGATAAACATCCGAGCATGTTCTTGATGGAAGGATAAACAACATCAAACCAAAAGTCAAACAGTAATACGAATTATAATTGAATGGTTTCATTGATAAAACCTAATTATTACAAGCTCGTTACAACATAAGAATCAAGACTCTTGGCAAAGGGAAGATCGAGCATGATCTCCCCTCTCATCCGGCAGCCCTAGGCTCCGGGCAGACTTCCTCTCAAAAACCTTTGGAAATCCTTAATCTCTCTACACATTGAAATTGGTATATATAGGCCTCGGCCCATATTAGATGTGACTGGGCCCATTCGTGTGATTGGACCATGCATATGGTTCAATCATACAACTGGACCATGCATATGGTTCAATCGTACAATTGGACCATACTTATGGTTTAGTCTTACGAATGTCCCAATCGTATCTCTCAGTCGCACGACTGGTTCATTAGCATAGCTCAGTCGTACGACTGAGTCTCATTCGCATATGCTCCTGCGAATGACCCAGTTTCATTTGTTTACAACATATCAGGTGTATAACATTAAGCCTAGACTATTCGACAAGTGACAGAGACACTATGTATGACTATATATGCTCCAACATAGACTGTGAAGATGAATTTGATCCATTCAAGGAATTCAAAGATGAGGCTTAGTTGTCTATGAAAGAGAAAGAGAAGAAGGATGAGAGGGTGAGAGATGGTAAATCTGAAGGACTGAAGAAGGAAGGAAGTCCGTCCACTAAGCAAGGAAAAGAAAATGATGATGCTACTATCACTGTTGAGGAAAGCAAGTCAAGTACTCTAGTGTGCCAATGTGAAAAGGCCTTAGCAGCAGAATAGGTGATGATGGGACTTTCATTTGAGGTAATTCAGGATATGTGTTCTTCTGCATGCAAAATCTGATTATTTGGGGTTTATAAAGCTAATCGTTTATTAATTGATAATGAGAAATATTTAAAATGAATTAATGAGGAACTTAAAATCAATGAATCTAAATATTTTTTTAAACTAAATGAGGCTTTGAAAGAGAATGATCACGTAAAATGAATTATTTTGGAAAGAAATATTGAGATTAATACTTTGACTGAAAGAGTTGCTCTTGCTGAATTTGAAACAAGCAATGTTCAGTCAAAGTTAGATAAATGGACTATATCAGGAATGAAACATGATGATTTACGTAAATATCAACGAGGAGCTAGGATTAAAACGGGATTGGGATATGAAAATGTTAAGGTTTATCATCCACCTAGTACATAATATTATTCTCCTATGCATGTTCCACATCCTTCTAACGATTTGATCAAAATAGATACTAACAGTATGTCTGCAGGTTTAGAGGGTGTAAATCCTAAGCATGTTCGTGAGGACTACGACTATGGACCAACTAGTGGGCTTGGATGCACTAGTCTTAGTACACTTGATTTTCAGCATTCTGTTTTAGATCATAAATCTAGTTTAAATTCAGTTTTTGTTTCTAGTGAACCTGTAACAGACACCGTCTCATCATGTTCTCATGATGTTTCTATTTCATCTTTAAATTCTTTACACTGTGATGATGTTTCTAGTTCTGATTATGTTAATCGTGCAACTGATCTCACTACAAAGAATAACAAGAAACATAAAACTAATTATTTTGACAAATTCTTTTCTCATCCTATTCCATCATTTACTCCAACGAATATTTCATTATCAAAGGAAAGAGTTTCAACTTCATCTGAAGCTAGCACAAGTGGTACTAGTACTACTTGTACTTCAGATGACCATTCATCTACTTCTGTAAATAACCATTCTTGTTCAAATAAATACAGACCTCGTGGCATGTATGAGACATACAGTGATGTAGATTTTAATATGTCTGAATGTGATGAGGAAATTCACATTGATCACATTCCTATCTCATTACATAACAGACCTAGACTCAAACCACACTATTTCAGGTGTGGTCAAGATGATCATTTAGTTAAGAATTGTTCAACACCACATCACTATCATGTTAATAGGAATTCTTTTGTAAATAAATTAATAAAATTAGTGAATGATTTGTTTTCTAAGAAATATGTCTCTCCTAAAACAAAAGTTATTCAAACTTGGGCTCCTATCTCACATGGTTAACCTATTCTTTATATTGCTGCAAGAGTCATCCATTAAGGTTGTAAACAATGTATGGCATGTGTATAGTGGATGCTCCGGGCATATGACAGGGCTCAAAGATTTGTTGACCAATTATCAGATTATAAATGGAGGTTATGCAGCTTTTGCTGGCGACAAAAAAGGTGCAAAGATGATCGGTCAAGGAGAAGTTTCCAATGGCTCTTTAACTTTGGAGAAAGTTAATTATGTACCTGAACTTGCATTTAATCTCTTAAGTGTCTCTTAAATCTGCGATAAAGACATTCTGGTCTTGTTTAAATCCGATGAATGTCTCTTTTTAAAATCTGAGATTGATATTCCAGAAGAAATGGTACTTATGTGTGTTCCACGAAAGCATGATTGTTGGATCAAGAAGAAGGCTCGTGCAACCAAAACCAAATCACTTAGACAAATTTTGATGCTTCTTACAAAGGCTTCTGAAGCCAAGTGTGGAACTTCCGAAGATAAAGTATTCACTTCCGAAGATGAAGTCTCAAAGGAAGAAATCAGAAGACTGCTTCCGAAGTATGAAGAAAGAAGAAGTTCTCAAGCCTCAGAAGAAGCAGCCTCTTCTGAAGTATAAGTGGCTTCAGAAGTACTTGTTCTTCTGAAGCCATTTAACCTTTGGAAGACACTACTATGAACTAGTGGTCATAAGTATGGTCTCTGACACTCCGTTGCAGACCTCTGATATTGCATGGCGTTTTCTCAAAGAGCCATGTAATTGACCATACTTTATTCCACTATTCACCTTTTTATGTTAGTACAAGTTACCAACTTTAGTTTGTGATAAAATGTAAGTCAGGGACATGTCCTGACTACCATATCTCAGATAAAGTCTTATTTGAGATACCTTAAACTATAGCTTTGTAGTATTTGCTTTAGTTAGAGGAGTCCAGCTGGTATCAAAGTATATCCGGCTACAGGTAGTATTATATCTAGTATCTCCTTGTAACTCATAAACATATGCTGGTAAGAGTCTTGTAATATTTGAGTTGAGAAGCAATATATGCAAGTACCTTGAAAAGTACTTCTTGTGTTTTTGTTATTACTTATTATATTTTTATCAACTCTTAAAGACTTTGCTTTCATTGAGAGTGTTGTTTAAAGGAGTTTGAGAGAAAATCAAGTGTTTAGTGATACAAACCAATCCTGCAATTGGTATCAGAGCATTTTAGGCTCTTGATTGTGAGATCTAACCATCCAAACAACCTGTTTTTCACTCCTCCTTACAACTCTCACAAAATGGCTCTTAACAAATCCGAAGTAGAGAAGGGAACCTTGACCAAAGCTCCCATCATTACTCCTGAAAACTTCAGGTCTTGGAGCAGAAGAATAGAAGGCTTCATCACATACCAAGACAGGAAGATGTGGAACTCCATTGTCAACGGCCCGTACAAACCCAAGATGGCAGCGCCTGGTGGAAACGGTGCCATGATAGAAAAAGCTGTTGAAGATTATTCTGATGAAGACCGGAAGAAAATGGACATTGACAGCAATGCAATGACCATTCTGATGACTGCAATTCCCAACTCCATCATGGTGGGTTTTGAGCATTATAAGTCTACTAAAGAATTGTTTGATGCACTTGCTCAGATGTATTCAAGCTCCAACGATTGCAAGAAGGACTCACTGAAGCAGCAGTTCGACAACTTCACTTATATTGCTAGAGAGACCCTTAGCCAGTAGTATTTCAGGTACATGGATCTTATTTCTTTACTTCTGTCTGTGAAGATCAATCCTAAACTTAGAGATCTCACAAGAAGTTCATGAGTGCTATTCCAAATGAGTGGACATTCTACTGTGTCTCTATCAAGAGAACAGAGAAATTGAACAATCTTACCATGACTGAACTCTACGGCATCCTTGATGGATACCGGTTGGAGATGGAGAGTAAGAAGGGCTACCGAACAAGCAGACCTCTGAGTCTTCCTGCTAGCAATGCTTTAATGGTTGTTGAAGGCTTAGTACCCCCCACAACCTCAGCAATACATGACATATTACCAACAGCCATCCTGCTCTTCTGGACCTTACATCACTTTCCCTGAGACTCCAAGGTCTCAACAAGCTCAGCACAACTCCTTTCAGGACAGTTGTGCCTTTGTCTCAGGAAGTGGGCACTCTGGTGATTTTCGATACTGTTTTGATGATCTAGAGTGTTTTAGTCCAGATGATGTATAGTATGTGGACATCGTCCAACAGATGGCTCTTTTAACCTACAGAGCGAAGAAGTTCTTTAAGAGAACTAGAAGGCAATTCGCTCAAAACCCAACTGCCAGCAAGTTTGGGTTTGACAAGACCAAGGCCAAATGTTACAATTAACCAACTTGGTCACTTTGCTAGGGAATGCAAGGCTCCCAAATCAAACCCGGGAACCCCACAGGCCTCCACACATCCTTCTTCATCAAAGCCCACTGGAAAGTCAACTAAAACAGCTATAATGGCTCAAGAAGTTGACTGGAGCTTTAGGGTTCAGGATGTGACTCCTGCTCAAGCTCTTATGGACAGAATAGATGATAACCAGGGACATCCATATGAAAAGAACAACAATTTTTAGATTGTAGACAGTGGATGCTCCATGCACATGATAGGAAACGGATCTCTCCTTTAACAGTTTCAACACTATGATGTAGGTCCTGTCTAATTTGGAGGTGAGGCCGGAGGATATATTTATGGCAGAGGGAGTATATCCAATGGTAAGTTAAATGTTAACAAATTTAACTTTGTCAAACAGCTTGAATACAATCTGTTAAGTGTTTCTCAGTTCTGTGATAAAAAGCACCAGATGCTTTTCACAGAGCATGAATGCATTACCCTCAAACCAGGGATGACAATTCCTCCGGAATTGGTGCTTCTTAGATCTCCCAGGAAAGGGGATATGTTCAAGCTGGATATGAACAATGCTTCCCCAATGGGTGAAGTATCATGCTTTCATTCCAAAGCTGAAAGTGATGAGTCAACACTTTGACATAAACGTATGTGTCATGTCAACTTTAAGATAATGAATAAATTGGCTAAAAATAACTTGGTACATGGTTTGCCTAAAAAGGAAATTTTTGCAAAGACAACTGTGTTGCATGCCTGAAAGGGAAGCAACACAGGGCCTCTCATAAATCCAAAAGTGTTAACTCCATCACTACTCCATTACACTTATTGTACATGGATCTTTTTTGTCCCACAAGTATAATGATCATTGGAAGGAAATCATACTGCCTTGAGATAGTTGATGATTTTACAAGATTTACATGGGAATTCTTTTTAAAAACTAAAGATGAAACTACTGAAACATTAAAATCTTTTATTCTTAAAATATAAAATCAAATTGATCACAAGGTTAAGATTATTAGAAGTGATCAAGGAACTGAGTTTAAGAACTTTGTTCTTGACTCATTCTGTAGCTCAAAAGGGATTGCCAGACAATATAGTGCTCCTAGAACTCCTCAACAAAATGGTGTTGCTGAGAGGAGGAACAGGACACTTATTGGGCTGCTCGAACTATGTTAGCTGATTCCAAACTACCTCTAACATTTTGGGCAGAGGTAGTTAGCACTGCATGCTATGTGTAGAACAGAGTTCTTGTAGTTAAGCCACATGGAAAAACCCCCTATGAGCTATGGAACAAGAGGCCACCGTTCATTGGATTTCTGAGGTCCTTTGGCAGCAGGTGTACCATACTTAACACAAAGGACAATTTAGCAAAATTGTTGAAAAGTCGGATGATGTTATCTTTGTTGGATACTCTTCTAGCTCCAAAGCTTACAGAGTATACAACATTAAGAATCAACAATTTGAGGAGTCATCCAATATAGTTGTTAATCTTGTGTTAGGAGGAATGGCCCTGATCATATCTTTGACTTAGAGTTGTTTCCAAACTATTCTAAACCTTCTTGTGAGATGTTTCAGTTGGAAGAGGTGCTCAAAATGATACTGATTCTGATGCTAATCAACTGTTTGAGCTACCCAGACCTCTTCCAAGTTCTCCAAGAGATGCAACAAATCAAGCTCCCACTATTCATAGATCAGAAAGTATAACCATATCAAGGAATAGTGAAGCTTCAACCAGTGAATCACCTGCTGATCCTCAAAACTCATCAGGTGATCCAACACAACACCAAGCTGAAGGAGGTAGCATTTTGAGGGAACAGGTGACTATTAAGAATGGCTATACTAGAGGAACCATTGACAAGACTTTATTCATAAGGAAGTATGGTAAGGACATTTTGCTTTTTCAAGTCTATGTTGATGACATCATATTTGGTTCTTCAAATGACCAAATGTGTAAGGACTTTAAAAGCATTATGAAGAAGAAGTTTGAGATGAGTTCCATGGAAAAAATGGATTTTTTCCTTGGAATTCAGGTGAAGCAACTGAAGGAAGGATTTTTCATTAATCAATCTAAGTATGTCAATGACATCTTAGAAAGATTTGAGATGCAAGATTGCAAGCCAACCAAGACACCCATAGCCAGAAACCATAATCTTTGTCCTGACCTTGAGGGGGAGGATACTGATCAACATCAGTATAGGACGATTATCAGTTCTCTGATGTATCTTACAGCCAGTAGACCTGATATTATGTTTGCAACTTGCATTTGTGCAAGATATCAAGCTACTCCAAAGGTGTCTCACCTAGCTACTGCCAAGAGAATCCTCAAATACCTCAAAGGAGCACCTAAACTAGGTCTTTGGTATCCCAGAAACAATGATTTTAATCACATTGACAAGAAATCAACATTAGGAGGATGTCAATTTCTTGGTGGAAGGATAATCTCATGGCAATGCAAGAAATAATCCTGTGTCTCTACATCAAATGCTGAAGCTGAATACATTGTTGCTGCTAGTTGCTGTGCTCAGCTGTTGTGGATTCAAAATCAGATGTTGGACTATGGATTCAACCTTATGAGCACTCCTATCCATATTGACAACAACAATGTTATCTCCATCACTAAAAATCCGGTGAAGCACTCCAAGACAAAGCACATTGATATCAGGTACTATTTCATTAGAGATATTCATGAAAAGAATCTAATTAAACTAATCAAAGTTGATTCAAATGAACAATATGTTGATCTGTTCACCAAAGCCTTTGATAAACAAAGATTTAAGTATCTTATAACAGCTATTGGGATGATAAACATTGATTAGATTACCTCTTTTGAAAACCTTTTAATGTGTAAAGTCATATGTCAATACAAATTAAGCCCTGTTACAAAAGATCTCTCTGAAATATTCTAAGTATAAATTTCTTCCAAAGAGAAATTAACCCTGGAAGTTATCTTCATATCTTCCAAAGCAAAATTTATCCAAGGATAATTTTCTTCTCGGAAGAGTTATTAGTCTCGGAAGAGCTATTAGTCTCGGAAGAAGTAATTGATTTCATATCAGATCTACTTCCGAAGCTTACACAATCTCTCCCTTTGGAAAGCAATCTCTACTCTCGGAAGTAACTTTTACCTTCGGAAGCAGGAATTGGCTTCGGAAGACAAATTACCTTCGGAAATGTTTTATATTCGGAAGAGAGATTTTACTGTGTAACGGAAATCTCTTGGGCCCCACATTGTAAAAAGCAAAGATTTTGTTAATGATGTCGGATTATTTAACTGAATTAAACCATACCGCCCCTGTCACTTCATCCACTAAACCATCATTTCACCTGTCCTAACACTTTACCGCCATTCCACCCTCTTTTAAATAATCCTGACTATTCACTCTCATCTTCTTACCACAAATTTTACAGCCCTAAAAGTTTCCTAGCTTCAAAATTCACCCAAACTCAAACTGCTCTACCTTCACACTTTCCCAATGGCCCTAAATCCTCAACACAAACAACTCGCACTTCTTGACTCTTCAAGAGATGCGGACTTCTCTAAAATCATCTCCTTCCTCACCCATTCATCCTATGACACAACCTTGACTGTTAATCCCACATTTTACCTCAACCACATGACTGAATTTTGAGGAAACAGTCAGGTCTGTAATACGATCCTGTATTTGTGGCCAAGACTTGGTCATCTTTGAACAAATCATCAGGGAGCATCTAGAGCTTCATGATGAAGGTGCTCCTACTGAGTTCCCTAAGACAGATTTAGATAGCACCTACATCCTCATGGGATATGGTGGAGATGTGAGCAGGTCAACTGTCTACAAATTCAATTCTCTTACAACTGGAAGTTCCTCCTGCACATTATCCTTCACTGCTTGTCAAACAAATCTAGGGGATGGGATCAAATCCCATATGAACTAGGGTGCCTAGTTCATGGATTGGTGAAAGGCCTACGCTTTAACTACTCAAGATTTGTGCTACTCAATCTCATTGGAAATCTTCAGAGGGAAACATTCTTTATGTATCCCAGATTTCTACAGCACATCCTTAACTGTGAGTTGGACCAGGGTCAGCTTGTCTGTGCAGCCACTCTGTCTGTTCCTTACATGAGGCCAACCATCTTCAAGACATTGAAGAGGGTATCCACCAACTTCACTGGAAGGTAAACTTATTTACCTCCTAGTATGACTGAGCACATCGCTCCTGGTGACATCCCTGTTCACCCCAAAGGTGATGAACCCACACCAGCAACTGCAACCACAATGCCAACACCACCTTCTCCTCCCATCATCATTACCTACAAAAGAAGCCCCAAACGAACCCTTGTTCAATCTACTCTGATTGAACAAGCTCCTTCTGTTCAACCAAAAAAGGCTAGAATGGAACATTGGGCTCCCACTCAGTCGGAGGTCTCACCTTCCTTCACCTTTGACCTTAATATAGGTCTTGAGTCTCCTCAGTCTCAAACCCATGAGCCTATTACCCAATCTAAAAGCCCTCAGGGTGAGTCTTTACACTCCTCTGAGCTACCAATAAGGGACAACCCAATCAAAGGCTCAATGCCTGTAGACATTTACTAAGGTCTCGGGTCAGTAGGTTTAACTTCCTTATCTTTCACTGACCTTCTCTTTAGAACTAATGAAGAGATAACATCTCTCCATGGCAATGATGTTGATCTACAACACCCTCTCCAGGACCAACAGAGCCTAGAGAGACCTCTTGTCTGTAGCCCCCATCAGAAAACCATTACTGAGGTGAGTCCCACTGATGTGGTGGGGACTCATGCAGATTCAGTTGCCACTATAGAAGGTGCCTCAATGGACCCTATGGACAGTAGTAACGATTCGGAGACTGAAACTACGGCAACCATGCCTTTTGATGACTCTGCATGAGACATCACTAAGCAAGGGAAACCAGGGTGCCAAGAAACCACATCTGATGGTGAGGCTGAACATACACCTCATCTCCCTATGATTCTTCAAAAGAAGATGAGGGAAGCACGAAACTCTTCATTAAAGACCTACTATCAAAAATTGATTCAAGGATGCTCAGAGATCTCTACAGCTTCTTTTCTCAGTTCTTGTTGAGATCTGCTCGTGATAAGCCAAGTCTTGATGCTGCATGATTTACTTTGGAGCTGAAGAGCTTGAGAGGCTTACTGCACCATTTACCATTATGGAAGAAGTGGCATATGAGGTGAACAGTGAGGATTTTCTAAATCAACCTCCTAACCAAACACCACCTCTACCTCTCTCACAATCAGAGTCCACTATCCAAGAACCACCAAAGTCAAGTTCTTCAATTGATACCATGTAACACCCGATTATTTATTCATTTATTTTGAAGCCGACTAAAGAAGAAAAGAAATAAAGTCCAAAGTCGAGGGATCAAACTCGCCAACGAAAGAATGTTGGGTGAGTGGGAGTATATAAGGGAAAGGGCAGCCCTTACCCTTGCCCCCACACTCACAAATCAGCCAAAGAAAGAGGAGAAGAGAGAAAGAAGAGAAAAAGAGGAAAAGTGTTGGTTCGGGTTGGTTCGAGTAGCCAAAGTTGTTGAGAAACGAGTCAAACTGAAGCTCTACTCGTCGTGGTTGTTTGTGTGAGTTCTAGAACCGTACTTTTACTTGTTTTCTAACGATTTTGGGGCTGGAAAACATCTGAAATCGGGTTTTGAGTGTGTGTATGTTGACCCGTTTGTGTATGTGTATGTGTATGTATGATGCGTTTGTGGCTTGATTGTGAACTTGTGTGTGCTTGAATGGTGTCGTGGTATGCATCCCTAAGGTTTAGGATGGTTGATTTGGCTTAAAATGGGTTTAGATGACTTTGGAGGCCGAAAACCCTCGGCTGCAGTCGGGATGAACTGCATTCTGCATCAGCTAGGGCTAGGCGACTGACTGGAGGCCGAATGGAGGCCATACGGCCGATTAGGGTGTGATTGGGGTCCATTCGCATGATTGGGGTCCATTTGCATGATTGAATGTCCATTCGCACGATTGAAAGGCCAGTCGCATGGAGGTCATGCGACTGAAGGTCCAGTCGCATAAGTGCTCATCCGCATTAATCCCATTCGCTTGAGGTTCATCCGCATTGTCCATTCGCACGACCAAACGTTCATTCGCATGGTATTCATCCGCATTAGTTCATTTGCATAATGTTCAGTTGCATGGAGGCCACACGACTGAAGGTGTCCATACGCCCGAATAGGGCTGTTGCACCCGTGGGAAGCGTAGTTTGACTTCTGACTTTTGGGAGAAAGGGAAGATGTATGTTTTGACGTAAAGGTTTTCGTAAGAGCATGTAAGATGGCTATTGAGGCCCTTAACCGGAAGGAGAGACCCGAGCCGATTCGGGTGAAAGCATATCAGTTGATCATGACCTCCGATGTAATGAAGAAAGTCAAAGAGTTCCAAGATGAGGCGTTGGAAGAGGATCATCTTAACTCTGAAAGAATGAGAGGTCTGGTTGCGAAATTGGGTGAAAACACACTCGGTGTTAGGACCCGATTTGGTCGTGTGTGGATTCCTCGTTTTGGGGATCTATGGGTGAAGATCATGGATGAAGCTCACAAGACTCGATACTCCATTCATCCTGGTGCCCCGAAAATGTACCATGACATGAAGAAAGATTATTGGTGGCCGGGTATGAAGCGTGACGTGGTGGAGTATGTGAGTAAGTGCCTTACTTGCTTACAAGTGAAGGCAGAGCATCAAAAGCCGTATGGGAAGATCCAACCTTTGGATTTACTGGAATGGAAGTGGGAGCACATCACCATGGACTTCATTACGAAGCTGCCACGTACTCCGAAAGGTTACGATGCCATATGGGTGATAGTTGATCGTTAGACGAAGAGTGCTCACTTTCTACCGATCCGCGAGACGTATTCATCTGAGAGGTTGGCCGATCTGTTCATCAAGGAAATTGTAACTCGTCATGGTGTGCTGGTGTCTATTGTGTCTGATCGCGACACTCGGTTGACATCTAAATTTTGGAAGAAATTCCACGACGCTATGGGGACGAGGTTACATATTAGCACGGCATATCATCCCCAAACCGATGGTCAGTCAGAAAGGAGCATTCAGACATTGGAAGACATCCTTCGAGCATGTGTGATTGATTTTGGTGGAAGTTGGGATGACCACTTACCGTTAGCCGAATTCTCCTACAACAACAGCTATCATGCCAGTATTGGTATGCCACCATATGAGATGCTATACGGTAGGAGATGCAGAATGCCCGTTTGTTGGGGTGATATTGGTTAGAAGGAATTGGGGAGGGTCGAGGTAATCGAGGCTACGACTGAGAAGATTGAAAAGATCAAAGCCTTTATGAAGGCAGCCAAAGATAGACAGAAGTCGTATGCTGATAAACAACGCATGCCGATTGAGTTCCAGGTGGGTGACCGGGTTATGTTAAATATCTCACCTTGGAAGGGAATTATCCGATTCAGAAAGCGGGGCAAGTTGAGCCCAAGGTATATAGGCCCTTTCCGAATCATTGCTCGAGTGGGAGAGGTGGCCTATAGACTGGAGTTACTGGATGAGTTAAATGGAATTCACCCAACATTCCATGTATCTCATCTAAGGAAGTGCCTAGCAGATGAAGATATGATTGTCCCATTGGAAGATATCGAAGTAGATGAACGGCTTAATTATATGGAGCAACAGTGGCAATCATCGACCGAAAGGAGAAAAGGCTAAGGAATAAAGTGGTTCCTCTTGTGCGTGTACAGTGGAAGCACAGGAAGAGATCCGAGTCAACGTGGGAGACTGAGGAAGAAATAAGACAACATTATCCACGTCTGTTCGAAGAATAACAGGTTTCAGGGACGAAACCTATTTAAGGGGGGTGGACTTGTAACACCCGATTATTTATTCATTTATTTTGAAGCCGACTAAAGAAGAAAAGAAATAAAGTCCAAAGTCGAGAGATCAAACTAGCCAACGAAAGAAAGTCGGGTGAGTGGGAGTATATATGGGAAAGGGCAACCCTTACCCTCTCCCCCACACTCACAAATCAGCCAAAGAAAGAGGAGAAGAGAGAAAGAAGAGAAAAAGAGGAAAAGTGTTGGTTCGGGTTGGTTCGAGTAGCCAAAGTTGTTGAGAAACGAGTCAAACCAAAGCTCTACTCGTCGTGGTCGTTTGTGTGAGTTCTAGAACCCCACTTTTACTTGTTTTCTAACGATTTTAGGGCTGGAAAACATCTGAAATTGGGTTTTTGAGTGTGTGTATATTGACCCGTTTGTGTATGTGTATGTGTATGTATGATGCGTTTCTTGCTTGATTGTGAACTTGTGTGTGCTTGAATGGTGTCGTGGTATGCATCCCTAAGGTTTAGGATGGTCTATTTGGGCTTAAAATGGGTTTAGATGAGTTTGGAGGCCGAAAACCCTCGGCTGCAGTCGGGATGAACTGCATTCTGCATCAGCTGGGCTAGGCGACCGACTGGAGGCCGAATGGAGGCCATACAGCCGATTAGGGTGCGATTGGGGTCCATTCGCACGATTGGGGTCCATTCGCACGATTGGGGTCCATTCGCACGATTGAATGTCCATTCGCACAATTGAAAGGCCAGTCGCATGGAGGTCATGCGACTGAAGGTCCAGTCGCATAAGTGCTCATCCGCATTAATCCCATTCGCTTGAGGTTCATCCGCATTGTCCATTCGCACGACCAAACATTCATTCGCATGGGTATTCATCCGCATTAGTTCATTTGCATAGTGTTCAGTTGCATGGAGGCCACACGACTGAAGGGGTGTCCATACGCCCGAATAGGGCTCTTGCACCCGTGGGAAGCATAGTTTGACTTCTGACTTTCGGGAGAAAGGGCAGATGTAAGTTTTGACGTAAAGGTTTTCGTAAGAGCATGTAAGATGACGATTGAGGCCTTAGAGAGCATGTTGGGCATGACGATGATGGTGTTGCATGTTTAGCTTGTTACGTATGTATGATGTTGCCATGTATGATGATGATGATTGCGTGTGATATGTTCCTTATTATGATGTATGTTTATCTTTTTGGTGGCTTTACGTGTCATGTTAATGAATGAATGAAGTATTATGTAACGTAAAGTGAAAGATAATGAAAGAGGAATGTCACACCCCAACCTTGACGGCGGAAACGTCGAGATGTGAGCGTTAAGATTGTTCACAGCCACATAACGCTATATCAAAATGTAATTATTATTATCATAAGTCTTGAAATGAAATACAATCATAAGTCTCAAACAAGTAATAAGTTCAAACATAACATAACATAATGTAACTTTTTATTTCATTAACTAGGTCCAAGTCCTAGATTATTGCACGCTTCAAAAGGATCACTTTAAAGTTGAGGTTGACCTGAAATATGATAAAAATAAGAGTCAACTAAAAATAGTTGGTAAGTTTCCAAGGTTTTCATACATAATATGAAAAAGGTTACAAGTAGCAATTCATGTCATAGGTCATAAGCAAGTAAGGTATAGAACACATATCGTTACAACCAAACCTCGACTTGATTACAAGTATAGAAGATTGGCAAAGTGTATTTGGTTCCCATGATGAACAAGCATACGTCATCAGGAGCCGACAATACCTCAGCTTTAGCACCAAATAGGCTTGTCAGGCCCAAAGATCTAAGACGTCGCCAGGCTAGCAATAGTTAATGATTGCAAACAAAAATATGTATCTCATATAAACACTTACAGAACACAAATAACCATGACAAAAATATGAATTGCAAGTGATTACAAGTTTAAACGTTTACAAGTGTATGAGAAAAGTATCATGTTTCACCCCAAATTAGTGTGAAAATATAAAAGGGCAAGGAAAACTCACTTGTTAAAATAAGTGCAAGAATGGAGATTAATAGAATAATAACAAACGTCGCTCCAAGATGTATCATCACAAGACACCTAAATATAAATGCTTACAAGATTAAAGCTTTACAATAAGTTTAATGAATTAACAAGGGCTAGGAAAATCAACTTGATGTTTGGGGTTTTGTTGATTATATTTGCCAAATAAGAACTCAATTATATTTTCGTGGGAACGATTTTATTTATAATTTATATAAATATATGGATTAAGAATATCTTTTATAATAATCTTGTAATGTTTATAAAGTTTAGATAATTTTATAATTAAATAAAAATGAACACAACTTAAACAATAATTTAAAAGCAATGTTTGAAATAATAGTTCGTGTAAATTAAACTACTATTTAAAGTCTAAATTTATAAAAAATATGCTAACTATATTATTAACTTTAGGATATTAAAAAAAATATAAGGTATTTTTATAAATAAATTACAGAAGAATGATTAATAGTTTTTAAAAGAAACAAAGTTTATGAAATGATTTTCATAATTTTTAGAAATTTTTAACACTAAATTTGAAGGCCAAAAAGCCTAAAAAATACTGAGGTTCCCCGGATTCGAACCGGGGACCTCTTGTTAGTGGTCGTGTGTTTTACCAGTGAACTAAAGGCTCTCAGCCGTGTTTAGATTAGGTTCTTAAACCTTAAAAACACTAACACAAGATCACCCGATTCTCATGAACCCAGAATTGTTTACCCCCATCGAAGGTCAAAACAACATTGTGAACCAATTAAGTTTGGGGCTTTTGTTCCCCTCATCAAACCGAGTTCATTGATGTAATTAACTTACCCGATTGATAACGAATTGATAATGAACACTCGAACAATAGTCACGGCTATACAAGAACCAATTCCAGTGGCAATCGTTGATGATAATCCAATTGATTTGGTGGTTAGCTTCGCGTGATGCCCTCGATGCAAAGCCCTATGTCGATTTTTGGTTCAATTCGTTTGGAGATTAGGTTCTGGTAGGGTTGCAGGTCGCGGAACAAAAGGATTGGAGGGGATGTTGATGTTGATTCCAGGCGAAATGGTGATTGAATTCGATTAGAGTTAGATAAGCGTTCGATTAGATTGAGTTAATGTGGTTTTATTAATGTTTAATGAACGAACGGTTAACGTGTTGATGTCGAACGTCTTCAAGCCCAATCGACCCCCTTTAATCACGATTTAAGGCTCATAAAGTGTTCGAATCGGTTTTAGGATGCGAATGGAAATCGATTTGGCATCCAATTTGGCGGTTATAGGCGATTTCGGGCTCGCCGGACCTCGGCCGGAGGTGGTCGCGGCGGCCGCCGGATTCACGGGGAGAGAGAAAGGGTGTTGGGTGGGTTTTTAGTAATACACAAATGGTCCCTCTAGTTTATTTTGGAATCATTTTATACCTCAAACTCTTATTAAAGTTTCAAAAATTAACAAAACTTCCCCCTTGACTTAGATAAACTTAAAGTTTAATCATTATTCTTTATTAAAAACTTTTATAAATCATTAATAATTTTTTTATACTACTAGTATTTTAGTTATTATTATTATATTATTATTATTATTATTATTATTATTGTTATTATTATTTTAGTTAGTATTACTAGTATTATTATCATTATTATACCTTATTATTATTGTTACCATTATTAGTATTATCATAATCATTTTATTGTAATATTTAATATTAGCTTTCATACATTACATTTTAATAACAACTAGGAAAATAAGCTTAATTCCCCCATAAATTTCAAGTTTGACAACAATGGCCCTTGAAAGAATAAACGAAACTAACTTTTATAATTAACAAAAATACGATATGTTACAAGGAACATAAATAAAGAGTGCATGCATTATTGAATGATGAACGAATGAAGGAAAGGCTTGCAAGCGCATAAATGAGGTGAGCAACCCTGTTGTTGCAACAGACTCGGATGGTATGCAATCCTTGAGATTGCTATGAGGTGAGCACCCCTATGGTTGCAACAGACTCGGACAGGGCGTTATTGTGAAGTTGCCATGAGGTGAGCAACCTATGGTTGCAGGAGACTCGGATAGCATGCTATCGTTGAAATTGGCAATTGGGGTGAGCAACTCTATGGTTGCAACAGACTCAGATAGCGCGAAGTCGTTGGGATTGTTAATGAGGTGAGCGACCGTGTTGTCGCAACAGACTCGAAGGAACGAAAGTATAAATGAACGAAAGATTTTGTATGAAAGAACGAAGTATGAATGATCGTAAATGAATTATCGAAATAATGTACAGAACAGGATCTTGGTCATTCGACCTCAGTAATCGTGGCTGAGTGCCACGAAGAGGGTAAAGTCTGACCGGATGTAGATAGAGAAGTGAACGATAATGTAACACGTTCAATGAGCAAAGTTAATGAACGGAATGATGAAGATAATACTGCTATTATCTGTATGTACGTATGATGTATGATCGCGAACGAATGTAAAGTAAAGTATGTTTTATTTATAAAACTAGAACCCACTTAGCAACGCTGACTTTGATGTGTTTCCAGTTGGCAGGTAATGATTGCTGGGGATGGCACGGGCGACTACTCAGCTCTTTTGGGATGGCATTCTTTTGATTAATGTTTTGCATTGTAATGCAAACAAGCTATTTTGTAATGAATGTTGTATTAATTTGCAAAAGCATTTACATGGAAATGAAAGATTGTTTTAGTTTTCCGCTGCGATTTTATGAAATACAAATGTATTATACGTTTTATGTGCGATGAGAACCCAACTGTAAGCGTCCCGGGAACGGAGCCTTACAAGTTGGTATCAGAGCCAAAGTTTAAGTGAAATGGGTAAATTTTCAAAATAAACCTAATCTTAAACTGAGAATGGGACGAAATAGGAATGGGATGCCGATCTGAGTAGCTGCGTGCCATCAGGTATTTTTGCAAAGTTAACCGGTTTTATGTGCGCATGGTATGTGGTTATGTGTTGTATGTAGATTTAAATACTGATGTGGCCAGGACAGGTAATGCTCAGGGTGTGAAGAGTAAAGTAAGTGGCTAATCACAACTAGCCACTGTAATTAGGGACTTACTATACTTAACATATACTGAGTTGTTCCTTGAATGACCGTGTTGGTGTTTGAATCTTTCAGTGTGCGTGTGATGGCCGGAGGTAGATCTTCGAAAGCTTCACGGGGTGGAGGTCACGGTGCTGAACCGCGACCCAAGAGAGGGAGACCAGAGTGGAGAAAGTGGTTCATGAAGAACCAGAGACCTATCATCCAGAGGGTGGCGACGAAAGCGCCAATCTGAGAGCCTCAGTAAAGGAGGCTGTTGTAGAAGAAGTCCATCAGGTCATGCAGACAATCTTACGTTTGTGGTGACTGAAGTTATTAAGGCTGTACGAGAAGGGGAAGAAAGAAAAGAAGAAATAGATCCTCTGGAGAACGGGAACAACCAGAGCCAAAAACGGTTCTATCTGATGACGAAGAGGAAGAAGAAGAGCCTGCGCCAGAGACAGCACGATGATGCAATTATGGGGCTTTTATGAGATGCAAGCCCCCTACTTTCGATGGAAATGGCACTGCAGCAGCTGCTCACCAGTGGGTTAGGGAAATGGAGGCTGTTCTCGATATCAGCGAGTGCCGAGAGGAACAGAAGGTGAAGTTTGCTACCCACTCTTTTGTGGATTCAGCTCTGTGCTGGTGGGACAACATTGTCCAAGTTGAGGGTAGTAGGGCCATTGGGAAAATGAAATAGCCTGAGCTAAGAAAGTTGGTGATTGAGGAATTTTGTCCTCATCGGGAAATGGACAAGGTCGAAAGGGAGTTCTTGCAACTGGAGGCGGGAACTATGACGCACCAGCAGTACACCACTAAATTCAACGAGATGGCACGTCTGGTGCCGGATCAGGTGACACCCTTGTCACGAAAGATTAAAAGGTATATTCAGGGTTTGCCAGCGGATATTCGCAGGCACATGATAGCTGCCCGGCCGAGTACGTTTAGGTTGGCAGTGGATTTGGCAGGGAGATTGTACGATGAGAGAACGGTGGTGGTTACTGAGGGTGGCAAGAAGAGTGGTGGTGATCGAAATTGGCGGGGGAAGAGGTTTGGTCGGGGTGATGCCTCGACGGGTAATAAGAAGGCACGAACGGATGATCGCCGTGTGGTCACATCAAGTGCGGGGGCGAAAAGGTGTGGCAAGTGTGGAAGGGAGCACAGTGGGGAATGTAGGTTTGGGTCAAACTTGTGCTTCAATATGGGAAGGCGGTGCACTTGGCAAGGGACTATCGTATAGTCTGGTGCTATAACTTTGGTGAAGAGGGTCACGTAATTAAGGATTGTAAGAAGTCGAAGGCTGAGAGTTCTGGGTGAAGAGAACTAGAGGTGAAGGACCGAGGGCGAGCGCCAGGGCATTTACCATGACACAGGAGGAAGCTATGACAGACCTGATGTCGTGTCCGGTATGTTTCTGGTGAACCAAACTTTAGCTTTTGTGCTATTTGATTCTCGTGCTAGTAGGAGTTTTATTTCTGCTGCTTTCTGTGCTAAGCTGCCTATTAGTAGTAGACATGTTGATGCGCCCTTTGAGGTAGAAACTGCCATAGGTAAGTCTACTAGGATTTCTAAGATGATAGAGACTTGTGATGTGGAACTTGAGGGTCATAAGTTTCCTGTTAGATCGTTTGTGATGACCTTGGGTGGTTTCGATTTGGTTCTTGGGATGGATTGGTTGGCGGACTTCGAGGCGAACATTGTGTGTCGCATGAAGATGATTCTGTTGATAGCGCCTGACAGAATTTTAGTAACAGTTTATGGTGATCGAGTCACGACGATCCCGAAGGTGATCTCAATGGCGGTAGCGAGAAATTGTATGAGGCATGGATGTAGCGCCTACTTGGCTTATGTAAAGGGTGTAGGTGCACCAACACCACAACTGTCTGATGTACCGGTTGTGTGTCACTTTCCAGACATGTTCCCAGAAGATTTACCAGGGGTACCACCTGACAAAGAAATTGAATTTCAGATTGATCTGATACCGGGTGCCCAACCTGTTGCCAAGGCACCATATCGGTTAGCTCCGACGGAGATGAAAGAGTTGATGGAACAGTTGCAAGAGTTCCTTGATAAGGGGTTCATTAGTCCGAGTATCTCTCCTTGGGGTGCTCCGGTCCTGTTTGTAAAGAAGAAGGATGGTAGTATGAGGATGTGCATTGACTACCGCGAGCTGAACAAGTTGACAGTGAAGAACCGATACCCCTTACCGAGAATAGATGATTTGTTCGATCAGCTTCAGGGTGCCATTTGTTTTCAAGAATAGATCTTCGGTCTGGCTATCATCATCAGTTGAAGGTAAAGGAACAAGATATCCCTAAAACAGCTTTCCGCACGCGCTATGGTCATTACGAGTTCTTGTCATGTCCTTTGGTTTGACCAACGTGCCAGCTGCTTTTATGGATTTGATGAATCGTGTGTGTCAGCCGATGCTGGATAAATCAGTGATTGTGTTTATTGATGATATCCTGATTTACTCGAGGAGCGAAGTAGAGCATGCCGGTCACATTCAGGAGGTTCTAGAGACGTTGAGAAGGGAGAAATTGTATGCTAAATTCTCCAAGTGCACGTTTTGGTTGCGCGAAGTTCAGTTTTTGGGTCATGTGGTGAATCCACGGGATGATATGGTGGACCGGCGAAAATGGAGGCGGTTATGCAATGGAAGTCACCAAAGACGCCAACCGAGATCCGTAGCTTCTTGGGTTTGGCGGGCTACTATAGAAGATTTATCCAAGACTTCTCTAAGATGCTTCTCCACTGACTAAGTTGACCCGAAAGGATGTGAAGTTTGTATGGGGTCAAGCTCAAGAGAAGGCGTTCGAAGAGCTGAAGGCAAGACTGACTCAAGCTCTTGTTCTCTCATTACCCGACGGAAGCGAAGATCTGGTGGTCTATTCTGATGCTTCCTACTCAGGGTTGGGGTGTGTGTTAATGCAGAGAGGGAAGGTTATAGCCTATATCCCGATAGTTGAAAGTTCATGAGGTTAATTATCCCACTCATGACTTGGAGCTAGCAGTCGTGGTCTTTGCACTAAAGATTTGGAGGCACTATCTCTACGGGACGAAGTGCACCATATTCACCGACCATAAGAGCTGAAGTACTCGTCGAGCAAAAGGATCTGAACATGAGGCAGAGGAGGTAGTTGGAGCTTATAAAGGATTATGATTGTGAGATCCATTACCATCCGGGCAAGGCCAATGTAGTGGTTGACGCCCTTAACCGGAAGGAGAGACCCGAGCCGATTCGGGTGAAAGCATATCAGTTGATCATGACCTTCGATGTAATGAAGAAAGTCAAAGAGTTCCAAGATGAGGCGTGAAAGAGGATCATCTTAACTCTGAAAGAATGAGAGGTCTGGTCGCGGAATTGGGTGAAACACACTCGGTGTTAGGACCCGATTGGTCGTGTGTGGATTCTCGTTTTGGGGATCTATGTGTGAAGATCATGGATGAAGCTCACAAGACTCGATACTCCATTCATCCTGGTGCCACGAAAATGTACCATGACATGAAGAAAGATTATTGGTGGCCGGGTATGAAGCATGACATGGTGGAGTATGTGAGTAAGTGCCTTACTTGCTTACAAGTGAAGGCAGGGAATCAAAAGCCGTATGGGAAGATCCAACCTTTGGATTTACTGGAATGGAAGTGGGAGCACATCACCATGGACTTCATTACGAAGCTGGCACGTACTCCGAAAGGGTACGATGCCATATGGGTGATAGTTGATCGTTAGACGAAGAGTGCTCACTTTCTACCGATCCGCGAGACGTATTCATCTGAGAGGTTGGCCGATCTGTTCATCAAGGAAATTGTAACTCGTCATGGTGTGCTGCTGTCTATTGTGTCTGATCACGACACTCGGTTTACATCTAAATATTGGAAGAAATTCCACGACGCTATGGGGATGAGGTTACATATTAGCACGGCTTATCATCCCCAAACCGATGGTCAGTCAGAAAGGAGCATTCAGACATTGGAAGACATCCTTCGAGCATGTGTGATTGATTTTGGTGGAAGTTGGGATAACCACTTACCGTTAGCCGAATTCTCCTACAACAATAGCTATCATGCCAGTATTGGTATGCCACCATATGAGATGCTATACGGTAGGAGATGCAGAATGCCCGTTTGTTGGGGTGATATTGGTTAGAAGGAATTGGGGAGCGTCGAGGTAATCGAGGCTACGACTGAGAAGATTGAAAAGATCAAAGCCTTTATAAAGGCAGCCAAAGATAGACAGAAGTCGTATGCTGATAAACGACGCATGCCGATTGAGTTCCAGGTGGGTGACCGGGTTATGTTAAAGATCTCACCTTGGAAGGGAATTATCCGATTCAGAAAGCGGGGCAAGTGAGCCCAAGGTATATAGGCCCTTTCCGAATCATTGCTCGAGTGGGAGAGGTGGCCTATAGACTGGAGTTACTGGATGAGTTAAATGGAATTCACCCAACATTCCATGTATCTCATCTAAGGAAGTGCCTAGCAGATGAAGATATGATTGTCCCATTGGAAGATATCGAAGTAGATGAACGGCTTAATTATATGGAGCAACAGTGGCAATCATCGACCGAAAAGAGAGAAAAGGCTAAGGAATAAAGTGGTTCCTCTTGTGCGTGTACAGTGGAAGCACAGGAAGAGATCCGAGTCAACGTGGGAGACTGAGGAAGAAATAAGACAACATTATCCACGTCTGTTCGAAGAATAACAGGTTTCAGGACGAAACCTATTTAAGGGGGGTGGACTTGTAACACCCGATTATTACTCATTTATTTTGAAGCGACTAAAGAAGAAAAGAAATAAAGTCCAAAGTCGAGAGATCAAACTAGCCAACGAAAGAAAGTCGGGTGAGTGGGAGTATATAAGGGAAAGGGCAACCCTTCCCTCCCCCACACTCACAAATCAGCCAAAGAAAGAGGAGAAGAGAGAAAGAAGAGAAAAAGAGGAAAAGTGTTGGTTCGGGTTGGTTCGAGTAGCCAAAGTTGTTGAGAAAGAGTCAAACCAAAGCTCTACTCGTCGTGGTCGTTTGTGTGAGTTCTAGAACCCACTTTTACTTGTTTTCTAACGATTTAGGGCTGGAAAACATCTGAAATGGGGTTTTTGAGTGTGTGTATGTTGACCCGTTGTGTATGTGTATGTGTATGTATGATGCGTTTCTTGCTTGATTGTGAACTTGTGTGTGCTTGAATGGTGTCGTGGTATGCATCCCTAAGGTTTAGGATGGTCTATTTGGGCTTAAAATGGGTTTAGATGAGTTTGGAGGCCGAAAACCCTCGGCTGCAGTCAGGATGAACTGCATTCTGCATCAGCTTGGGCTAGGCGACCGACTGGAGGCCATACGGCCGATTAGGGTGCGATTGGGGTCCATTACACAATTGGGGTCCATTCGCACGATTGAATGTCCATTCGCACAATTGAAAGGCCAGTCGCATGGAGCTCATGCGACTGAAGGTCCAGTCGCATAAGTGCTCATCCGCATTAATCCCATTCGCTTGAGGTTCATCCGCATTGTCCATTCGCACGACCAAACGTTCATTCTCATAGGTATTCATCCGCATTAGTTCATTCGCATAGTGTTCAGTTGCATGGAGGCCACGCGACTGAAGGGTGTCCATACGCTGAATAGGGCTGTTGCACCCGTGGGAAGCGTAGTTTGACTTCTGACTTTCGGGGGAAGGGCAGATGTAAGTTTTGACGTAAAGGTTTTCGTAAGAGCATGTAAGATGACGACTGAGGCCTTAGAGAGCATGTTGGGCATGACGATGATGGTGTTGCATGTTTAGGCTTGTTACGTATGTATGATGTTGCCCTGTATGATGATGATGATTGCGTGTGATATGTTCCTTATTATGATGTATGTTTATCTTTCTGGTGGCTTTACGTGTCATGTTAATGAATGAATGAAGTATTATGTAACATAAAGTGAAAGATAATGAAAGAGGAACATAAAGAAAGAATGCATGCATTATTGAATGATGAACGAACGAAGGAAAGGCTTGCAAGCACATAAATGAGGTGAGCAACCCTGTTGTTGCAACAGACTCGGATGGTATGCAATCTTTGAGATTGCTATGAGGTGAGCACCCCTATGGTTGCAACAGACTCGGACAGGGCGTTATTGTGAAGTTGCCATGAGGTGAGCAATCCTATGGTTGCAGGAGACTCGGATAGCATGCTATCGTTGAAATTGGCAATTGGGGTGAGCAACTCAATGGTTGCAACAGACTCGGATAGCGCGAAGTCGTTGGGATTGTTAATGAGGTGA
This sequence comes from Flaveria trinervia, assembly GCA_025506515.1. Classification (NCBI taxonomy): domain Eukaryota; kingdom Viridiplantae; phylum Streptophyta; class Magnoliopsida; order Asterales; family Asteraceae; genus Flaveria; species Flaveria trinervia. The sequence goes on from CM046443.1 coordinate 75,039,254, forward strand.
GCGACCCTGTTGTCGCAACAAACTCGAAGGAACGAAAGTATAAATGAATGAAAGATTTTTATGAAAGAACGAAGTGTGAATGAACGTAAATGAATTATCGGAATAATGTACATAACAGGATCTTGGTCATTCGACCTCAGTAATCGTGGCTGAGTGCCACGAAGAGGGTAAAGTCTGACCGGATCTAGATAGAGAAGTGAACGATAATGTAACACGTTCAATGAGCAAAGTTAATGAATGGAATGATGAAGATAATACTGCTATTATCTGTATGTACGTATGATGTATGATCGCGAACGAATGTAAAGTAAAGTATGTTTTATTTATAAAACTAGAACTCACTTAGCAACGCTGACTTTGATGTGTTTCCAGTTGGCAGGTAATGATTGTTGAGGATGGCACGGGCAACTACTCAGCTCTTTTGGGATGGCATTCTTTTGATTAATGTTTTTGCATTGTAATGCGAACAAGCTATTTTGTAATGAATGTTGTATTAATTTGTAAAAGCATTTACATGGAAATGAAAGATTGTTTTAGTTTTCCGCTGTGATTTTATGAAATACAAATGTAATTATACGTTTTATGTGCGATGAGAACCCAGCTGTAAGCGTCCCGGGAACGGGGCCTTACATACCAAAGGAAAACAGAAGATGATTGTGGAAGAGCTTCAGGAAGAGGAGAAGATTGAAAAGCTGAAAAGAAAAGGGACACTTCCAACTAGGAAGCTGTTGGTTGTTAGTACAAAAGCAGCTGCAGCTAACCAGGAGGCTATAGATAATAAAAAGAGAGAAGAGATGATTGACCAATTCATTCAGCTTGGAGTTGCCAATGAAGAAACACTCCTGCTACCATTAGAGGAGTTGGTGAAACTGGAAAAGGAAACCAGGCTTCAGCAGGAAGCAGCAAGGGTGGCCTCAGAGGAAGAGAAGGAAAAGGAATAGAAGGAAGCTGACATGCAGCTCAAGAGGGAAAGGATATATTTGCTAACCTCTAGAGGCTTCTCTCTTCAAGAACTTTCTCCACACAATGATGAAACGATCCTTTGGCTTGTCAACAAAAAGCAGGATCAAATGGAGAAAGAAAGAAAAGGAGCCGCAAGAGAAAAGTTGACGAAGAAGAAAAAGAAAGAGGAAGAAGAAAGGGCATCTGCAACTAGGAAGATAGGTGACAAAGCCTGGATGAAAGACTATCTCCAGGCTCACGGCATCTTTGGAAGGCAAGTGGGTCCCATGTCTGAAAGGACACTCCAACGAATTGTCAGTGAGATCAAAGCTGACATTCGTTCGGGGAAAAGAAGAGAGATGTACAGAAGGGTACAGGGGATAACCTTCACTCCAACCTCTCAACCCCAACCTGAACCAATTCCCTCTCCCTTCACCATCAAAACTGAACCTTACACTCCTGAATCCACACCTTTACCTTCATCTACTTCCTCACCTCAACCACCAAAACTGCCCATCCTCCAACTCAAAATTCTTACCCAAACCACCTCACCACATCCTACCCCACAACCTTCTCAACCATCCCCTTAGCCTTCTAAACATCACTCTCTAGAAGAGTTTAAAAGCATCAAGAATAAGCATATCAATTGCACAACCCTGAGCGATATCTCCTTTGAGGAAGACTCCATCAAGCTAACCTATGTGGATGGATCTTCACGTTCCCTCACAAGAGATCAATTTCTTGATCTACCTAGAGGAACACTGGACCAGGCTGCAGTACTTTCAGGTATCAACTCAGAATCGTTAAATGATGAAGAGAAGAAACTAAGAAGGAAGCTGTTGACTCTACTGGATACAAGGAAAGAGGACAAGATTCCTAGTCTATCTCTTTTGCCTAGAAAGAATATACTCCAGTGGAGGTTCGATGAAGCTACTCACAATTTTGTTGTGGAAAGAGAGAATGGTGAAGTTAATAGATTGAATGACACCTCTCTGCTACACTCCAGCACATTCAATATTGCTGAGTTAGCAGAGAAACCATTCTCTAGCCCCTCCAGCTCTGAAACTGCTGCTCACATCAAGAATCATCTCAGCAGTCTTCATCTGGCTGAGTTAACAGCAAAAGCCAAGATTGAGGAAGAGTTAAGAATGTGAAGAAAGGAAGACAAGCATAGATATCCCACCAAGGGCACAACCTTTCTACAGATGGTGGAAGGTCCTAAATTGGAACCTATAGTTTGATGGGAATATGATTATAGCACCCATAAACTAACTCTTTTCAGAGGGCCACAACAAAGGGTACATATCATTCAGGGCGACAGACTGGAGATCCTGTCAACCAAAGACTTGTACAAACTTCTGAGCAACACATTAGGGAAAAACAAGGATACTGATAAGTATTTACTCTCCCTGGTCCTGAAAGTTTTAAGGAGCAGAAACAAGTGAGGTTTTGGTAGCATCAACCTAGGGGGAGTTTGTTGGATCAAGAAGAAGGCTAATGTAACCAAAACCAAATCACTTTGACAAATTTTAGTGCTAGGCTTCCGAAGCCAAGTGTGGAACTTCCGAAGATAAAGTATCCACTTCTGAAGATGAAGTCTCAAAGGAAGAAATCAGAAGACTACTTATGAAGTATGAAGAAAGAAGAAGTTCTCAAGCCTTGGAAGAAGCATCCTCTTCTGAAGTATAAGTGGCTTCAAAAGTACTTGTTCCTCCGAAGCCATTTAACCTTCGGAAGACACTGCTATGAACTAGTGGATATAAGTATGGTCTCTAACACTCCGCTGCAGACCTCTTATACTGCATGGCGTTTTCTCAAAGAGCCATGTAGTTGACCATACTTTATTCCACTGTTCACCTTTTCATGTTAGTACAAGTTAACAACTTTAGTTGGTGACAAAATGTAAGTCAGGGACATGTCCTGACTACCATATCTTAGATAAAGTCTTATCTGAGATACCTTAAACTATAGCTTTGTAGTATTTGCTTTAGTTGGAGGATTCCAGCTGGTATCAAAGTATATCCGGCTGCAGGTAGTATTATATATAGTCTCTCATTATAACTCATAAACATATGCTCGTAAGAGTCTTGTAGTATTTGAGTTGAGAAGCATATATGCAAGTACCTTGAAAATTACTTCTTGTGTTTTTGTTATTACTTATTATATTATTATCAACTCTTAAAGAGTTTGCTTTCATCAAGAGTGTTGTTTAAGGGAGTTTGAGAGAAAATCAAGTGTTTAGTGATACAAACCGATCCTGCAATGATACATATCTTCTTGATATGGGTTCAAAGGAGTCAAAGTCTACTACCACCTGCCTTCTTTCCATAGCTTCCACTTTTGAGTCTCTGTTATGGCATCGCTGATTGGGCCACGTTAATTATAAAATTATAAACAAATTAGTCAAAAAAATCTCGTTAGAGGACTTCCTTTAAAAGATTTCTTCGTGCCCGTAAAATGTATGGCATGTGCCAAGGGCAAACAACATAAGAAACCACATAAGCCAAAACTTGAAAATAGCATAACTAGTCCTCTCGAGTTGTTACATACTGATTTGTTTGGCCTAATAGTGTTAAATCAATTGCTAAAAAATCTTCCTGTCTTGTTGTAATAGGTGAATTCTCAAGATATTCTTCGGTGAGATTTCTAGCTCACAAGGGAGAGGTTGCTGAGGAGTTACAGAAGTTAATTCTCTCAATCAAGATAATAAGAAAGAGAAAGGTCTTGGGCATGAGAAGTGACAACGGTACTGAATTCAAAAATCAGATTCGTGATTCGTTCTATGCTACAAAGGGAATTGTGAGACAATTTAGTGCTGCAAGGATGCCTCAACAGAATGGAGTTGCTGAACGAAAGAATTGAACTCTTATAGAAGCCGCTCATACAATGCTGATTGAATCCTGGTTACCCATTATCTTTTGGGCGGAGGCGGTAAACTATGCTTCATACATTCTAAAGAGGGTGTTGATAGTCAAGGATAAAATGAAGACTCCTTATGAACTTTTTCATAAACGAAAGCCTTTAATTGACTTCTTTAAACCATTTGGTTGCTCCTGCACTCTATTGAATACTCAATCCCAGAAGATGAAATTCGGTATCGTGTCTGATGAGTGTTACTCTGTCGGTTATTCGGGTATATAACAAGAGAGCATGTGTTGTTCAAGAGTCGTTCTATGTTGGTTGGCAGGAATCTAACTCGACGATGTTCGATCTGAACCAACATGGTTCTTTGACTCTGATACTATGTTTAACTCTTTTAATCTTCTAATTTTTGACGATGATGCGTCCATCTCAAATGTTCATAAAAATATCATTTCTTTAACTCCATTACCTGTCATCCCTCATGTTCATTCGACCTCGGCAGCAAATGATGCAACGTCAGTTGATATTGCATCATCTTCATCATCATTTGATCTTCCACCTCCACCTGTTTCCACATCCCTTCCTTCATCACCAATATCTACCTCTCCATAGCCTGTACCATCCCTCTCACCCTCATCTACCCATCCACAATCTATCAACCCTTCATCTCCAAAAAACCTAACTGTACCTACTAATTTCAAAACATTGAAAGATCATCCTTATGATAACATCATTGGATCTATTACTAATGGAGTACGGATGCGGAGTCAATCTAGTTTGATTAACATTGTCTCTTCTCTTGTTTTATTTCTCAAATTGTTTTGAAAAACATTCATGCAACTCTCCAGGATCCTTGCCGGGTAGAATCAATGCAATTAGAGCTCCAACAATTCAGAAAACTCAAAGTGTGGACTCTAGTTGACCTTCCCACAAACAAATGCCCAATTGGTACAAAATGGGTTTTTAAGAATAAACCCGATGATCGTGACATTGTGGTGCGTAAAAAATCAAGATTGGTTATGCAAGGATTTGCTCAAGAAGAAGGGATTGACTATACAGAATTTATTGCTCTAGTCGCCCGTCTTGAAGTAATAAGAATTTTTCTAGCTCATGCTGCTCATAAACAGTTCAAGGTCTATCAAGTGGATGTCAAATGTGCTTTCCTTTATGGAGACATTGATGAGGAGATATATGCGTGTCAACCACCAGGTTTTGAGGATCCTGATTTCCCCGACAAAGTTTATAAGCTTGACAAGTCTCTTATGGTCTTCATCAGGTACCTCAAATCTCGTATGTGACCCTAACACTGTATCTTTTAAGCAATGGTTTCTCTATTGGCACCATTGATATGACTCTATTCAAGAGGGAAGTGACTCGTGAAATGTTGATTGTCCAAGTTTATGGTGATGATATTTTTTTTAACTCCACCAATTCACAATTGTGTCGGGAGTTCGAGGAGGTGATGTGTAGTCACCTTGAAATGGGCATGATGGGGGAGATGTGCTCCTTGGATTACAAGTGGAACAAAAGCCAGAGGGTATTCTCATTCATCAGGAAAAGTATGTTAAAGAGATTTTGAAAAAAATCAATATGGATGACGCTTCTCCTGAAATTACTACTTTTACTGCTCAAACGTGCCTCTTGCCTAACGAAAACGGGAAACCTGGTGATCCTCATCTTTACAGATCTATGATCGGTTCCCTATGTATCTTACAGCAAGTCGTCCCGATATCACTTTTGCTATAGGATATTGTGCTCGACACCAATCTGCCCCGAAAGAGTCTCGAGAAAAGGTCGTAAAAAGAATTTTTCGTTATTTTAAAGTTCTTCTCGTTTAGGTCTTTGGTATCCCTATGGTGGGAACTTTGATTTACATGCTTATTCTAATAGTGATTCTAATGGTTGTAGGTTAAATAGAAATCAGTGACTGGAGGATGTCAATACCTGGGCAATTGTCTGGTTCCATGGCAAAGCAAGAAACAGACCACTGTATACACCGTTGTTTTGTGACAATGAAGCAACCATTGGGATTGCTAAGAATCCTATTCATCATTCTCGAACCAAAATATCAAAACATGGATTCATGCAATCCGTGATGCTCAGGAAAAGGGTTTCATTACTATTATTCCCATTGACACAAAAAATCAAAAGGCAGATCTTTTCACAAAAACATTTGATAAACCTCATTTTTATGAATTGATCTCTATGCTAGGGCTAATATCTTTTTAAAACTCTTTTTCTTTAAACTTATCATTTTCTATATAAAAGACAAAAAAAGTTTTGGTTAGTAATAATAATTCTAATAATAACTTTCCACATTTTTCTTAGGTGTAGAAATTTAGGGGGAGAGTTATTACTTAACAATGAAATGAGATTTGGGAACTTGAGTCGAAATGACGGGAAATGATTGTATATATTCGGGATATGCTTGTTTGTGCATGACTAGCATTTAAAATAAGAAATGATATTAACTGATGTTGTTATCTGATTCACGTCTTATTTTTAATTGAAAATAATAGAAAAACAAACAGATTCTTTAATGATATGCTTGATAGACTCAACCTAAAGAATAAAGTAGACAACAACGTAATGAATTAAATTAAAATATATGCTTAAGAATGTCTGGATTTACGCAATCATTTTGGCCTGCACAAAAACTGAGTCCCGACAAAAATTGATTGAGAATTGATCTTTCACACACCATGATATAAATAATATAAGCCATACATGTGTGGTGTATTTATAGATCTTGTGTTTGTGCTAATCTCCTCTTCTATATGAAAGTACTGACCTGGAGTGATGACCTCCTTTGCTGTATGATAGTACTAACCTGGAGCTCTCATCGGGACATGATTAAATGGTCATCTCCTTTGTTATACATGACTATAGACCTGGAGTTCTCACCATTTTGATCTAAGTTGTGTCAATTCATCTAAACGATGAATCCATCACAAAATGAAATATTCTATTGATAATCACTTGCACACTAATGCACAAGCCTTGCTCTATAAAGATCGTTACAAAATTCAAGAAATTCTGTGGTTGGGTGAGGGTTTTTGCAAAATGATTGTGGGGTTCTAGCATTCTAAAGCATTTAATCAAACCTTTACGAATCATCTACTGCTTGTTGAAACAGATAGGGCATGGGTTTAAGTGGACAAACATATCAGCAATCGTTATTGATATTTTTGAGAATTTCAAATTCATTCAAAGAATGTGATTAGATTCAGTTATGAGTGTGATCTCATTACTTGTCGATGATTAAATTCATCTTTGTGCTAAAATATATCCTGAGGATGTGATCTTATGATTGATTCAGTTCTCGGTCTTATAAAAATATATAAATAATTATAACAATTAAAACAACACTTTTAAGTTCTGCGAAATTATACTTTCGCAGACAGTTTCGCATGGCGAAATTTCAGTTTCGCTTGGTACTCTCACTCTGTGCAAAGTCAATTTCGACCAGAGTTTCGGCTGGCGAAATTGCAGCTTTGCCTGGCGAAATTGTAGATTTGCCCGGCGAAACTCCAGTTTCGCTATCTGCGAAACTATTTTCTATTTAACTCATTTTGCGAAATCACTTTCTCATTTTCGCACAATCGAACGGTTAGACTTCGTAGGGCTTTTCCGTGACCTCCGTATGCGAACTCAACTTTTCGTGATTTTATTATCGATTGACCGTTGTTTCATGCTCACAAGTGAGTTTCGAACTCAGAACTATAATTTTAATCTTGTTAAAATTGCGACATTTTGAGTCAATTCGATTGAGACTCTTCGGTACCTTTGCAGTTCTTATGTGAAAGTACCGGTAGTATGGCGAAACTGAACGAAAGTTCATGAGTTTTTAGGGAAACTATGAGGTTTATGTTGTCCGAGCGAACTTAACAGTTTCACTCACTAAACTTCAGTTTCGCTCTGCCGAAACTATAGTTCGGCTTGTCAAATCTACTTCATTGTCTTGTCCAAACTAATGTTCTTTTGTTGGCGAAACTACACTTTCGCCTGCCGAAACTAAAACACATTCTGCGATACTATAGTTTCGGCCAGCGAAACTAATTTAATTTTTGTTTATTGTTTATTCTTTTCTTATCCTTATTTCATATTAGCACTTAATACTTAATTCTAATGAATTTCATTTGTTTTTTATGTTCAAATGGCAAATCTAAAATTTGATGAGAGAAATAACATCACAGCCATCTTAGATGATACACATCCTAAAGTAGCTGGATTTAGAAACTGCATTCGCTGGCTGCGAAGATCCCCTATTGCTTATGCTATGTCTTATTCTACTACCATCTATGATTTTCACATCAGAGACATTTGGAGATCAGCTAAGTATGATACGCAAGAAAACACTCAGAGGATTACTACTAAAGTTTTGGAGAATACAACTAAGATTGTCTCAAGGATCCTAAGACTAGACAAAGATTCAGGAGAGGAAGTTGTTATGACTGATGCTGAGGTGTTTGCGGCGTTTAGGAGTATGGGAAATGAGGGACCAGTCTTTGGCACCCGAAAAGAGATCAAGAAGTCCTTCCTTTCAAAGGAATGGAGATACATAGCCTACATCTTTATTATGCGTTTAGATCACCGTAAATGTGGATCAGATGGGCTGAATGTGGGCTGGGCAAAAGCCATGGTGTTATGTTGTAAAGGAAAGAAAGCAAACATTACTAGGCTGATATTTGCATGTATGGCAGAAAATGTGATGGCACTAAAGAAGGATAAATGGCTGCTATATCCTAGATTTATGCAGATGATCTTTGATGATCTAATTCGTAATGTACCAAGACACACGGAGGTTAAAAGGTTGATGCAGATGAACACCCGTATTTTTGCAGATTGTTGTGCCAGCCGACATGATTTCAGCGGGAAGATCACCCATCTGTGGGAAAACATGTACCCACCTGAAAGATGGAAATATATCAGGAGGGTAGGCGAGTCAAAAAATAAGAGAGCTGAGGAAACTCAGGCACAACAGACATATGTTGCTAAGAAAAGGAAAAGATATGCGAAGGAGAAGGATTATGATTTTGAAGATGAGGTGAATGAAAGGGTTGAGGGGATAAGGGTTGAGAAAGAGAGAAGATTGAAAAAGAATGCTGATGTAGGAGAGTTTGAAAGGAGAACCAAACAAAGACACCAAGCATTTACTGAAACCTCAAGGAGAGAAGAAAGAGATGGTTTAGATGAGGATGTGATTCGAAATCTCAACAACTCTCTTGCTAATGAATTGAGCATGATAAAGAAAAAACTCACTAATCAAGAGATGTGGGAGAGTCAAAAGGATGAGGTCATAGAAGGGATGAAGAGGATGTTGGTAGATCAAAGCTTGCTAATAAAAAAGCTATTTAAGGAAATCAATGAGTTGAAAGTTGCTATCGGCCTGCCCAATCAACTAACTCAATATGAGTTAGATGGTTTAACTGATACTTCTAAATACCCATTCTTGAATGTGGGTCCATCCTCCAAGGCAGGAGAGGGCACATCTGGTGCAACAACTGGAGGTGTGGGAGGTTCTGGAATAGGGAATAAAATTAAAATTTGGAGAATGAGAAGGAGATACTAAAAGCTGGGTTTGTAAATATGAGATTGGATATAGACAAAGATTTGGTTGGTGAGGAGGTTGTGAGAGAGAAGTCAGTTGAAAGGGAAGCTGCAAAAAGCAAAGGGCTAATTGATGAAGATGAAGCTGCTAAAAGCAAAGGGCTAATTGATGAAGATGAAGCTGCAAAAAGAAAAGGGCTAATTGATGAAGATGAAGACCATGAACAGCCAGTTGACTATGATTCTAAACCAAAGTTTTATGAGGTTGATGAGAGGCCACTGGTATGTGTAGCCAAAAACGGAGAATTACATGAAGATGTTTTTGAAATGGCTAAAGAAGAATGGTTTGTTAGAGAAAAGGAGCTTGAAGAACTGAGTCCCCTATTCCAAAACTTGGAAGGGTTGAGCAAAAAGGAGGCTGACAAGAGAATTATTAGCTGGTGTTATAACCCCAGCCTCAAGATGTTCATGATCAAGAGGAGAAGGGGTGGAATTTCTTACATGCACAAGAGGAGGCATTAAAGACCTTGCCGAAATGAGATTTGAGGAGGCTGGTAAACATTGTCGTTACTGAATGCCCATCTTAGTGAACGAGCCCCGCTATTGGAGAAGGAAATAAAGAATGGGTTAAATGACAATTTTGAGTCCTTTGGTTATATGAAAGATAGAGAAAATGATTAAAAAAGAACGAGGATTAGGAGACTGGAAAGGGAAAGTTTTTCCTAAGGGTGAAACCCCTAGAGACCATGAATAGGGTTAGATTGGCAGATCCCCTCCCCCAATAACTATAGAATTTTGAGAAGTGGTTTTATGATATCAATATGGAGGAGGCAGTGATCAAAGTGAAGAATGGTGGTGAATTCAAAGTCTTTGATCCGATGGAGATTTTTAGCTTTTGTGATAAAGACCTGTTGTTTTTGTGTGAGAATCATATCAAAGCAGGTGCGGGTGATGAGACGAGGAAAGAAGCCAGTCTGTTTATGACTGTGGCAAATAAGATCAGAGGTGTGAGGACAGAAGTAAAGAGGCTTGCAGATAGAATGAGGGCCCAAGATAATCTAAACATGGACATACAAGATTTGACCAGACAGTTTGGGCAAGCTAGTGCTCATCCCAAAAGGGCTAATGAAGCAAGAAGAGACCAAGGTGAATCATTTGTTGAAGTCCCTAAGGAAGTTGTTGCAAGAAATGAAGAGGTTAGATCAAAGGCAGCAGGGGAGCTAGAACTGATAAGACAAATCAAGACGGTTGAAGGCGGTGAGTTCCAACCTAGGGGAAGTATTGAAGATCATGGATAGGTTGGACTCACCTTAGATTAGAATGTTTATGTTTGCTTGTAATAGATATTATGTTAGCTTACTTTTATATGTAATTAGTTTTATTTTGTTTTGCGATCCAGTGAAACTGTGAGCAAAACTATAGTTTCGCTCATAGTCAGTTGTTTAATTCTCTTAGCGAAACTGTTGTTTTTGTCGGGTGAAACTATAGTTTCAGCAGAACAGTTTCGCTGACAGAGAAACTGTCTGCGAAACTAAGACTACTATATATAGTTTTGATCATTATCATTGTTAGCGAATCTTGCAAAACCATAATTGTTTATTCTTGTTGCAAGTCACCTTTGTAAGAATTAATTTCACAGAAATATTATGCTTCGTTGTTATTGAATGTATTGATCTTCATTGTCTTACTTTGTAAGCAGTAAATTCATAATCTTAACCCTCACATCTCAATATTACTGCCATTATGGTTGGGGTGTGACAATGTACCTGGAGCAACCACTATCAATGAACCATACAAGGAAGCTCATCTTCACAAGTTCCACACTTAGGAGATCTTACAGACAAGATTATGTGTGGAGGAGCTATCTCAGTATATCCAAGTCCTTGCTTATTCTGGTAATAAACTTTTGCATGTAGTGATGAGGATATTATGTTCTTGAAGCTCTCTTCTTCAAGAACACATTTTTCTGCCCTGACTTTGTTGATCACGAACTCAGCCTGATATTCAGTTAACTTAATGATGAGATCTTTGATTTAAGTCCTATAATTGGTGTGCTCATGTTTAAAAGTTGAAATGGTTTTCTCTAAATCTTCTATTTTAATCTTTTAATCACTTTTAGATATTTTGAAATAAGATTTTAAGATGTTTAAAGACTCAAGATCAGATCTCATCTCTAACTTATGGGACGTATACATGTTAATTTTAGTAGTACATTCAGGTGTACAAATATGTTCTAATACCTTGGCTTCATCATGGTTAGCCATCAGTGCTTGATTTGGAGATGCATCTTTCACCTAAAAGCTCCAGTTAAAGCCTCCTTCTTCAACGTCAACTGCAGCTTGCTACTTTGGCTTCACATTCTAGTTTGCTATGTTAGTGTAGTTTGGTCTGGTTTTTGTTTGGCCACCATTTAACCTTAGTGCCTTGCATTCTCTAACAAAGTGTGCTATTTGGTTACAGTTGTAACATTTCACTTTGCTCTTGTCCACTGGCTACATTGCTTGGAAACTTTCTCCTTGTCTTGTAGAACTTCTTGGCTCTATGAGTGAGAAGATACATTTACTAAACTATCTCCATGTACTCTAGATCATCTGGATGGATGCAATCCAGATCTTTAAGGGTGAAGAGAAGGTTTCCAGTACTTTCATTGGTGGAGACAAAAGCTTGTGAAGAGCATGTCTTTTGGAATGGACCTCCTTAATTGTAACTCTCCCTTGGTGTCTTTGGGAAGGTGATGAAAGGACCCTTTTGTGAGTTATCAAGGTAGAAGATAAGATGATGTTGTGGTTCTCTGCAATTCCTTTCAACCACATGAAGGGCAAAACTAAGTTCATTGTTAGAGTTATCAAATGGATTTTGCATGTTCATTTCCATCTGGTATCCACTAAGAATACCATATAACTCTGTAAGAGTGAGTCTTATGGTTCTTAGTTCTCTTGATAACAACACAATAATGTGTCCATTATCTATGAAGAGAGGACATGAACTTTCTTACAATGTCTCTATTTTCAAGAGTTACTCCAATATGTATTAGAGTATCCATAATCTCAACATACCTGAAGCATTGTTGAGTCATGGTCTCACCTGCTTTGAAGGTGAAGTTCTCAAACTGTTGCTTCAAGAATTCCTTCTTGTTCTCTCTTGCTTTATTAGACCCCTCATACATGAGCTTCAGTGCATCCTATAGTTTCTTAGTTATTTTGCACTTCTTGAAGCCCTTGTATATGGAGTTTGGAAGAGTAGTTTGAAGGGCAGTCTTGACTTTTTGATCTATGTCTATTCTCTTTTTGTCTTTTTTAGAATAGTCAGGCCCCTCCTTGGAATCATACCACCTCCAACGGCAGCTGAAGAGGTTCTTGGTATGTGAGGTCTATAGGCAACAGATTCTCACATCCTGGAGTCTTAAGACTTGATACATCCTTCTATTTTTTGACACCAAGTATCAAAGTCTTCAGGAGTGATCAGTTGTGACTTTGTCATGATTCCGATTTCCATATAAGCCTTTGTGAGAGCTGTCATTTGAAAAGTAAAAACTCAAATCATACGAGAGATATAAGAAAATGAGAACTCCAATATGATGGATACAAATCACATCACGTGAAAACTTGGTATTGATGTGCGAGAACTTGATGTTCTTGCCCGAGAATATGTGGATAGTATATATATATATGTGTATATATATATGTATATATATATATATATGTTTTTCCTTTGTATTTCATTATGTGTGCTCATTTGTAAAGGTGCTCTGAGAGTGAGAGAACATAGAGATGTGTGATAGGCCACCCGTGGGGAGCTCACCTCGAGAGGATTGAGCTAAAATGATGTAAACTCCTTTGGTATTGTAATCGAAAATTAATAATATTCGACGAAGTTTGTGTAATGTTCGTTGATATCCCACACGCACACATCTATCTTAAGACGATTACCAAGTGCAACAATATGTGGAATCGATCGTGATGAGTACTTTACATTTACGCCTACGTTTTTTTCATTATTATTTCTTTTGTTTTGTGGATTTTTTCAGTGTTGGCAATAGTTAGCGATAGTGTGACATTAATGTTGCTTAGCATGGTTTTACGCCGCCACCGCAAAGCGGTGGAGCATAATACTAGTTAGATCTTATATCAAAAAGTTTTTAGTGAAATATAACTTATTATACTTTAATTTCATACTCAATTAAACAATTATAGAAAATATAAATTAACATCTATATAAATTAATACTTATTTTATCACACACAATTTTTATATATGAAAACTCATATAGATATATTCAAATTTGGGGATTATGTATAACACTAAAAACATTAAACAATATTTTTTATGTAAAAGCAATTCTTGATCACGTAATCAGAAAGAAAACATAAAGGCAAATGTATCGTAATGATCCATTTGATCATTTATCTCATTTAATTCTTTCATTAAATATCACACCATCCTTTTATGTTTTTGGTTTTTAATAATAAGAAGAACATATTTTTACATATTGTTAACTTTTTATTAGAAAAAGAAAACACACTTCATTTGTTTAGTTTGCTATAAAAAAATATTAATGATTTGTAATGTAATTATCATGTTTTTTATAGCTTTCATGTACCATCACAGTTTTTTATTTCATTCATATCTACATTTACTATTAATCTATATTTACTATTTCGAATTAGTATTATGCATAATTCATAATTATATTGAAACAATATATAAATCTCGATTTAGCCCAACATTATATTAATTACAATACGGACAATTTTGAGATATTGTTGATAAGAGCGAATGTAATATAGTAAAATAATATTTGCGTACCTCATGATAATCCAACTTGAAAAGCAATTCAACATTGTTAAACAACTCCCCAGTAGCAATTAATATACAATTTACATAAACATAACAACACGTTATTATAGAATACTAGATTATTACATCATACATTACACGTATTAATAAATAAAATATTAAATATTAGTAACAAAATTTTATTAATTATAAACTGATATTATGATATTATATGACTGAAATTACGAATAAATATGTAATATAAATAATAAAACAATGCATTATGTTTTTAAACTTTTTAAATAAAAAAGTAGAAATGGTGATCCAATTAAATGAATAGGTATAAGAAAATTCTATTTTAAAATTTTCCTCATTACAACTCTGAATTTTTATTATTTTGGTTAAAAATATAATTTTTAAAAACTCCAAACTTAGAAAAAGTTCTCATTTAATAAAAAATTGTTTCTTTAGAAATTACGTTTACAAAAAGATCTATTTTTTAATTTATTAATTTTTTTATTTTTAATCTAAAAAATTAAATAATATTACTAATAGTTAATATAACTATTAGACCGAAAAGGGAAGCGAAAAATTAGAATTAAGAGGCCTCTAATATGACAAGTATCCATCTAAAACATTATTTTATTATAATAAACAGATAAAATCATTAAGAGAATGAGAACTATATTCATACCAAGATCAATATCAAGTATAACAAACTACTACTAATAGGATTACATATAACATTGTCCAATAATTGGTCTTACCCCAACTGGTTATTTATTTATAAAATGTAAATATGTAAAGTTAATAACTTCATGTCACAATCTGAATAAAAATACTCAGAGTGTTTTTGCAGTATTGAGTTACTATTTAGGGGGTTGGGGGTGCGGTCCCAGCTAGGAAACGTTAGATGACCATGTTTAAGATAACATATCCTTCGAACTAGATTAGTACGTTTGCCGTTTAAAATCTATCAATATGTAACACCCGGTTATTTATTTATTTTGAAGCCGACGAATAAAGAAGAAAATAAATAAAGTCCAAAGTCGAGGGACTAAACTCGCCAACGAGAGAAAGTTGGGTAAGTGGGGGTATATAAAGGGAGAGGGCAGCCATTACCCTCTCCCCACACTCATATTTCAGCCAAACAAGAGAGGAGAAGAGAGAACGGAAGAAAAGGGGAAGAAGTGTTGGTTCGGGTTGGTTCAAGTGAGCCAAAATCGTTGAGAAGCGAGTCAAATCGAAGTTTTTCTCGTTGTGGTCACTTGTGTGAGTTCTAGGACCCCTCCTTTAAACGTTTTTGAATGATTTGGGGCTAGAAAACATCTGAAAATTGGGTTTTGAGTGTGTGCATGTTTGACCCGTTTGTGTATCTGTATGTGTGTGTATGATGCGTTTGAGCCTTGTTTGTGGGCTTGTGTGTGCTTGAATGGTGTTGTGGTATGCATCCCTAAGGTTTAGGATGGTCGATTTTGGCTTAGAATGGGTTTAGATGAGCTTGGAGGTCGAAAATGGCAGATTGGGTTCGGGATGAACTGCATTCTGCATTAGCTAGGGCTGACGACCGGATGGAGGCCATACGGCCGAATGAGGTGCGATTGAGGTTCATTCGCATGATTGAGAGTTCATTCGCACGATTGGGGCCAGTCGTATGGAGGCCATGCGACTGAGGGTCCAGTCGAATAAGTGCTCATCCGCATTAGTTCCATTCGCATGAGGTCCATCCGCATTAGTTGATTCGCACGATTGGGTGTTCATTCGCATGAGTGTTCATCCGCATTGGTTCTTTCGCATGATGTTCAGTCGCATGGAGGCCATGCGACTGAAGGGTGTCCATACACCCAAATAGGGTTGTTGCACCCGAAGGAAAGTGTAGTTTAACTTCTGACTTTTGGGGGAAAGTGCAGATGTAAGTCAGACGTAAAGGTTCCCGTAAGTTCATGTAAGATGATTGTTGAGGCCTTAGAGAGAATGTTGGGCATGATGATGATGATGTTGCATGATTATGCATGTTACTTATGTATGATGTTGCCCTGTATGATGTTGATGCCTGTGTATGTTATGTTCCTTGTTATGATGTATGTTTATCTTTCCTATGGCTTTACGTTGAATGTTAATGAATGAAATGAAGTATTATGTAACGTAAAGTGAAAGATAAAGAAAAGATGAACATGAAGTAAGAATGCATGCATTAATGAGTAATGAAAGTAAAGAAAGTATTGCAAGCATGGTATGCACATCGGGGTCTTTTCTTGTGGTCAACCATTTGTATAGAACTATTGTTGCATACCTTAGGTACTGTGACCACGAGGTGCGATGCACCGTTATAGAAGGTCTATGATAGGCCTAGGTCCAGAACCATGAACAGAATGGTATTGCATATGGTAATGGTACACCTATACTCATACCTTAGGTACTTTGACCACGAGGTGCGATGCACCGTTATAGAAGGTCTATGATAGGCCTAGGTCTAGAACCATGAACAAAAAGGCATTGCATATGGAAATGGTAGACCTATACTCATACCTTAGGTACTCTGACCACGAGGTGCGATGCATCGTTATAGAAGGTCTATGATAGGACTAGGTCTAGAACCATGAACAGAAAGGTATTGCATAGTGCACCTAAACTTTACCTTAGGTGCTGTGGCCATGAGGTGCGATGCACCGTTATAGAAGGTCTATGATAGGCCTAGGTCTAGTACCATGAACAGAAGGGTAAGGTTTATGGTTGATAGAAAGAAAAAGTTGTAATGATAAAAGAATGTAAAAGAAAAGTGTGAATGAATGATAAAGATAATAATGATATTATCTGTGTATACGTATGATGTATGATCACATGTGGGAATGAAATATTTTAATGAAAGTAAAGTATGTTTTATTATAAAACTAGAACTCACTCTGCAATGCTAACTTTGATGTGTTTCCAGTTGACAGGTAATGGTTGCTGAGGATGGCACGAGGCAGCTACTCGGCTCTTTTGGGATGACATTCATATTTATAATACTTTTGTGATGTAATGCAACTGGGGTTTTGTAATAGAATTATGATGCATTATTTTGCAAAAGTTTTTATAATGAAACGAGATGTCATTTTTGAATGTTTCCGCTGAGATAATTGTGTAAAAGAAATGAAAATGTATGTTTTATGTGCAATGATTTACTAGCTGTAAATGTCCCGGGAATGGGGCCTTACAAGTTGGTATCAGAGCCAAAGTTTAAATGAAATGGGTAAAATTTTAAAATAAACCTTAACTTAAACTGAGAATAGGACAGAAAGGGAAGCGATGCCAATCTGAGTAGCTGAGTGCCATCAGGTATTTTCCTAAAGTAAACCGGTATTATGTGCGCATGTGATATGCTATGTGTTGTTTGTGGATTTAAATATTGATGCAGTCAGGATAGGCAATGCTCGGGTTGTCAAGAGTAAAGTAAGTGGCTAATCGCAACTGGCCACTGTAATTAGGGACTTACTATACTTGACATAAACTGAGCTGTTCCCTTGAATGATGGTGTTGGTTTTTGAATCTTTTAGTGTGCGTGTGAATGGCCGGTGGTAGGTCTTTGAAAGCCTCTCGTGGAGGTGGTCGTGATGGCTTGGTGCTAAGCCGCAAACTAAGAGAGAAGACCCAGAATGGAAAAGGTGGTTCCTAAAGAACCAGAGACCCCTCATCAGGAGGGTGGCGACGAGAGCGCCAATATGAGAGCCTCAGTAAAGGAGGCTGTTGTGAAGAAGTTCATCAGGTCGTGCAGACAATCTTACCGTCTGTGGTGACTGAAGTGATTGAGGCAGTACGGCAAGGGAAAAGAAAGGAGAGAAACAAATCCTCGGGAGGACGAGAACAGCCGGAGCCTGAAACAGTTCTCTCGAATGATAAAGAAGAAGAGGAGGAAGAAGAGCCTGTGCAGGAGGCGGCACCAGGCTGTAACTACGGGGCGTTTATGAGATGCAAGCCCCTAACTTTTGATGGAAACGGTACTGCCGCTGCTGCTCACCGGTGGGTGAGGGAAATGGAGGTTGTTCTTGATATCAGCGAGTGCCGGGAAGACCAAAAGGTGAAGTTTGCTACCCACTATTTTGTGAACTCAGCTTTATGCTGGTGGGACAATATTGTCCAAGCTGAGGGCAGCAGGGCCATTGGGAGAATGAGATGGTCCGTACTGAAAAAGTTGGTGATTGAGGAGTTTTGTCCTCACCGGGAAATGGACAAGGTTGAGAGGGATTTTTTGCTATTAGAGGCGGGAACGATGACACACCAAGAGTACACCACAAAGTTTAACGAAATGGCACGTCTGGTGCCGGACCAAGTGACACCTTTGTCACCGAAGATTAAAAGATACATTCAGGGTTTGCCCGCGGATATTCGCAGACACATGGTCGCTGCCCGACGGAGCACGTTTAGGTCGGCGGTGGACTTAGCGGGGAGACTGTATGATGAGAGAACGATGGTGGTGACTGGAGGTAGCAAGAAGGATGGTGGTGATCAGAACTGGCATGGGAAGAGGTTTGGTCGGGGTGATGCCTCGACGGGTAACATGAACGCACGGGTGGACGACCGTCGTGTGGTCACATCGGGTGCTGGTATAAAGAAGTGTGGTAGGTGTGGGAGAGAACATTGCGGGGAATGTAGGCTGGGGTTGAATGTGTGCTTCAAATGTGGGAAGCCGGGGCATATAGCTAAGGACTGTCGTACGGTCCGGTGCTTTAACTGTGGCATGGAGGGCCACGTGAGTAGGGATTGTAAAAAGCCGAGGGCTGAGAGTTTCGGGGTGAAGAAGATGGGGAATGAAGGATCGAGGGCGAGTGCCAAGGCGTTCACCATGACACAGGAGGAGGCTAGGACGGACCCTAACGTTTTGTCCGGTACGTTTCTAGTGAACCAAACTTTAGCTTCTGTGTTCTTTGATTCTGGTGCTAGTAAAAGTTTTATTTCTGTTGCTTTCTCTGCTAAGCTGCCTGTTAGTAGTAGACGTGTTGAGGCGCCCTTTGATGTAGAAACTACCATAGGTAAGTCTACCAGGATTTCTGAAATGATAGAAGACTGTGATGTGGAGCTAGAAGGTCATAAGTTTCCTGTTAGACCGTTCGTGATGACCTTAGGTGGTTTTGATTTGGTTCTTGGAATGAATTGGTTGGCGGACTCCAAGGCAAACATTGTGTGTCGTAAGAAAATGATTCGTTTGACGACGCCTGACGGGAGTTTGGTAACTGTCTATGGGGATCGGGTTACTACGATCCCGAAGGTAATCTCAATGGCGGTGGCAAGAAAATGTATGAAGCGTGGGTGTAGTGCCTACTTGGCTTATGTAAAGGACGTGGATACGCCAACACCATAACTATCCGATATACGGTTGTGTGTGACTTTCCGGACGTGTTCCCAGAAGACTTACCAGGAGTGCTACCTGACAGAGAGATTGAGTTTGATATTGATCTGATACCAGGTGCCCAACCTGTTGCCAAGGCACCGTATCGGTTGTCTCCGACTGAGATGAAGGAGTTGATGGAGTAGTTGCAAGAGTAGCTGGATAAGGGGTTCATCAGACCAGTATCTCTCCTTGGGGTGCTCTGGTCCTGTTTTTGAAGAAGAAAGACGGTAGCATGAGGATATGCATTGAATATCGAGAGCTAAATAAGTTGACAGTGAAGAACTGATACCGCTTACCGAGAATAGATGATTTGTTCGGTCAACTTCAGGGTGCCAGTTGGTTTTCAAGGATAGATCTTCGATCTGGTTACCATCAGTTGAAGGTGAAGGAGCAAGATATCCCTAAAACAGCTTTTCGCACGCGCTATGGTCACTACGAGTTTCTTGTCATGTCTTTTTGATTGACCAATGCGCCAGCTGCTTTTATGGATCAGATGAATCGGGTGTGTCGGCCAATGTTGGATAAATCAGTGATTGTGTTTATTGATGATATCCTGATTTATTCGAAGAGCGAGATTGAGCACGCCGGTCACATTCGGGAGGTTCTGGATACGTTGAGAAAGGAGAAGTTGTAAGCCAAGTTCTCCAAGTGTGCATTTTGGTTACACGAAGTTCAGTTCTTAGGTCATGTGGTGAATCCTGACAGGATTATGGTTGACCCAGCTAAGGTGGAGACAGTGATGCAATGGTAGTCTTCAAAGATGCCATCCGAGATTCGCAGTTTCTTGGCTTTGGCGGGCTACTATAGAAGGTTCATCCAAGACTTTTCCAAGATCGCTTCTCCACTGACTATGTTGACCCGGAAGGATGTGAAGTTTGTATAGGGTCATGATCAAAAGAACGCATTCGAAGAATTGAAGGCGAGATTGACTCAATCTCCTGTTCTGTCATTACCCTATGGAAGTGAAGATCTGGTGGTTTATTTTGATGCTTCTTATTCGAGGTTAGGGTGCGTGTTAATGCAAAGAGGGAAGGTTATAGCCTATGCATCCCAACAGTTGAAGGTTCATGAGGTCAATTATCGTACTCATGACTAGGAGCTAGCAGTCGTGGTCTTTGCACTAAAGATTTGGAGGCACTATCTTTACGGGACGAAGTGCACCTTCTTCAGTGACCACAAGAGCTTGAAGTACTTCTTTGAGAAAAAAAATCTAAACATAAGGCAGAGGAGATGGTTATAACTTAACAAGGATTACGATTGTGAGATCCATTACCATCAGGGCAAAGCCAACGTGGGGGTTGATGCCCTTAGCTGAAAAGAGAGGCCCGAGCCGATTCGGGTGAAAGCATATCAACTAATCATGACCTATGACGTGATGAAGGAAGTCAAGGAGTTTCAAGATGAGGCATTGAAAGAAGATCATCTTAACTCGAAAAGACTGAGAGGTCTGGTTGGGGAATTGGGTGAAAATACAGTTGGTGTTAAAACCCGATGTGGACGGGTGTGGATTCCTCGTTTTGAGGATCTACGGGTGAAGATTTTGGATGAAGCTCATAAGACTCGATACTTCATTCATCCAGGTGCCACAAAGATGTATCAAGATATGAAGAAGGATTACTGGTGGGCGGATATGAAACGCGATGTAGTGGAGTATATGAGTAAATGCCTTACTTGTCTACAGGTGAAGGCCGAGCATCAGAAGCCATATGGGAAGATTCAACCTTTGGATATACCGGAATGGAAGTGGGAGCACATCACCATGGAATTCATTATGAAGCTTCCACGTACCCCAAAGGGGTATGATACCATATGGGTGATTGTTGACCGCTTGACGAAGAGTGCTCACTTCCTACCGATTTGCGAGACATATTGATCTGAGAGGTTGGCTGATCTGTTTATCAAGAAAATTGTAACTCGTCATGGTGTGTCGGTGTCTATTATATCTGATTGTAAGGCCCCGTTCCCGGGACAATTACAGTTGGGTTCTCATCGCACATAAAACGTATAATTACATTTGTATTTCATAAAATCGCAGCGGAAAACTAAAGCAATCTTTCATTTCCATGTAAATGCTTTAGCAAATTAATAAAACATTCATTACAAAATAGCTTGTTTGCATTACATTGAAAAAACATTAATCAAAAGAATGCCATCACAAAAGAGCTGAGTAGTCGCCCGTGCCATCCTCAGCAATCATTACCTGCCAACTGGAAACACATCAAAGTCAGCGTTGCTGAGTGAGTTCTAGTTTTATAAATAAAACATACTTTACTTTACATTCATTCGCGATCATACATCATACGTACATACAGATAATATCAGTATTATCTTCATCATTCCGTTCAGTAACTTTTCTCATTCAACATGTTACATTATCGTTCACTTCTCTATCTAGATCCGCTCAGACTTTACCCTCTTCGTGGCACTCAGCCACGATTACTGAGGTCGAATGACCAAGATCCTGTTCTGTACACTATTCCGATAATTCACTTACATTCATTCATACTTCGTTCTATCATACAAAATCTTTCGTTCATTTATACTTTCGTTCCTTCATACAAAATCTTTCGTTCATTTATACTTTTGTTCCTTCATAAAAAATCTTTCGTTCATTTATACTTTTGTTCCTTCGAGTCTGTTGCGATAACAGGGTCGCTCACCTCATTAACAATCCCAACGACTTCACGCTATCCGAGTCTGTTGCAACCATAGAGTTGCTCACCCCAATTGCTAATTTCAACGATAGCATGCTATCCAAGTCTCCTGCAACCATAGGGTTGCTCACCTCATGGCAACTTCACAATAACGCCTTGTCCAAGTCTGTTGCAACCATAGGGGTGCTCACCTCATAGCAATCTCAAGGATTGCATACCATCCGAGTCTGTTACAACAACAGGGTTGCTCACCTCATTGCCATTCTCATCGATGGCACGCCATCCGAGTCTCTTGCAACCATCGAGTTGCTCACCTCATTGCAATCCTAACGATTGCACAATATCCGAGTCTGTTGCAATAACAGGGTTGCTCACCTCATATATGTGCTTGCAAGCCTTTCCTTCGTTCGTTCATCATTCAATAATGCATGCATTCTTACTTTATGTTCCTCTTTTATTATCTTTCACTTTACGTTAAATAATACTCATTCATTCATTAACATGACACGTAAAGCCACCAGAAAGATAACATACATCATAATAAGGAACATATCATACGCAATCATCATCATCATATAGGGCAACATCATACATACGTAACAAGCCTAAACATGCAACATCATCATCGTCATGCCCAACATGCTCTCTAAGGCCTCAATCGTCATCTTACATGCTCTTACGAAAACCTTTACGTCAAAACTTACATCTGCCCCTTTCTCCCGAAAGTCAGAAGTCAAACTACGCTTCCCATGGGTGCAACAGCCCTATTTGGGCGTATGGACACCCTTCAGTCGCGTGGCCTCCATGCGACTGAACATTATGCGAATGAACTAATGCAGATGAATACCCATGCGAATGAACGCTCGGTCGTGCGAATGGACAATGCGGATGAACCTCATGCAAATGGGATTAATGCGAATGAGCACTTATGCGACTCGACCTTCAGTCGCATGACCTCCATGCGACTGGCCTTTCAATCGTGTGAATGGACCTTCAATCGTGCGAATGGACCCCAATCGCACCCTAATCGGCCGTATGGCCTCCATTCGGCCTCCAGTCGGTCGCCTAGCCCTAGCTGATGCAAAATGCAGTTCATCCCGACTGCAGCCGAGGGTTTTCGGCATCCAAACTCATCTAAACCCATTTTAAGCCCAAATCGACCATCCTAAACCTTAAGGATGCATACCACAACACCATTCAAGCACACATTAGCTCACAATCAACCCACAAACGTATCATACATACACATAGACATACACAAACGGGTCAACATACACACACTCAAAAAAACTGATTTCAGATGTGTTCCAGCCCCAAAATTGTTAGAAAACAAGTAAAAGAGGGGTCCTAGAACTCACACAAACGACCACGAAGAGTAGAGCTTCGGTTTGACTCGTTTCTCAACAACTTTGGCTACTCGAACCAACCCGAACCAACACTTTTCCTCTTTTTCTCTTCTTTATCTCTTCTCCTCTTTCTTTGGCTGATTTGTGAGTGTGGGGGAAAGGGTAAGGGCTGCCCTTTCCCTTATATACTCCCACTCACCCGACTTTCTTTTGTTGGCGAGTTTGATCCCTCGACTTTGGACTTTATTTCTTTTCTTCTTTAGTCGGCTTCAAAATAAATGAATAAATAATCGGGTGTTACAAGTCCACCCCCCTTAATTAGGTTTCGTCCCCGAAACCTGTTATTCTTCGAACAAACATGGATAATGTTGTCTCATTTCTTCCTCAGTCTCCCACGTTGACTCGGATCCCTTCCTGTGCTTCCATTGTACACGCACAAGAGGAACCACTTTATTCCTTAGCCTTTTCTCCTTTCGGTCGATGATTGCCACTAGTTGCTCCGCATAATTAAGCCGTTCATCTACTTTGATATCTTCCAATGGGACAATCATATCTTCATCTGCTAGGCACTTCCTTAGATGAGATACATGGAATGTTGGGTGAATTCCATTTAACTCATTCGGTAACTCCAGACTATAGGCCACCTCTCCCCCTCGAGCAATGATTCGGAAAGGGCCTATCTATATACCTTGGGCTCAACTTGCCCCGCTTTCTGAATCGGATAATACCCTTCCAAGGTGAGACCTTCAACATAACCCGGTCACCCACCTGGAACTCACTCGGGCTGCGTCGTTTATCAGCATACGACTTCTGTCTATCTTTGGCTGCCTTCATAAAGGCTTTGATCTTTTCAATCTTCTCAGTCGTAGCCTCGATTACCTCGACGCTCCCCAATTCCTTTTGACCAATGTCACCCCAACAAACGGGTGTTCTGCATCTCCTACCGTATAACATCTCATATGGAGGCATGCCAATGCTGGCATGTTAGCTGTTGTTGTATGAGAATTCACTAACGGTAGGTGGTCATCCCAACTTCCACCAAAATCAATCACACATGCCTGGAGCATTTCTTCCAATGTCTGAATGGTCCTTTCTAACTGACCATCGGTTTGGGGATGATAAGCCGTGCTATTATGTAACCTCGTCCCCATAGCGTCGTGGAATTTCTTCCAAAATTTAGATGTAAACCGAGTGTCGCGATCAGACACAATAGACACCGGCAAACCATGACGAGTTACAATTTCCTTGATGAACAGATCAGCCAACCTCTCAGATGAATACGTCTCGCGGATCGGTAGAAAGTGAGCACTCTTCGTCAAACGATCAACTATCACCCATATGGCATCGTACCCTTTCGGAGTACGTGGCAGCTTCGTAATGAAGTCCATGGTGATGTGCTCCCACTTCCATTCCGGTATATCCAAAGGTTGGATCTTCCCATACGGCTTTTGATGCTCTGCCTTCACCTGTAAGCAAGTGAGGCACTTACTCACATACTCCACCACGTCATGCTTCATACCCGGCCACCAAGAATCTTTCTTCATGTCATGGTACATTTTCGTGACACCAGGATGAATGGAGTATCGAGTCTTATGAGCTTCATCCATTATCTTCACCCGTAGATCCCCAAAACAAGGAATCCACACATGACCGAATCGAGTTCTAACACCGAGTGTGTTTTCACCCAACTCCCCAACCAGACCTCTCATTCTTTCCAAGTTAAGATGATCTTCTTTCAATGCCTTATCTTGAAACTCCTTGACTTGCTTCATCACATCAGAGGTCATGATTAGTTGATAAGCTTTCACCCGAATCGGTTCGGGCCTTTCCTTTTCGCTAAGGGCATCCGCCACCACATTAGCTTTGCCCGGATGGTAATGGATCTCATAATCATAATCCTTATAAGCTCCAACCATCGCCTCTGCCTCATGTTCAGGTCTTTTTGCTTGAAGAAGTACTTCAAACTCTTGTGGTCAGTGAAAATAGTGCACTTCGTCCCGTAGAGATAGTGCCTCCAAATCTTTAGTGCAAAGACCACGGCTGCTAGCTCCAAGTCATGAGTGGGATAATTAACCTCATGAACTTTCAACTTTCGGGATGCATAGGCTATAACCTTCCCTCTCTGCATTAACACACACCCCAACCCTAAGTAGGAAGCATCAGAATAGACCACCAGATCTTCGCTTCCGTCGGGTAATGAGAAAACAAGAGCTTGAGTCAGTCTTGCCTTCAGCTCTTCGAACGCCTTCTCTTGAACTTGACCCTATACAAACTTCACATCCTTTCGGGTCAACTTAGTTAGTGGAGAAGCAATCTTAGAGAAGTCTTGAATGAATCTCCTATAGTAGCCCGCCAAACCCAAGAAACTACGGATCTCGGATGGCGTCTTTGGTGACCTCCGTTTCATAACCGCCTCCACTTTCGCCGGGTCCACCATAATCACGTTGGGATTCACCACATGACCCAAGAACTGAACTTCGCGCAACCAGAATGCACACTTGGAGAATTTAGCATACAATTTCTCCCTTCTCAGTGTCTCTAGAACCTCCCGAATGTGACCGGCATGCTCAATCTCGCTCTTCGAATAAATCAGGATATCATCAATAAACACAATCACCGATTTATCCAACATAGACCGACACACACGGTTCATCAGATCCATAAAAGCAGCTGGCGCGTTGGTCAAACCAAAAGACATGACCAGAAACTCGTAATGACCACAGCGCGTGCGGAAAGCTGTTTTAGGGATATCTTGATCCTTCACCTTCAAATGATGATAGCCAGATCGAAGATCTATCTTTGAAAACCAACTGGCACCCTGAAGCTGATCGAACAAATCATCTATTCTCGGTAAGGGGTATCGGTTCTTCACTGTCAACTTGTTCAGCTCGCAGTAGTCAATGCACATCCTCATACTACCATCCTTCTTCTTTACAAACAGGACCGGAGCACCCCAAGGTGAGATACTCGGTCTAATGAACCCCTTATCAAGAAACTCTTGCAACTGTTCCATCAACTCTTTCATCTCCGTCGGAGCTAACCGATATGGTGCCTTGGCAAGAGGTTGGGCACCGGTATCAGATAAATCTGAAATTCAATTTCGTTGTCAGGTGGTACCGCTGGTAAATCTTCTGGGAACACGTCTGGAAAGTCACATATAACCGGTACATCAGATACTTATGGTGTTGGTGCATCTACACCCTTTACATAAGCCAAGTAGGCGCTACATCCACGCCTCATACAATTTCCCGCTACCGCCATTGAGATCACCTTCGGGATCGTCGTGACTCGATCACCATAAACCCTTACTAAACTTCCGTCAGGCACTGTCAAGCGAATCATCTTCATGCGACACACAATGTTTGCCTCGAAGTCTGCCAACAATCCATCCCAAGAACCAAATCGAAACCACCCAAGGTCATCACAAACGGTCTAACAGGAAACTTATGACCCTCAAGTTCCACATCACAATTCTTTATCATCTCAAAAATCCTGGTAGACTTACCTATGGCAGTTTCTACATCAAAGGGCGCATAAACACGTCTACTACTAACAGGCAGCTTAGCATAGAAAGCTGCAGAAATAAAACTCTTACTAGCACCAAAATCAAATAGCACAGAAGCTAAAGTTTTGTTCACCAGAAACGTACCGGACACGACATCAGGGTCAGTCCTAGCTTCCTCCTGTGTCATGGTAGATGCTCTGGCGCTCGCCCTCGGTCCTTCACCTCTAGTTCTCTTCACCCCAGAACTCTCAGCCCTCGGCTTCTTACAATCCTTACTTATGTGACCCTCTTCGCCACAGTTATAGCACCGGACTATACGATAGTCCCTTGCCAGGTGCCCCGCCTTCCCACATTTGAAGCACAAGTTTAACCCAAACCTACATTCCCCACTGTGCTCCCTTCCACACTTGCCACACCTTTTCGATCCCACACTTGATGTGACCACACGACGATCATCCACTCGTGCCTTTTTATTACCCGTCGAGGTATCACCCCGACCAAATCTCTTCCCCTGCCAATTTCGATCACCACCGCTCTTCTGGCCACCCTCAGTCACCACCATTGTTCTCTCATCATATAGTCTCCCTGCCAAATCCACCGCCGACCTAAACGTACTCGGCCGGGCAGTGATCATGTGCCTGCGAATATCCGCGGCAAACCCTGAATGTATCTTTTAATCTTTCGTGACAAAGGTGTCACCTGATCCGGCACCAGACGTGCCATCTCGTTGAATTTCATGGTGTACTGCTGGTGCGTCATAGTTCCCGCCTCCAGTTGCAAGAACTCCCTTTCGACCTTGTCCTTTTCCCGATGAGGACAAAACTCCTAAATCACCAACTTTCTCAGTTCAGGCCATGTCATCCTCCTGATGGCCCTGCTACCCTCGGCTTGGAA
Source organism: Flaveria trinervia (assembly GCA_025506515.1). Taxonomy (NCBI): domain Eukaryota; kingdom Viridiplantae; phylum Streptophyta; class Magnoliopsida; order Asterales; family Asteraceae; genus Flaveria; species Flaveria trinervia. The sequence goes on from CM046443.1 coordinate 75,067,150, forward strand.
AATGTTGTCCCACCAACACAAGGCCGAATCCACAAAAGAGTGGGTAGCGAACTTCACCTTTTGGTCTTCCCGACACTCGCTGATATCAAGAACAACCTCTATTTCCCTCACCCACCGGTGAGCAGCTGCAGCAGTGCCATTTCCATCGAAAGTAGGGGGCTTGCATCTCATAAAAGCCCCATAATTGCATCCTCGTGCCGTCTCCAGCGCAGGCTCTTCTACTTCCTCTTCGTCGTCAGATAGAACCGTTTCCGGCTCTGGTTGTTCCCGTTCTCCAGAGGATCTGTTCTTCTCCTTTCTTTCCCCTTCTCTTACCGCCTTGATCACTTCGGTCACCACAGACGGTAGGATCGTCTGCATGACCTGATGAACTTCTTCCACCACAGCCTCCTTTACTGAGGCTCTCAGATTGGCGCTCTCGTCTCCACCCTCCGGATGAGGGGTCTCTGGTTCTTCATGAACCACTTTCTCACTCTGGGTTTCCCTCTCTTAGGTCGCGGTTCAGCACCGTGACCTCCACCCCGTGAAGCTTTCGAAGATCTACCTCCGGCCATCACACGCACACTGAAAGAGGCAAACACCAACACGGTCATTCAAGGGAGCAGCTCAGTTTATGTTAAGTATAGTAAGTCCCTAATTACAGTGGCCAGTTATGATTAGCCACTTACTTTACTCTTCATACCCAAAACATTACCTGTCCTGACTACATCAGTATTTAAATCTACATACAACACATAACCACATACCATGCGCACATAAAACCAGTTAACTTTACGAAAATACCTGATGGCACGCAGCTACTCAGATTGGCATCCATTCCTATTCCGTCCCATTCTCAGTTTAAGTTAAGGTTTATTTTGAAAATTTACCCACTTCACTTAAACTTTGGCTCTGATACCAACTTGTAAGGCCCCGTTCCCGGGACGCTTACAGTTGGGTTCTCATCGCACATAAAACGTATAATTACATTTGTATTCATAAAATCGCAGCGGAAAACTAAAACAATCTTTCATTTCCAAGTAAATGCTTTTTCAAATTAATACAACATTCATTAAAAAATAGCTTGTTCGCATTACAATGCAAAAACATTAATCAAAAGAATGCCATCCCAAAAGAGCTGAGTAGTCGCCCATGCCATCCTCAGCAATCATTACCTGCCAACTGGAAACACATCAAAGTCAGCGTTGCTGAGTGAGTTCTAGTTTTATAAATAAAACATACTTTACTTTACATTCGTTCGCGATCATACATCATACGTACATACAGATAATATCAGTATTATCTTCATCATCCCGTTCATTAACTTTGCTCATTCAACGTGTTACATTATCGTTCACCTCTCTATCTAGATCCGGTCAGACTTTACCCTCTTCGTGGCACTCAGCCACGATTACTGAGGTCGAATGACCAAGATCCTGTTCTCTACACTATTCTGATAATTCATTTACGTTCATTCATACTTCGTTCTTTCATACAAAATCTTTCGTTCATTTATACCTTCGTTCCTTCATACAAAATCTTTCGTTCATTTATACTTTCGTTCCTTCATACAAAATCTTTCGTTCATTTATACTTTCGTTCCTTCGAGTCTGTTGCGACAACAGGGTCGCTCACCTCATTAACAATCCCAACGACTTTGCGCTATCCGAGTCTATTGCAACCATAGAGTTGCTCACCCCAATTTCAATTTCAACGATAGCATGCTATCCGAGTCTCCTACAACCATAGGGTTGCTCACCTCCTGGCAACTTCATAATAACGCCCTGTCCAAGTCAGTTGCAACCATAGGGGGTGCTCAACTCATAGCAATCTCAAGGATTGCATACCATCCGAGTCTGTTACAACAACAGGGTTGCTCACCTCATTGCCATTCTCATCGATGGCACGCCATCCGAGTCTCTTGCAACCATTGAGTTGCTCACCTCATGGCAATCCTAACGATTGCACAATATCCGAGTCTGTTGCAATAACAGGGTTGCTCACCTCATATATGTGCTTGCAAGCCTTTCCTTCGTTCGTTCATCATTCAATAATGCATGCATTCTTACTTTATGTTCCTCTTTCATTATCTTTCACTTTACGTTACATAATACTTCATTCATTCATTAACATGACACGTAAAGCCACCATAAAGATAAAAATACATCATAAGAAGGAACATATCATACGCAATCATCATCATCATACAGGGAAACATCATACATACGTAACAAGCCTAAACATGCAACATCATCATCGTCATGCCCAACATATCATACGCAATCATCATCATCATACAGGGAAACATCATACCTTTACGTCAAAACTTACATCTGCCCCTTTCTCCCTAAAGTCAGAAGTCAAACTACGCTTCCCATGGGTGCAACAGCCCTATTCGGGCGTATGGACACCCTTCAGTCGTGTGGCCTCCATGCCACTGAACACTATGCGAATGAACTAATACGGATGAATACCCATGAGAATGAACGTTCGGTCATGCGAATGGACAATGCGGATGAACCTCATGCGAATGGGATTAATGTGGATGAGCACTTTTGCGACTGGACCTTCAGTCGCATGACCTCCATGCGACTGGCCTTTCAATCGTGCGAATGGACATTCAATCGTGCAAATGGACCCCAATCGTGAGAATGGACCCCAATCGCACCCTAATCGGCCGTATGGCCTCCATTCGGCCTCCAGTCGGTCGCCTAGCCCTAGCTGATGCAGAATGCTGTTCATCCCGACTGCAGCCGAGGGTTTTCGGCCTCCAAACTCATCTAAACCCATTTTAAGCCCAAATCGACCATCCTAAACCTTAGGGATGCATACCACAACACCATTCAAGCACACACTAGCTCACAATCAAGCCACAAACGCATCATACATACACATACACATACACAAATGGGTCAACATACACACACTCAAAAAAACCGATTTCAGATGTGTTCCAGCCCCAAAATTGTTAGAAAACAAGTAAAAGAGGGGTCCTAGAACTCACATAAATGACCACGACGAGTAGAGCTTCGGTTTGACTCGTTTCTCAACAACTTTGGCTACTCGAACCAACCCGAACCAACACTTTTCCTCTTTTTCTCTTCTTTATCTCTTCTCCTTTTTTTTGGCTGATTTGTGAGTGTAGGGAAAAGGGTAAGGGCTGCCCTTTCCCTTATATACTCCCACTCACCCGACTTTCTTTCGTTGGTGAGTTTGATCCCTCGACTTTGGACTTTATTTCTTTTCTTCTTTAGTCGGCTTCAAAATAAATGAATAAATAATCGGGTGTTACACTGATCGTGACACCCAGTTGAAATTCCATGACGCCATGGGAACGAGGTTACATATTAGCACGGCTTATCATCCCCAAACTGATGGTCAGTCAGAAAGGACCATTCAAACATCGGAAGACATGCTTCGGGCATGTGTGATTGATTTTGGGGGAAGCTGGGATGATCACTTACCGTTTGCCGAATTCTCATACAACAATAGCTATCATGCCAGCATTGGTATGCCACCATATGAGATGCTATACGGTAGGAGTGCATAACACCCGTTTGTTGGGGTGAGATTGGTCAGAAGGAATTAGGGAGCGTCGAGGTAATCGAGGTTACGACTAAGAAGCTTGAGAAGATCAAAGCCTTCATGAAGGCAGCCAAAGATAGACAGAAGTCGCATGCTGATAAACGAAGTAGACCGATTGAATTCCAGGTGGGTGACGGGTTATGTTGAAGGTCTCACCTTGGAAGGGTATTATTCATTTCCGAAAACGGGGCAAGTTGAGCCCGAGATACATAGGCCCTTTCCGAATCGTTGCTCCAGTAGGAGAGGTGGCCTATAGATTGGAGTTACTGGATTAGTTAAGTGGAATTCACCCGACATTCCATGTATCTCATCTGAGGAAATGTTTGGTAGATGAAGATATGTTTGTTCCACTGGAGGATATCGAAATAGACGAATGGCTCAATTATGTGGATCAACCAGTGGTAATCATCGATCGAAAAGAGAAAAGGCTGAGAAATAAAGTGGTTCCTCTTGTGCATGTACATTTGAAGCACAGGAAAGGATCCGAGTCAACGTGGGAGACTAAGGAAGAAATGAGACAGCATTATCCATGTTTGTTCGAGGTATAACAGTTTTCAGGGATGAAACCTATTTAAGGGGGTGTACTTGTAACACTTGGTTATTTATTTATTTTGAAGCCGACGAATAAAGAAGAAAAGAAATAAAGTCCAAAGTCGAGGGACCAAACTCACCAACTAGAGAAAGTTGGGTAAGTGGGGGTATATAAAGGGAGAGGGCAGCCATTACCCTCTCCCCACACTCATATTTTAGCCAAACTAGAGAAGAGAAGAGAGAAAGGAAGAAAAGAGGAAGAAGTGTTGGTTCGGGTTGGTTCGAGTGAGCCAAAATCATTGAGAAGCGAGTCAAATTGAAGCTCTTCTCATTGTGGTCGCTTGTGTGAGTTCTAGGACCCCTCCTTTAAACGTTTTTGAATGATTTGGGGCTGGAAAACATCTGAAAATCGGGTTTTTGAGTGTGTGCATGTTTGACCCGTTTGTGTATGTGTATGTGTGTGTATGATGCGTTTGAGCCTTGTTTGTGGCTTTGTGTGTGCTTGAATGGTGTTGTGGTATGCATCCCTAAGGTTTAGGATGGTAGATTTGGGCTGGTATGCATCCCTAAGGTTTAGGATGGTCGATTTGGGCTTAGAATGGGTTTAGATGAGCTTGGAGGTCGAAAATGGCAGATTGGGTTCGGGATGAACTGCATTCTGCATTAGCTAGGGCTAGCCGACGGAATGGAGGCCATACGGCCGAATAAGGTGCGATTGAGGTTCATTCGCACGATTGAGAGTCCATTCGCACGATTGGGGCCGGTCACATGGAGGCCATGCGACTGAGGGTCTAGTCGCATAAGTGCTCATCCGTATTAGTTCCATTCGCATGAGGTCTGTAAGGCCCCGTTCCCGGGAACCTCACAGTCGGTCATTCACAGCAATTAAAAACATTAAACATTATAACTATGCAACCTTAAGCAGCGGAATTAGTTTATCAAAAACCATTCATTTCATTTAAACCACTGTGGTTAAGCAATACAACACTATTTAACTAGTTACAAATGAATTGTTCTACTGTATTACAAAACAACAGCAACATAAAGTATGAATGGATGTCAGTCTTTCCCTGCCGAGTAACTTCACCCTCGTGCCATCCTCAGCCATAATTACCTGCCAACTGAAAATGTATAAAAGTCAGCATTGCTTTGTGAGCTCTAGTTTGTAAGTAATAAAATACTTTCTATATGTAGCATATGAAAATACTCTTTTCTGTAAAATACGACTCTGTACTGTATATGCGAGCACGCATCAGGTTTACGAACAATCATTGTTCGCTCTCTTTACTGTATGCCTTGTTTACAATGCATTCTTTTATATTTATCTTTCACTGTCTATGGGGACCAATGAGCAATACCCTAACTATGTGTGCGATGGAAAATGGGTGATGGGCCATCTATATCCCTCGAAAGGGTCAACTGTATCCCCCGAAAGGGTTCTGTGTACTGTGTACAAGGCCGACCCAATCACCCAGGGTACGCTACAAGGGTCCTGCCAATCTCTATTGATTGGCCCTGTGTGCACAATAGGATAGCTAACCCGCAGCATAGTTGAGCTAACGACAACACGGTCATGTCCTTCCTATGAGCTTGCAAGACTTGTTAACATTTTCATTAATGTTCCTCTTCTTTTCTTTATTGCTCTTTCACTTTATTATTACTTGATACTTTATGTTATGATAATAACATGCCACGTAAAGTCACATACTATAAGTAATAATAATAATAATAATAATAACAATAATAATAAGGAACATCATATGTAATCATAACATGCATGGAACATCATCGTTACTAAGCCCTAGTCAACTCTGGTCAAAACCCTAAAGCACAGACTCCTAGAAAACTTTGTAAAATGTTCTAAGTGTTAGGCGCATGGGAACTATTTGGGCGTCTCATTACTTAGCCAATTTAACACTTTTGGGCGTATGGCACCATTTCAGGCGCATGAGCCCTCTGTTGGATGCATGGCCAACCATTTTAGGCACATGGGTCATGTGTTAGGCGCATGGCCAACCAAACTAGGCGCATGGGCCTTCCCTTGGGCGCATGGGTCTTCCCTTGGGTGCATGGACCACATCTAATTTCTTTCTAAGGCATTTTTTAGACGTATGGGTTACTGTTTGGGCGCATGAACACTTAACTAGGAGTATGAGCATTCTGTTCAACATGTTTCCAGTAGGTTTTCATTCTTATCATTAAACCCATCTGTTCAAAGCCTAATGTGGCTAATCTAAACATGAACAGCCTATGAGCATTCAAGAATCACATTCAATCATGCACCATACATACGGGTATACATACTCAAACATTTGAAAACCTTTTACATACATTTTCAGCCCCAAAGATGTTTGAAAACAAGTAAAAACCGGGGTCTAGAACTCACTTGATGCAAGTTGGGTGTTTCTTCCTTGAACCCGCTTGCAAAGAGTTCCGAAACACCTAAAATCAACACCATACATACACACCCGAACACAACACAAGCACATAAGCACAAGAGCACATAACCAAGATAAAACCCATCATAAACACATAAAAACCATGAATTCTTACCTTGAATTCATTCACTTCTTCTTCTTTTCCACAAACCGAGAGTTTCTCTGCTCTCTCTCTAAAACCGGGTGAAAAGGATGATGTGAAGTGAGGGTGGGTGGCCATACCCATCTTTACACCAACTTTTCAAAGATTTTTATCCTTTTTACACTTTTAGTCCCTCCACTTGGCCTGAATTGCCTTTCTTTCTTTTATTCATTATTTCTTGTCTTTTAAAAATAACCGGGTGTTACAAGGTCCATCCGCATTAGTTCATTCGCACGATTGGGTGTTCATTCGCATGAGTGTTCAGCCGCATTGGTTCTTTCACATGATGTTCAGTCGCATGGAGGCCATGCGACTGAAGGGTGTCCATACGCCCGAATAGGGCTGTTACACCCGAAGGAAAGTGTAGTTTAACTTCTAACTTTTGGGGGAAAGTGCAGATGTAAGTCGGACATAAAGGTTCCCGTAAGTTCATGTAAGATAACTGTTGAGGCCTTAGAGAGCATGTTGGGCATGATGATGATGATGTTGCATGATTATGCATGTTATGTATGTATGATGTTGCCCTGTATGATTTGATGCCTGTGTATGTTATGTTCCTTGTTATGATGTATGTTTATCTTTCTTATGGCTTTACGTTGAATGTTAATGAATGAAATGAAGTATTATGTAACATAAAGTGAAAGATAAAGAAAAGAAGAACATGTAGTAAGAATGCATGCATTAATGAGTAATGAGAGTAAATAAAGTCTTGCAAGCATGGTATGCACATCGGGGTTTTTCCTTTTGATCGACCATTTGTATAGAACTATTGCTGCATACCTTAGGTACTTTGATCACGAGGTGCGATGCACCGTTATAGAAGGTCTATGATAGGCCTAGGTCCAGAACAATGAACAGAAAGGTATTGCATATGACAATGGTACACCTATATTCATACCTTAGGTACTGTGATCACGAGGTGTGATGCACCGTTATAGAAGGTCTATGATAGGCCTAGGTCCAGAACCATTAACAGAAAGGCATTGCATATGGCAATGGTACACCTATACTCATAACTTAGGTACTGTGACCACGAGGTGTGATACACCGTTATAGAAGGTCTATGATAGGCCTAGGACCAGAATCACGAACAGAAAGGTATTGCATAGTGTGCCTAAACTTTACGTTAGGTGCTGTGGCCATGAGGCGCGGTGCACTGTTATAGAAGGTCTATGATAGGCCTAGGTCTAGTACCATGAACAGAAGGGTAAGGTTTATGGTTGATGGAAAGAAAAAGTTGTAATGATAACAGAATGTAAAGGAAAAGTATGAATGAATGATGAAGATAATAATGATATTATCTATGTATACGTATGATGTATGATCGCATATGGGAATGGAAGGTTTAATGACAGTAAAGTATGTTTTATTATAAAACTAGAACTCACTCAGCAACGCTGACTTTGATGTGTTTCCAGTTGACAGGTAATGGTTGTTGGGGATGGCACGAGACGGCTACTCAGCTCTTTTGGGATGGCATCCATATTTATAATATTTTTGTGATGTAATGCAACTGGGGTTTTGTAATTGAATTATGATGTATTATTTTACAAAAGTTTTTATAATGAAACGAGATGTCATTTTTGAATCTTTCCGTTGCGATAATTGTGTAAAAGAAAAAAAAATGTATATTTTATGTGCAATGATTTACTAGTCGTAAGTGTACCGCGAAAAAAGCCTTACACAATACTAATAAAATAAGATTTTTGTAAGCCACTTGTCAAAATTTCTAGAGCCCCTAATTTTTGTTTCTCAGTTATCTCTTCTAATAAATATCATATTAATTATATATGATTTTATTTAATTATTTTATATTAAAATTATGTTTTATTAAATAAAAAAATATCTTTCTACAAATGCAATTTGTAAAGACATAATTTTTTTATAAAATGTAAAAAATATATATCAAACTTTCAAAAAACACAATATATTTTAAAACATGTGGCTTTTAAAAAATAAAATTCTTTTGAAACAAAATAAATTAAATTTTAAAGTTATAATAAAAATATTATAAATGATACTTTTTTTACAAATGGTTTGTTTTGAAACAATTTGTTTAAAACTTAACTTTTTCTTTGAAAAACAAAATTTTTTTTAAAGACATGTTTAAAAAATAATATCGTTTATTATCATTCGTACGTTATGTCAATCATATCTTACATCAAAACATTGTTTTATAATTCATTACTTTTTATTAATAACTATTTAATATTTAATTTATTCAACTTGTGTAATACACGGATACTAACCTAGTGTTTTATATAACATTGTACAAATATAATGGTAAATTTAATGACTATTTTAGTTATAAAACGCTAATTGATTACTATATTAAATATTATTTATTTATTTATAACAAACTAGAAAGATGCCCGCGCAATGCGACGGAATAACATTTTACATCCGACACACGTTTCTAATTTTTGTTAATCTTATAGCAATATTACAAAAGTTTGTTATATTTTTTCTAAGTTAAAAATTAAATACCAAATAAATGGATTTTGTGTGATGATTTGTATTTTATGCATCAAGTTATTGTATTTTACAAAATACATATCGGTTCAACAAAAGATTTACATCAAAACGTTTAAAAAAATACACATTTACGATTGTAGTATAAAAAGTTTTAAACATGATAGATTGATATAACATAAATTTTAAATAAGTCTTTTTGGTTTATGGGTAGATAATGTAAGATTTTATGTAATTTATAACGATTATAAGGTTATTATGTAACTAATTGTAAGAGTTAATATGTAAATAATGTTAAAAATACTAATTTCCCTTTAAAAATAGTTGTACCTTATGCATTAAGTAAAGTAATATTATTAATTTAATAATATCAAAAATACAATTTTTAGATGCTTTATATATAGTATAAATATATATTTAAATTATCTTGTTACGAACTTCTGATTGGAATGGTGCGTTATTATACGTTAATCTCTACTTTTCTGATTTTGCATAGCCTCTGGTCATCTATTCTTAGAGAAACATCCGAATCATGCATTTTGAAGTAAATCATAAAAATGGCAAGAAAATACTTTCAGTTTGATAGGAAATTTACTATACGAGACACGTAGCAGATCATATTTTTTTCATCAAATTTTTACCAGTTCTCTCTCTTATTAAATAAAGATTACATTAAATAACAATACAATTATTTTTATAAATTATAATATATTTGTAATTAATTAGAAAATTATTTTTATTAATGTTGTTTCTAAAAAATAAATTTTTACAAAATATGAAATTTTTTTAAAACCTAAAACTTATTAAAAACATGAAATATTTTATATTTGGTGTTTTCAAATAGTTAAATTTTTATAAAGCAAAACTAATTAATATTGAGCATTATACTATAGAAATTTTAATATACAAATGATTTGTTTTGAAACTAAATATATACTTCTATTCTATAGTTAAAAAGGTTTTAAAAAATTGATATAATTATTTTATTCTTTATAGTCCTTAATCAAACGTAATATCATTTATATATTATCTTAAAATTTAGTTTATAATTAGTGAAATTTTATTTTAATTATTCAATCAGTATAATATACGGGTTACTAAATCTAGTTTTCAATATGTTAGCTACTTTTATTAATGATTTCTCATTTTTAGTTCTATAAATTTTAAAAGTAATATTAGTTAACCCACATCTTATTATCATAGATCCTCATCGAAAATATATAGTCGCCAGGGAAATTTAACATATAATATTTTAATTGAAAATACAAAAGCATAGCAATGTCATACTTTATTTAAAAAATAAAATGTTGTGTAACCTTTTTTTAAATCTGAACATGTGAAGATATTTTTAGTCGTTTAATTAAAATCATTGGAAATGTTAGTTTAAAACACAATAATTGTAATCACATAATGCATCTATGTAAAAATTATTAAAATATTCAAATTCGAAAAAGATTAGTTTGTCTCTTTTAACTCTTAAAAATTAGTTGTACTCGAATTCATATTAAATAATATTCTTTCTCAATTAGACGTATTTTAAAGTTACCAAGGATATTATTTTTTGGATATAGGTTTTTTAATACAAAATAAATTTGACGTTGGTTATCTTAACAAAATGGAAACTTTGCTATGTAAATTGAAATATACAAGATGGAAGAATATAGACAATGAATTGTCAACTATAACACCTATTTCATAATAAACTTATTAAAATGTAATAGTACTTTTCTGTTGTTTAGTAACATTTTCAAAACCATATAAAGCTAAAGAAAGTTTTTTGACTCCTATTACCCCAAAGCCAGTAATTGCACCAATTAAGGATTGAATAAGTCACGTGTGACAGCAAAAAATATAAACCATACAATGTTCCAAACTTTATAACATTTTTTAATAGTGATCACACCGTCTTTATAGTTGAACGGTGTTAAAGCATCCAATGTTGAAACCAAAGAAAATTTTATATTTATTCGGTCTCTTTTCAAATTTCAAAGCCAATTATTTTTCTGAATAATGTTTTGGAAACCAATTAAGCATTTGTAAGTTTATTTTCAAAACATTTTGCATAGTTATTACACAAGCGATGTTAAAACCCTCTCTTAAGATTTCCATTCCAATAGTTATTTATAAATACATATCACGTCTCAAAATAATTGGAGACTATGTGGAAAAGGTAATTAGTAGGAATGTAAACGTGTCAAACCGACTCGTAAGCCATTCGGGATCGATTCGAAAACAGTGGTGGAGATTGAAGATTGTCGTCGGGAAGGTGGGGGTAAAATTAGTTTTGTGGGGGGGGGGGTGAAGTCGAGTTGTATATAAAAATTTATACAATTAGGTCAAAAATTTACACTACCGGACTAAACTTTAACATTATTGATGAAAAAAGAGAGGGACGGCGGCCTCCCGGACCCACTCAATCCTCCGCCAATGCTCGAAAAAGCTTGAATCGAGACGATCTTCAACGTGTTCAAGCCCCCACTCTTAGTGAACCTTTCAAGTGAACCATTGCTACCATATAATGTTTTGATACCAAAGAAGTCAAATATGTCAAAATTAAGTTGTCCTTTTGACTAATTTACATATATGAGAAGCAAAAGAACTTGAACACCGCCATTGATGATTTCGGTGATGAATAACGATGATAGCATGACATCAGTGGCGAGGAGTACACTGATCAATGGCGACGATTACAGTGGGCGGTTGCAAGAAGGACGACCAGAGTACGGGGCAAAAGCAATAAACCTGAGGAGTAGGACTATCTCACTGGAAGGCAACAATGGCTGCTTGTTGATGTCAGTGACTAATAAATTAAAGGGAACTAGTAAATACAATCCTGTGCTTTGCGGCTAATATTGTATGTTTTCAAAATGATAGGGTGGTGGGGGTGCACATGCAACACCCACCACACTACACCACACACTGACCAAGCAAATAATATGACATCATGCTGCACCACACCGCAACCTACCAATTTGGCCGGGGCACTCACATCATACCATACCACATCATTTTTCTTAAATTACTTCATTAAAATATAAAAATAGATTTAATTTAAAAACAACATTAAAATTTTAAAAAAAATATATATAAGAAAATAATAATAATAATAATAATAATAATAATAATAATAATAATAATAGTAATATAAATAATAATAATAATAATAATAATAATAATAATAATAATAATTGAATTATTCTTCGTCATTGGGAACCGTGATATTCACATTCTCTACGGCATGTTTCATGAGATTAAATCTATGTTTAAAATATGTGTTATCATCACGTAACTCCAAAATTGTATTATCGTTCTCAACTGGATTAATCAGTTGACCTCGAACATGAAGGGGAGAAATTGCATTACCGTTATTTTTTATAACTATAATCCACATGTACATTTGACTTCTTGTTGATCTATGAAGAGCACGAAGCTACTAGAGCCTCAAAATTTCAGCACATGCTACCGACTACTGATTGCTTCCAAGTGCTAAATCAACTACCAAACAACATGTGTTGAATGGCTACCGATTAGAATCTGCTGAATAACTTCTGATCAACACTTATCCAGATGTGATGCTGATCGACTACCGTAATCAACACTAAACTCCATGAGCTGTCGATCAACTGTTACATAAAACAATACTGTCTGCAAAAACAACTATTATGTTCTGTCTTTTAGAGATAACATAGTACTAATGCTACCCAGCATTGATGTGTTGATTGTCTCTCTTGTTATATATTCCGAAGATAAAATAATTTATTCTTATTATTTATATTTCATAGTATAAAACTCTCATGCTTGTATATTAAAGGTAAGCTTTGTTAAACCACTTGTTATTTGTTGAATATTACTCTTTGTACTTGGTGTTGATTAATCAAGTAATTACTTTAAAATAACAACTTGTGTACATATATTTACTTAAAGTATTAGTGTTTGTTAGTAAGTTGTTAACTTAGATTTCGCATTTGTTAACTTCTAATCAAATAAAAGCCTTATTAATCCATGCAGGACTGGTGAAGGGAGTTCACTTACAACATAACAACACAAAGAGGGGATTAACTAAACTAAACAAACAGTGAACTGGATTAACCACAACAAGATACTAAGAACACAAGTAATGTAAGAGACAGAACACAAGAGTAAGATACATAATGCAATGGTTTTCAAGATTGCAGTATATTGCTTTGTCTATGTTCTATTACAAGATTGAAGCTTCGGAAGACTTCATCTTTGGCTTCGGAAGATATTGGTCTTGGCTTCGGAAGATTTCACACTTAGAATATTTTTGTTGCATGTGTGAAAATGCCGAAGCATTCTCTTAAGTACTTGTGCAGAATGCATGCAGAAAGACTTTGGTTGCTTCAGCCTCTATACATTTTCTCTACAAACTCCCCCTAGGCTAATGCTACCAAAACTCTTGAAGACTTCAGATATCAACATGCCTTATCAGGATGATAACCAACCCTTTCTTCATAAGATGATCAGGATCCTTCAGACTATCAAAGTATCTTCTCATGTCAAAGAGATCATGTAGAGGCAACTGAAACATGTCTTGCCAAGTGTAGACATTCTCAATGCCATGATCTCAGATGACATGCCACCTTTCTAGATTTGTAGTGTATGTCCAGGACAAGATGGGTCTTTCTAATGCAAGAGGAGCTATTGGAATGGGAGATGATGGAGCATCCTCTAACTGCACATCCTCAGGATGTTCTGACTCATCTTGAGGTTTAGAAAAGGATCCAGTCTTCTTCTTCTTCTTAGGCTTTGGTTTAGAAGCCATCCTTTTATTTCTCTTTAAAACTTTTAACTAAGAAGATTGGCTTGCAATACCATATTGATCTTTATTGTCTTTCTTAGTTGGGTTTTCTACTTTCACAGATTCAGATTGAGAGTGAGTCTGACCTTGCTATGGATCAGAAGATGAAGCTTACTGAGATTTAGCAGGAGGTCGAGTTGTTGTTGGACCAAAAGAACCAATGAGCCTGATCAGAAAAACCTCTAAGTCCCATAGACATTACAACTGCTGAAGAAGATCACAATAGCTGAAGACAACGTCTGAAGTAAAAGTCTGAAGAACAAAGACTGAAGACAAAGACTAAAGACCAGAGTGATCAGTAGTTGTCACAACAGCTGAAGTTATTAACTTCAGTAGTTGTGATGGTTTTCCTTTTCAGTACTTGTAATTTACCTTTCAGTACTTGTAATTTACCTTTCAGTAGTTTATAGTTTTAGTAGTTTTAGTTCAGTAGTTTTATGTTCTTGTACATAGCATTCTCTGAGATATGATCAGTTGTTGAGAACATTCTTAGTAGTTTGCATAGTTTCAGTTGTTTGTATAATTCTGTTAGATGTCACTTGATAGTGACATCAGCAGACGTCACATTCCTTATATAAGAAATGTTGACCTAGTTGTAACGTGTGACATTCAGCCACCACGAAAGCATTTGAATTAAATATTCCTTTTGCAGAATTCTCTTTCTCTCTATAACCGTGTGCTTTTCTATTGAATATCAATTGAGTTCTTGCTAAATTGTCTAATTCATTGTTCGAATTCCGCTGCAATCTACTCTAATTGATCAAACTTAGATCACTGATCCTCACAAATGGTATCAGAGCTGGTTAATCATTGATCAATCTAACAATTTGTTAGGACCTGGTATTTGAACGAAATACCTAGTGATTAGCGTGTAAACCAGATCAAATAGTGCTGAATACTATTTGATTGGCGATCCAATCAGTGAGAACACACGAAGAGTCAATCAAGAATTGAAACTAACGTTAGAAATCGATTGAGAATCGGTCTAATGTGTTCTATGAACTTGGAGAACGAATTGTGAGGCTTCTGGACGGCTAGGGTACGTCTGGAGTCATAATTAATCAAAAGCTCTCATTTCCCATCGATGAGAAGTTATCGAATTCCTTCTTTAACTCCTTAGCTTTGATTGCCTTCAATGAAGCATTCCCGTCATACCTCTTTTATAGCTCATCCCAAAGTTTCTTGGACTGCTTATTCTTTGAATACTGGTGGAATATGTCTTAGGAATAGACTGTGTAATCAAAGCATAAACTCTTTTGTCTGCATCGTATTTAACTTTCTGCACATCTGTCATCCCTCCTAACGTTAGCTTAACTCCATCAGCTCCAACCGGTGTACTATATCCAATCTCGATGGCTTCCCACAGATTCGGATCCACTCCATTGAGGTAGATCTCAAAACGTTGTTTCTAGTGGGGAAACTCATCTAATGTCAAGAGCTTTGGTGGTTTATTATGATTACCCACTTCACTCTCAAGCAACAGCAGGGTCTATATCCTAGAGTCCTTTCCAGCAGTAAAGGCTGACATTTGATCTTCCATGGTGAATAACTTTAAGTCTAATAAACCAAACTGTCACTAGTGCGACTGAAGGATGCGAATGGCCTAGTCGTGCGTATGAACTCTGCGGCTGGTTCAATCGTGCGGCTGAACTAAGCAATTAGCTTAGTCGTGCGAATGAATCTGATGCGTATGAGCAATGCGAATGAACGGTTCAGTTGTACGAAAGGAGATACGACTAGGTCCAATCGTGTGTCTGGAATATGCGAATGAAGTCCAGTCGTGCGAATGGCACACTCGTGCGACTGTGGCTGCTGTTTTGCGAATATTTCTAGGTTAAACGTGTTTTAGCCGTAAAAATTCGAAATTTCGCAAGGTCTAATCGCCTAAGTCCGTAGAAACCAAACTTGATGAGCAGGGAACGTCCAAGATCACTTTTGATGCAAAAGATTGCGTTTTTAGTGCAAAAACACAAACTTTTTATCAATCTTGATTGAATCACACGTAATCAAGAGCCAAAGCTCTGATACCACTTGTTAGGACCTTGTATTTGAACGAAATACCTAGTGATTAGCGTGTAAACCAGATCAAATAGTGCGGAATCCTATTTGATTGGCGATCCAATCAGTGAGAACACATGAAGAATCAATCAAGAATTGAAACTAATGTTAGAAATCGATTGAGAATCGATCTAATGTGTTCTATGAACTTGGAGAACGAATTGTGAGGCTTCTAGCCGGCTAGGGTACGTCTGGAGTCGTAATTAATCAAAAGCTCTCTATTTTTCACGAATTGGGTTGTATTTATAGGTTAGTATTATTCATTCGTGCGACTGAACCATTAGTATGGTCCAGTCGTGCGATTGAATCATGCGGTTGATTCATTCGCACGATTGAGTATTCAGTCGTGCGACTGAGTCAATCTCATGTTATAATCATACGACTGATCCAGTCTCCTGGTTCAGTCGTGCAACTGAGTCATTCGTATGAAGTTATTCATGCGTATGGTCCATTTGCATGAGCCACTCGCATGAGAACTTCATTCTGTTAAGTTTGAATGTATTAGTTAATTAATATAACATTATGTGTAACACTTCAAACAACCACAAATCTAATTAACCAATTCAATGTCGACTCATTAATGAAATATTAAACATTATAAATATGAAAACAGAATATCATTTCATTAATCATTCCAATCATTACCTCAGAATCAGACAAACAAGATCTATTACATTCATATCATGATCTAGGGACATACATGTATCAACACAATTGATCATTGAAACTGCTATTTCGATATCTAAGTTTAATCGAATTAGTATATTTGCAAGAATTGGTTATAGAGATTGAATTTTTGCTGCTTTCGGTTATTTGCTTTGAGATTTCTCTTGGTTCATTTGAGTTTGTTGTGTTTTGCGCTAAATCAGTTAAAACTTAATTGAATTTGATTGAATCTGAGAATGACTACTCCTTCTAATGACCCTCATAATACTGGTTCCTCAACCAAGCCTCCGATGCTAGTTAGGACTGAGTATAACATATGGCAACGAAGAATGCTCCATCACATGTCTGTTAACAGTTCAGGTTGTTGGACATCTGTGGTACATGGTCCACACAAAGCTATGGTGAACAATCCAGAAACCAACCAAATGGTCCGAAGAAGAAGGAACAATACTCAGATGAGGATCAAAAACTGTTTGAGATTGATGCTAAAGCACATGGAATTCTGGCCATGGCACTACCGAATGAAATCTATTCTGGGCTTATGCATCATGAAACTGCTCATGACCTCTGGAATGCATTGAAAGAACAATTTGGTGGAACAGATGAGGTCTTAGCAAACAACAGAGAAATCCTTGCCCAACAATATGAGACATTCTCTCATAGGAAGGGTGAGACATTGACTCAACATTTTGAGTGTTTTTCCTGTTTGATCTCTGAGCTGAAAATGGTCAAACATGAATACACTAATAGCCAGATGAACAACAGATTCCTCAGATCACTGCCTGAGAGATGGGACACATATACCATTGTCCTACGCTCTAGTGCAAATCTAGATAGCCTATCTCTTACCAACTCCATGGGAAACTGCTTACATTTGAAAGAGAGATAGAGCAGAAAAGGAAACTCGCATCATCAGGAAAGCTCACTGATGACTTTGTACCAGGGAACACTGCCTTGGTTGGTCATGAGTCAGAATATGCTGCATTAGAAAGCAATGATGATGAGCATATAGATTTGTCTTCAAACAGTTTTGATCATGCATTTGTTAGTGTTGATAGTCAGTCAGGCTGTAATAGTGACAATTTGTGCTTCATTATGGATGATTTGAAAGGTATTGCTGATGATGACTTAGAAGAGATGGATATTCTAAGCCAAATGGCCTTGATTAATATCCGATCTCAAAAGTTCTACAAGAGAACTGGTAGGAAATTTCCAGGACTCTTTGGCAAAACCAAAGTTTGTTTTGACAAGAGTAAGTTGAGGTGTCACAAATGCCATAGGCTTGGGCACTTTGCAAGAGAGTGTAGATCAGCTGAATCTAACTCCTCTACACCCTTTGTGACTTTTCCAAGCAATAGTTCACAAAACAGAGGGCAACATCCTGCTAGTTCTAGTCATCACTCACAACCTCTATCTCCTGCATATTTTGTCCCTTAGGGTCCAATGCCATATCCATATCCCTGCTATTACATGCCACAGCCAAATCAAGTTCAAGTTCCTATTGCACAACAACCTCAGGCCTTACCTGAGCCTTAACCATCTCAATCACAACCTCATCACAGCTTCTTCACCCCTGGTGCTGTTGACTGGAGCAGTCGACCAGATGATCTTTCTGGCAATGAGCAATTATTTTCTAGTGATGGTCAACATGGTGGTGAACATCCTTTTGGGAATCTTGCTCTCATGGCCTTGGAGTCTACTGAGGGTTCATGCTCTAATGCATCTTTATCACAGGTAACCCAGGTATCCTCTGAGGCTAAGGCCAAGCTATGTTCTAAATCTTGCATAGCTGTATTTATCTATATTAGAGAGGCAAATGTAGCTTTAATAAATCAAAATCTTGAGCTTGAGCAAACCCTTTCCAAAAGAAAAGCTGAGTATGAGTATGTCCTTAAAGATAAAGATGATGAGATTTATAAGCTTAAATGCCAATTAAATGATGAAAAGGCTAAGCTAGAGGTCATTCTTGAGAACCACAGAGATCTCAAAGAAACACTTGCAGCTACCCAAGTTGAGTGTGACCGCTGGGTATCATCCTGCAAGGGATTGAAATGCTTCTCAGCAAGCAAACAACTTCAAATGTGAAGTTTGGAATAGGTTACAATCATATTGCACGACCTACAGATTTTACTCCAAAATCAATAGTAAAACCTAAAGGTGAAAGTAATTTCCAAACCACATCATCATGGTATATCCTCATATGATCACCCAAAATCAGAAGATGAAATCAGTGTTGATACCTCAGCAAATCAATTGCCTGATGGGTTAACTACTGATAAGCACATGAAGCTGAGTACTTCAGATATTGTCCCTCAAAGTACCTCAAGTACTGAAGGGAAAGTCACAACATCTGAAAAGCATTTCAAATCAACTGAAATAAAAGGGTTAACAACTGCTGAGGAATCTATCATACGGTCTTTCAGGACAGATACAAAACAGCTAAAGAACAAGTCTTTAGTTGTTACAAATCCTTCAGTACTTAACACAAGTACTGAAAGGAGGAAAGTACTAAAGATCACACCTTCAGTAGTTTCCACTTCAGCAGTTGATCAATCCAAGATGAAGAATAAGCCATGTGAAATATGTGGTAAATTCACTCATCTTTCTGATGAATGTTGGTACAAAAAGGGTTCCAAACTCAACAGACATAAGCTCATTAAAATTCAGATGGATAAAATGAAAAATGAGTTTCAGACCAAGTTTGTACCACAGTCATCCCAATGTGATAAACCCAAGGCTTCACCCAAATCCACAAATAAAGATAGGGTTTATCATAAAACAGCTGATAGTGTTCCTCATGATAAAAATCAGACTAAGTCTGTGAATTTCAAGGAGGAAATGGTGGGTCACAGGAACTCATCAAAAACAAGTATTGATGTGTCACAAGAGCTGAAAGCTTTATCTACAAATCAGACACAACTTGTTATCATGGTTCAGCATTTGTTGGGGAGAGTTAACCAACTAGATGCACCTGTGATCAAACCACTGAAAAGGTATTCCAAGCCCAAATCCAAGGAATCCATTTCAGCAACATCTCCACCTTCATCAGCTGTTAATCATGAGAAACAAGTTATGGTTAAATCTGTTGATGAAAACAGACCCAAAACCAAAAAGGTTTAGGTCTCAAAACCTAACTAGTTCCTTGTGATGAATGCAGGGTTCTTCATGAATTTACCACATATTTCACATGGCTTATTCTTCATCTTGGATGACAACTGCTGAAGTGGAAACTACTGAAGGTGTGATCTTTAGTACTTCCTCCTTTTAGTACTTTGTTAAGTACTGAAGGATTTGTAACAACTAAAGACTTGTTCTTTAGCTGTTTTGTATCCGTCCTGAAAGACCGTATGATAGATTCCTCAGCAGTTGTTAACCCTTTTATTTCAGTTGAGTTGAAATGCTTTTCAGATGTTGTGACTTGCCCTTCAGTACTTAAGGTACTTTGAGGGACAATATCTGAAGTACTCAGCACAAAGTCTCATTCCCTACTATTGAAGAACCTAAGTCCACTGCCTGCTTGCAGTTACTGCACATGGATCTATTTGGTCCTGTGAGAGTGATGAGCATGGCAAAGAAGAAATACTGTCTGGTAATTGTGGATGATTACTCCAGATTTGTATGGACTTTCTTCTTGCATTCAAAGGATGAGGTTGCTCAGACGATTATCAACTTTGTGTTGTATGTTGGGAAGCAGTATTCTCTATTAGTCAAGTGTATAAGGAGTGATAATGGAATAGAATTCAGAAACCATGTACTTGATGATTTTTATCTTCAAAGGGAATCAAGAGGCAGTTTAGCATCCCAAGGACTCCAGAACAAAATGGAGTAGTGGAGAGAAAGAACAGGACCCTAATTGAAGCTGCAAGGTCCATGTTGGCTGACTCTAGTTTGCCATTGACCTTTTGGGCTGAAGCTGTCAACACAGCTTGCTATGTGCAGAATAGAGTTTTAGTAAATCAGAGGTTGATGAAGACTCCATATGAAGTTCTACATCATTTGGCTCCTCTAATTTCATTCTTCAAAGCCTTTGGGTGTCCTTGTTTCATTCTCAACACAAAGGATCAACTCCACAAATTTGATCCTAAGGTGGATGTAGGGTATTTTATAGGATATTCATCCACATGCAAGGCTTATAGAGTCTTCAACTGCAGAACAAAGATAGTTGAAGAAACCTTGCATGTGAAGTTCGATGAATCTCCTAAGGATAAAATTCCACAAAACCCTATGGAGTTGTTTGATCTGGATATACTGCAATATGTTCCTTATCAACCTCTAGCTGTTGCAGATCATGTGAATAAATCATTTTCTACAGCAAGTCTTCCACCTAGTGGTACTAAAGATGATGATGATATCAGTACTCACCTTTTCAAGTTTAGTGATCAACTGCCTGAGTCCACTAAACTTGATGTTCCTGTAGCTTCAGCAGCTCCATCCACAATAAATGCTGATGAGATTTCTGACTCCTCTACATCATTTGAATTGCCATCTCATACTTGGTTTCTAGAGTCTGGATCAACATCTGCTGCTGTTGAACCTGCTACAAACACTTGCACTGATCTATAGTGTACCAAGAGCTGAAGAATCACCCCATGTTTCAAATCATTGGTGATATCAATGCTAGTGTCTCAACCAGAAGTCAATTGTCCAACTTCTGCTTCTATGCTCTCTTCCTCAGTCAGCTAGAGCCAAAGAACTATCGTGTTGCTTTAAGAGACAATGGATGGGTTGAAGCCATGCAGCTTGAGCTACTTCAGTTCAAAAAGCAGCAAGTGTGGGAACTAGCTCCTCTACCCCCAGGTAAGTGTGCAATAGGCACTAAGTGGGTGTTTAGGAATAAAACTAATGAAAATAGGCTTATTGTCACGAACAAGGCTAGACTGGTTGTACAAGGGTTTTCACAAGAAGAAGGTATTGATTATGATGAAACCTTTGCCCCTGTAGCCAAACTGGAGCAATTAGATTGTTCTTAGCCTATGCTGCATTCCACAATCTTATAGTTTTTCAAATGGATGTCAAAAGTGCTTTTTTATATGGAAAAATAAAAGAAGAGGTTTATGTGTGTCAACCACCAGGTTTTGAGGACAATAAACATCCTGATTGGGTGTATAAACTTGATAAGGCTCTTTATGGGTTGAAGCAAGCTCCTAGAGCCTGGTATGAAACACTTTAAACTTTTCTTCTTCAAAATAATTTCACTAGAGGCTCTGTAGATAAACTTTGTTTGTTAAGAAAGGGATCAGCATAAGCTACTTGTTCAAATTTATGTTGATGATATAATTTTTGCATCCTCTGATCCCCAGTTGTGTGATGATTTTACAAGTTTAATGAAACAAAAGTTTGAAATGAGTGCAATGGGAGAATTACAGTTCTTTCTAGGCTTGCAAATCAAACAAAAGGCTGATGGAACCTTCAATCATCAGTCAAAATATACAAAAAAATCTTTTGAATAAGTTGATTTACAAAACTGTAAGCCCTGTTCTACTCCCATGTGCAACACCACACAACTGGATGTAGATCAGAAAGGTAAAGCTGTTGATGAAACACTTTATTGATGTATGATTGGGTCCTTGATGTACTTCACAACTTCTAGACCAGACATTATGTTTGCAACTTGTGTTTGTGCTAGATTTCAGGCTGCTCCTAAAGAGTCTCATTTGATTGCACTCAAGAGGATCTTTAGATATCTGCAAGGTACACAATCTCTAGGTCTTTGGTATTCCACTGGACACTCTTGCAAATTAGTTGCTTTTTCTGATAATGACTATGCAGGGTGTAAGTTAACCAGCAAGTCAACTTCTGGTGGATGTCAATTCCTAGGCAACTGTTTGATTTATTGGCAGAGTAAGAAATAAACATCTGTTGCTACATCCACTACTAAAGTAGAGTACATTGCTGCTGCAAGTTATACATCTCAGGTACTCTGGCTTCAGAACCAATTATGGATTATGGCATTACAGAGACTAAGACTCCATTATTAATGGATAGTGCTTCAGCTCTATGTATTGTCAAGAATCCAGTCCAGCATTCTAGGACCAAACATATAGAGATCAGACACCATTTTATTAGGGATTGTTTTGAAAAAGGTCTGATTGATCTAAAGTTTGTGCCAAGTGTTGATGAGCTTGCAGATATATTTACTAAGCCTTTGGATATTTCAACTTTCCAAAACCTTATGTTAAGGCTTGGTATGCTACAGTTAGAATAAGTGAAAACTACTGATGATCTTAGTAAACAAGTACTGATGACCATTAGTAAACATGTCACAAATATGTACTGATTCTGTTAAAAGAAACTGATGCAGTTACAAACTACTGATGTAGTTACAACTACTGATGTCAGTAAAAACAGATAAGTACTGATGTCCTATGAAACAACTGAAAACAGCTAAAAAGTCTGATGAGAGTGTTGAGGACAGTATAACAGCTGAAAAGCTAAGAATTGACGAAAACTACTTATGAGAATTTTCTCTTCAGTAGTTTCCACGAACTGCTGTTTCACATTAAACAACTGATGACAAAACCATGTCTTCAGTAGTTTCACAACTACTGATGACTAACACCAAGTTCTCAGTTGTTTCTACACCTTAAGACAAAACCAAGGTTTTTAGTAGTTTCATAACTACTGATGACTAAAACCAACTCTTCAGTTGTTTTCAAATGCCTGATACTTAAAACCAAGTCTTCAGTTGTTTTCATTCAACTACTGACAACACCAACACTTTCAGTCGTTTTCTTTTCAACCTTTTTGTTAACCTATAAATACATGCACTTATAGCCGAACGTTCATTAGCCGTTTTCTATCCTTTCTCTCTCAATAATGGCGACCATGAAACTCAAACCTAGACACAACTATGTTGCCTACCTCTCGAAACGGCCTTCTGGAACAAATTTGATAATGCCATGATCTTATGGTGGATTCCCAATACCGAACCGCCTTTCTTTTGAATCCTACCATATACCCTGATTCCTTAACCAATTCTGGACCAAGTCTCTGTCACAACTGGTGAAAATGTTAGCCAAATCACTCTCCAGTCGTTGGTTAACCAGAAACAGGTGGTAATCACCCCTGACATCATTCGCAATACCCTAAATTTTCATGATGTCACCTGTATTATAGAATACCCGAAAGGCACCATTGATATGTCTTTCATCAACAACGGGTATGAAGGATACTTAAGTGCTACAACCTTCTCAAAAAGCACTTCCATGATGCTGAAACACTTATCTTCTATATGGTGAATGTTTGTCTTGCTCCAAAGACATCTTCATGGGATAGATGTCCTCAAGATGGCAACAAATTGTATTCTATCTTTGAACGACAAAGTCTAAATTTTTCTAAGATAGTGTTTATGGAACTTAAGGATCTGGCTCAGAAATCTATGACAAACAGATGGCTACTTTATCCCAGATTTCTGATGGCCATAATTTTAAATCAATTAAAATCTGACGGCCTTGTTGGTCTTGGAGTCCCTGCTCCAGCTGTTTTAGCTTAGGTATACTCCAGACATAACTCTGACCCTACTCTCAAAGGGGCTGCTCGGCTGCTCAAACCCAAGCAGAGGGAACCCACAACCTCCACCTCCAGATCCAAAGTCCCCACCAAACCCAAACCCCAAAAGCCCAAAAAGGCTACTCAGGGAGATGAGTCCACTGCGGATGCCCCTGTACCACCAATACAGGATACACATACTGGTTCTAACCCCCCAGTCATGTCAAAGACTCAACCAGCTGAAACCGCACAGGCATCCTCTCCACAGGATCCTGTTGCAACCAAATTTGGGGATACCACATTACTAGAACCTATCTCAGTTGAGAAGGTTACCAATGAAGAGCATCTCTCACCCCAGGTGCAATATGCTTCTGACCAATCTCCAACTGCAACCGCTCCTCAAAGCCCAACCCTTATAGTTGCTAAAGTGCTGAGTCAGCTGCATTCCTCACCCCCTCCCCAGAAACCAATTAACACTAGGAATACCTTAACAATTGAGGGGGAGGACCAAAATGCTGCTGATAACCCACAACACATGGGTTATAATGTTCAATCTCCAAGTGTAGAAGAGGAGGTTAGAACATCTGGTCAGGCTGCCACTTCTACTGATTCAGCAAATGAACAGGATGAAGTTGGTACCATATATATGACCTCACCAGAGGCAACCGCCAATGAAGGACAAAGTCCTGAGGCAGGAATTCCCTAGAACCAAGAACAAGGGGCACATGCATATACTGATCTACACTCAGGGCATGTACATCCTGATTTAATCAGGAGGTCCGATGATTCAGCAACGACTAATGATGACCTGGGCTTTTTCTTTGATGTCTTAGCCCATAACACTATCCTAGAGACTGAGGTGAGCAGACTCAAAGAGCTGCTAGCCAAAATGTCTCAAGATGAAAGTCCATCTATCCCCATTGACTACAGATGGCACCTTCATTTGAAGGTTCACCAAACACACAACCAATACACTTAACTATGCCACCAGCCACTGCTTTTGGCACCACCTCTCACGGACAAACCCCTCTGAGCAGATGGTTGCAACCTTTCAAAACTCCTTACCTCTCATCACTCCCTCATCACTAAGATAGTACATAAAGCCATTGATGAGAGGATCTCCTCAAATCTCCACACACTTATTGATGATGTTGTTCACAAGTCACTTTCTGCCTTTCAAGCCCCTGATCCTAATGCATCCAAAAAGGGGAGACTACTAAGTCTAAGCAGTGAGAGAAAGGAAAAGGAAGAGAGTAGAAGATGAGAAAGAACTAGAAAAAGAAAAGGAGTTGGAGAAAGAACAAGAACTGATCTTAGAGAAACAACTGATCACTTACAAAAGGAAGAAAAGTGCTGAATCAAAGTCTGATGGCGAAAAGTCCTTAGAAGATCTTGTCAAAGAAGCTGATGAAGCTCACAGCAGATCTATGGACAAAATAATAGATCAGCTCTTCAGACAGGGTCATGACACAACCACTTTAGATGTTGAGATCAGAAGGCTGGAGATAAATGAGATTCAAGCAAGATGGGCTAGTTACAGTGTGATGGATAGGGAAAGATTGGAGATTATGATCAGATTTATTGCCTATATCTAGGAAGATCATTGATAGAGATGAAGTCTTGGTCCAGAGACAGTATATTGGAGATAACCAAGAAAATCTGTTCTGTTGGAAGCTACAACAAAGGGTTGATCATCGAAGCACTGGATGAAGTAGGTGCTGGGAAGAGAACTGAGATGGCCAAGCTCTCAAAAGCCAAACTCACCACTAAACTGCTAGATCAGCCTTCTCATACTCCCACTCAAAAACAACCTTCAAAGCAATCATCTCTAAAATCTGCCAAGTCTATCCCTAAACCAAAACCACCCACAACTCAACCCACAAAACCAATTCCATTACCCCAAAAACCATCTCAAACCATACCCAGTGATACACCCAGAAGGAGGAGAAGGGTGTTGAGGGTAGAAGAATAAGAAGAAGAGGATGATATGAAGACAGTCTGCTAATCTCTACTGTTCTCAAATTTAAAAACACCTGAGCCCAGAAGTCGATAGATGATCACACTTGACTTGAAAATGCAAATGGTGAAAGTGAAGATTGAAGAAGCAGAATAGCAGAAGCAGCATGATGAGCAATTTCTCAAAATGGTTGACAAGGACTTCCCTCAGTCCTCATCCATTCAAGAAATGAAGAGACAAGCTCTGAGGCAGTACACTCTTAGACATACATTCAAACATCAAAGAGAAAGAGTGAGAATTTGGCTAGACCCCAGTGTAAGTTCCAGAATTCACAAGAAGAACATACCAAGTAGATATCATGGCCAAGTGAAAAAGACTTTGAATGCTGCAATTATGTTGGCTATGGTAGTCTCACCCTGGGAGATTATAGAAGAATTCAAGAGAGCACACAACTCAAAGACAACCCCTCAATCTATACTTGAAAACAAAATGATCAAGAAGGGGCTGTTATACAAGAGACTTGAAGATCTTCAAAAGAGTGAACTCCAGTTGTTGCTAGAAGGCTCTCATCCAGATGAATTCGCATACAGAGAGATCACAACTGTTGAGTTAAAGAATGGGAAGACAGTAAGATATCTATTTGAATATTATGGCCCAGAATTCTTCTTTGAGGGAGAAGGAGAAGAACTCACCAAGGAGGAACAAGTTGTTCTCCTTGAGGCCTATGCAAGAGAGTCTTATAGACTAATCAATGGGAATTAGGTTTCATGGTTGGGACAAGACTCTGTGTCCAGTTTCCCCAAGACAGTGTTCCCTTCCATACTTAGCCAATCAAAAGATCAGAAACCTTTTCCTGGCCTGTGCTTACATGATTACCTCTGAAGCTGATCAAGAGGGTGTTCCTGCCAAAGAATAAGTGGGATCATCAATAAACTTAGAGGTTTTGGCTTCATTGGTTCAGGGGGAGTTGTTGGACCAAAAGAACCAATGAGCCTGATCAGAAAAACCTCTAAGTCCCATAGACATTACAACTGCTAAAGAAGATCACAACAGTTGAAGACATTAGCTGATTATAAAGTACTGAAGAAAAAGTCTGAAAGTGAAGTACTAAAGACAAAGTCTGAAGCTATCAGCTGAAGACAATGTCTGAAGTAAAAGTCTGAAGAACAAAGACTGAAGACAAAGACTGAAGACCAGAGTGATCAGTAGTGTCACAACAGCTGAAGTTACTAACTTCAGTAGTTGTGATGGTTTTCCTTTTCAGTACTTGTAATTTACCTTTCAGTAGTTTATAGTTTCAGTAGTTTTAGTTCAGTAGTTTTATGTTCTTGTACTTAGCATTGTCTAAGATAAGGTCAGTTGTTGAGAACATTCTCAGTAGTTTGCATAGTTTAAGTTGTTTGTATAATTGTGTTAGATGTCACTATCAAGTGACATCAGCAGACGTCACGTTCCTTATATAAGGAATGTTGACCTAATTGTAACGTGTGATATTCAGCCACCACGAAAGCATTTGAGTGAAATATTCCTTTTGTAGAATTCTTTCTCTCTCTATAACCGTGTGCTTTTCTATTGAATATCAATTGAGTTCTTGCTAAATTGTCTAATTCATTGTTCAAATTCCGCTGCAATCTACTCTAATTGATCAAACTTAGATCACTGATCCTAACAGTTGTGATGTCATTGGTTGTTCAACCTTAACCTCCATTTTAGGTGGGGCTTGACTTGGAGGGGATGTAAGTCAACCAGCTCTCCACTCTTGATCTTTTGCTTGATCACCCTGATATGCTCATCCATAGTGGATAGAGACATGGGGCCAAGTCTCCTTCTGGAGAATCCATACAGCTTCAAGAAGCTCATCATCCTCTGCCTGTCAGCAGATTTCTTCATGCTTTTGTGGATGATGGCTCTTGAGTTAGCAACTTCTTCCCTTAGCTTTCTTTTGGTTGTCTTTCTCTCCTTGACTATCTCAAGTTCGAGTTGTTTAAGATAATCAAACTCGATATAGTCAAAGGATAAGGGAAGAAGAGCTTCTGCCTGATAGAGGCCTGTGGCACCCAGGTAGTTAATCATCTTGATCATTTCTTCTTCTTTATCTACCTGAGGTTCTTTTGAATCACATCCTCTTGTGCATGACTTTCTTAAACTAGGGAGAGGGTAGGCACATGCTTGTACAATCTTTTCTTTCTTCTTTTTTCTTTGATTTGTACTAGAAGCTCTGCATCTTCTGCCTTCTTCTTCTCCCTTGACCTTTCCAGGTCAACCAGTTCATTTAACTCTTCCAAGGGAAGATAGATGACATTGTCTATGTCACAGTTCCTTGTCTACAGATAGTTTATCCTAATTGCCCTTAACCCATCATTCAGAGTATCTGGTCTAGAGACAACCCTGATTGCAGTCCCAGAAGAGGAACCTTCTCCCCTCAGCTTCCTTTTCCTCTCTCTCTTCTCCTCCTCAATCTCCTCAGATGTCATATTATTTTCCCTTTGTCACTGATAGACATTTGTAACTCAGGTGGAGAGAGCTTTGGCCTTCATTGCTTGATGCAGCTTCTGAGCTCTGGCTAGAGAAAGATTGAGAAGCACCTTCACCAGTAGTGTCTCAAAAAGTGCATTGATCTCTATGGCAGTTGTTGGTGATAGACTGGGCTCTCAAGTTCAATCACTAGGCCTTCAGTCAAGGTTTCCCCTATGAAGCTAATCTTACGGTCTGCCTCAACATCCAGTTGACCATGACATTGCCTGATTCCCACAGTCTTCTTCTAAGGCCGAACTCTGCAGTGGTCCGGTCTTGGATTCTTTGAGCCAACTTATCATCTTGTCTTGATTGGCTTGGGTTGACAAGGGGCATGTTGACTAAATCCAAACTGTCATAATAGTTAAAGGTCTGAAAATTGAAGATCTCCTGCTGCCCTTGAACTTTCATAATGATTAGGGTTTTCCTGTTGCTATCATACCTCCACCTAATGATGTAGATACATGTGTCCCCAGTTTCTGAACTTAATTTAATATGTTTGTATTATCTTACACATATGTAATTGTACAGGTACTTAATGAAATACAATATGTGGTTGTGCTTATATATGTCGAATATTTCATAGGTTGGTATGTAATAATGCTTATTGACTTAACTATATAGGTTGTGGTTGTTTGAATAATATCTAATCAATTAATGACTATGAAACATATTCAAACTTAATCATGTGAAGTTCTCATACGATTGGCCCATGCTAAAGGACCATACGCATGCACAACTTCATGCTAATGAAGCAGTCGTACGAATGAACCAGGAGACTGGATCAGTCGCATGATTGAAACATGAGATTGACTCAGTCGCACGACTAAATACTTAGTCGTGCGAATGGATCAACCGCATGACTCAATCGCACGACTGAACCATGCAAATGGTTCAGTCACCCGAATGAGAAACCTTAACCTATAAATACCACTTAAATCGTGGAAAAACTAGACACTTTGAATAATTCGATACCCAGACATACCCTAGCCATCGAGAGACCTCTAGTAACCTGTTCCAACTTCAAAGATCGCAATAGATCGATCGCTAGTCATTCTTAACGTTTAGATTCAATCTTTATTGATTCTACGAGCGTTCTCACTGATTGGATCGCCAATCAAATAGGATTCTTTGATTCGGTATACTCGTAAATCTGTTAGTATTCATCCAGTACACGATCCTAACAAGTGGTATCAGAGCTTTGGCTCTAGATTTACGTGTGATTCTATCGTATTGATATAAAAATTGTGTTTTTAATCTCAAAAACTCAATCTTTTGTGTCAAATCGGGTTTTGGACGTCTCCTAATCGTAAAGTTAAGTTTTTTCCGGCATACGAGAATTAGGGATAGCAAATATTCTTGTTTTTGTGTTCAAACACCTTAAACCTATGACTTTTCGAAATCCAGCAGCTCCAGTCGCACGATTGACTCAATCGCCCGACTGTGTACATACGCATCCCCATACGCACGATTGGACTCAGTCGCACTTCCATTCGTCCGACTGAGAAGACTATTCACATTGTTTAACTGCATTAGTTCAAGACTGAGTCATCCGCATTAGTTCAGTCGCACGATTGAACCATCCGCATAGTTCAATCGCCCGAATAGCCCAATCGGACACTTTCAAATGATGTGATTGGAGGATGGTCGAGATGACATAGCCCTTGGTATCCTATCCTCAAACAGACTCTGTATGAAGGAGTCTGAGTAGTCCACATCAATGTGAATTTGAGGATGTTGCTAAGAATGCATAATTGCAAGTGAGGATGGTGAGTCCTTCGTGTCCATTCTCTCTGAAGAACTCCCAGGTTCTGTAGCTGTAATGACTTCCCCCCCCCCTTTTTGGTAGCATCACCCACTTGCATAGGTGAGCCAGGAGTTAGGTTAATCACATCCACAGGTTCTTGTGTTCCTGATTGAGCTCTTCTTAAAGGTCTCCCAGCTAGTTTTTCTTAAGATATGAAATCCAAAGTTGCTGATCATTGACCTTGTTGTGCAAGGTAGTCACTTGAGATTTAAGGTGACTAACCTTGGAGACTAAATAGGTGCATGTTTTAGACAGTTTTTGCACCTTTAGTCTTAAATTCCCCTCATGTTCATCAGAAGAATCATAGGGGCATGAGATGATGGGACCAAAGTCCTCTCTCTCACCACCAGCTTCATGTCTTGGTTGCTGGATTCCTCTGCTCACTGGCAATCTCAGTTGAGATGTCAGTGGGCTGAGTTGCCATGGTTGAGGTCTTAATAATGTAATCACTTTCAAAAGTGAGAGCCTCTTGCATATGGACATCTTGAATAGGTTCAGAAGTGTCCACCTTAGTTGTAGGTGACTGATGGGGGCTAGAAGTAGGAGACTCAGGAGCACTCATCTCTCTTTGAGTAGGGGAAAAGAAGAGAGAATCATGGTACTCACTGAAACCTAGATCTTCATTAGTGTAGAAATCAAGGTTAGTGAATATTGAGACTCAGAGTGATGGCTTAAGGCAGCTTGGGAGAGGTGGCTAATGAGCTCATCAGGCTGAGCACAAGGAACGTCAACACTGATCCTTGAAGAGATGGGAGTGGTCTGCTCCTCAGGAGAAGTGGGAGCTCTAGTGTCCACTTCCTCTTGTATGGGTGAGTGTATAGGGGCCTCCACAATCTAAATAGTCTAAGCAGGGGTTCATTTGGATTTTCTTTAGTAGGTGATGGTGATTTGTGGTTGTGTAGGTGGTTGGGATGTAGCAGGTGTGGGTTCAACACTAGCTGGTGCTGCGAGGTTGTCACCTTGAGCAATGAGCTTTAACATTTTTGGGACCAGGGCTGTTTCTACCCCAGAAAAGTCAACATTGGGCTTTCTCAGTATTTTAAAGATGCCGGGCTTCATCTGTCCCAGTTTAAGAATATTACCTGTTCCCCTTAACTGTGAGCCC
Source organism: Flaveria trinervia (assembly GCA_025506515.1). Lineage (NCBI taxonomy): Eukaryota > Viridiplantae > Streptophyta > Magnoliopsida > Asterales > Asteraceae > Flaveria > Flaveria trinervia. The sequence goes on from CM046443.1 coordinate 75,098,711, forward strand.
AGTTCACAGTTAAGAATGTACTGGACATATCTAGGAAACATGTAATATTCTAAGGAGTCTAAATTTGCAAGTAAGTTAGTATAAACAAATTGAGAATACCTGAAATTGACTCCGTGAATCATTCCATGGAGAATAAGGAGAGATCCTCAGGAATCTGGTCCCATCCACCATGCTTGTTTGATAAGCTGTGGATAACCACATAGAGCAAGAATCTCCACTGGGATGAGACCTTCCTTTTCCTGAAGGTCTTAACAGAGTAATCTCCCTCATACCCCATCTGCTCAAAAGAATGATTGACAACTTCTTTGGGGAAGAACACCTCACCTTCTTCATCATCCAGCTGAAGATGCATGTTGATGATAGTCGGAGTGATGAAGACTGTTCTCCCCTGCACTGTGGCAGATAGTGCCTTCTCCCCATCCATTACGACCTCTTAGCAGGTCTTCCAGAATTCAAGAAAATGATCCTCAAAAAGTGAAGGATCAATTTTTAAGGAGGTGAAGTAGTTGGGCAAAGCTAAGAAACAGCAAACCTCTGAGAAATGAGGATCTTTCTCAGAGCTTAACAGAGCAACCTGGTTATGTTGCCTATGGAGCTTCATGGTAAAGTTCGGGTCACTTCTGTGAGTGGGGTTCACCATTTGTGAGGTAGCTTAAGGATGAAGAAGAAAGAAAAAAGAAAATTTCAGAGAGGAATTTAGGGTTTTAGGTTTGGAGGAAGAAGCAGATGATAGAACGAGGGGGAAACCGTTGGGTTTATATGTGAAAAGTATTTTAGATAAAGTTTAATGAAAGAGGATAAACTTTAAAATCCGGATGTCGGTCCCACCACTGAAAAAGTAATTTACTTTTGCTCAAAAATTAATTTTCATGGAAGTCAAAAGCTTCCGAACGTAAATTATCTTTGCAAGTTTTAATGAAAAAGCTTACCAACCTAAAATGACATAGGAAGAGCTTTCTGAGATTTCTGAAAATTTTGCTTCGGAAGAGAAATTAAGACTTGAATGCTTTGGACACAAAAGAACAAAGCTTCCGAGAGTTAATTTTGCTTCAGAAGAAAAAGGTCCTTGAAAACATATAAGTCTCTTAGACAACCATTTAAGCTTCGGAAGATATTTCAGAAATCTCTTCCGAAGGTAAAATTTCATAGACATTTATTTGCTTTAAAGGCATGATTTTTTTCCGAAGTTAAAAACATAACTTCCAAAGGATCAAAATTTTCATAAATCTAAGGAAAGTCTTCAAAAGGATTTTCATCCAAAGTAAACAGAGCTTATGAAAGTGATAAACTAGACAACTTAGGACACACATGTTTAAGAAATAATATGAATTAGTTTTAAGAAAATTTTACTCAATGTTGATCATCCCAATAGCTGATACAAGATATTTAAATCTCTGTTCATCAAATGCCTTTATAAACAGATCAACATATTATTTATTTATGTGAACTTTGACTAGTTTAATTAATCTCTTTTCATAATTATTACTTATTAAATGATACCTGATATTGATGTGTTTGGTTCTTGAGTGCTGCACAAAATTTTCTATGATTAGGATAACACTATTGTTGTCTATGTGAATGGGAGTCTCCTTGAAGTTGAACCCATAGTCCAGCATCTGATTCAGAATCCAAAGCACTTGAGCACAGCAGCTTGCTGCAACAATGTATTCAGCTTCAGCAGTTGATGCAGAGACACAGGATTGTTTCTTGCATTGCCATGAGACAACCCTTCCACCAAGAAACTGACATCCCACAGATGTTGACTTTGCAGACATGTTACAACCACCATAATCACTATCTGTATAAGCATACACATTGAAGTTAGAATTCTGAGGATACCACAGACCAAGTGTTGAAGCACCTTTGAGGTATCTTAGATCCTCTTGACAGTGATAAGGTGAGACATCTTAGGGTTGGCTTGATATCTTGCACAAATACATGTAGCAAACATGATATCAGGCTTGCTAGCTGTAAGATACATAAGAGACCCAATCATAGTCTTGTATAAGTGTTTATCTACACACTCCCCCTCAAGATCAAGTCCAAGGGAGTGGTTTCTAGCTTTGGGTGTCTTACCAATCTTACAATCAGTCATGTTGAACCTCTTGAGTATGTCCTGAACATACTTTGCCTGACTAATGAGGATGCCATCTTCAACTTGCTTCACTTGAATTCCCAGAAAGAAACTGAGTTCCCCCATGGCACTCATTTCAAATCTGTCTTTCATCAGCTTCTCAAAGTCTTTGTAGAGCTTTGGATTAGTTGAACCAAAGATGATGTCATCCAAATATACTTGAACTCGCAATATGTCATTTCTCTGTCCTTTGATGAAGAGAGTTCCATCTATAGCACCTCTCTTGTATCCATGTTTACAAAGATACTCATATAGTGTCTCATACCACTTCCTGGGTGCCTAATGCAGCCCATAAAGAGCTTTGTCAAGCTTGTAGACATAATCAGGATGATCAGGATCTACAAAACCAGGTGGCTGTTTGACATACACCTCCTCATCAATCACCATAAATAAAAGCACACTTCACATCAAGTTGAAAGACCTTGAAGTTCTTGGATCCAACAAATGCGAGGATTATCATAATAGCTTCCAGTCTTGCTACAGGAGCAAGACATCAATGTAGTCAATCCTTTCTTCTTGTGTGTACCCTTGAACAACTAGTCTAGCTTTGTTCTTGATAATAATGCCTTTATCATCCTTCTTGTTCCTAAACACCCATTTGGTTCCAATGGTAGTCTTTCCATGAGGAAGAGGACAAAGGTTCCAAACTTTCTACCTTTTGAATTGAAGCAGCTCCTGTTGCATAGCTTCAACCCAACTTCCATCCTTCAGAGCCTCATCAACTTTCTTTGGCTCTATCTGGGATAAGAAATAATAGTAAAGACAAACATTTGCTTCATGGGTTTATCCTCTTATTCTTACCCCTGTTACATCTTCAATGATGTTTGTGGTGGGGTGGGACCTGTGGATCCTTAGCTGAGGGATCACAGCAAGTTGCTGAGAAGATCTAAATTAGAAAAATTTAGATCTAGCAAAGATGTTTCACCCACCATATTAGCACACTTATCAAGAGAGACTTGATCCAAGGAGTGTGTGACATCATTGATCTTTTCATCTATGGAGTGGTTATCAGTATCAAGAAAGTCTTTATCACTGTCACCACTATCATCATTGTCTTCTGCAATTGAAGCATCTTTATCAGGTTATGGAGCCTCTGAGCTAGAATTTGAAGGCATCCCAGATGTATTAGCTGAAGTTGTCATTGTGGTGCTGATAGAAACGCATTTGCAGAAGTAGTCTCAACCGAAGGTGAAGATGTGTTACTTGAAGGTCTTCTAAGCTCAAATCATGGATCAGGATCACCTGTAATTAAATTTTCTGCACATCCTGAAACAGTCTCACAAGATTTATTAAAATAGTTGGTAACTAAATCAAGATCAAAGAGCCAATTAGGACCAGAACCAGCCACACACGGTGTGTGTTCATCGAAAGTCACATTGGCTGACTCCTTAAGAATTCTAGTTCTGAGATTGTATATTCAATAAGCCTTAGCTTGACAAGAGTATCCAATGAAGTGTCCATCATCTGATTTCTCAGCCAATTTGGCAATTTGATCCTTGGTATTCAAGATGGTGCAAGGACAACCAAATGACATGAGAAAACCAATAAAAAGGTTTCCTCTTGTGCCAAAGTTCATAAGGAGTCTTGCCATGAGTCTTAACTACTAAAACTTTGTTCTGCACACAGCAAGCATTTTTGACTGCCTCTTCCGAGAAGGTGATGGGCAGCTTAAAGTCAGACAACATGGTTCTTGTAGCTTCAATCAGTGTCCTGTTTCTCCTCTCAGCAACACCTTTCTGCTGAGGAGTCCTTCGAGCACTGTATTATCTTGTAATAACTTTTTCATCACAGAATACATCAAGGATTTGTTCTTGAATTCAGTTCCCTGATCACATCTTATAATTTTGACCTTATGATCAGATTTATTCTCAATATTCAAGATGAAACTCTTTAGAATCTCAGGAGTCTCATCCTCAGTTCTAAGGAAGAAGACCTAAGTGAATCTTGTAAAGTCATCTGTGATCACTAAACAGTAAGAGGTCCTTCCTAGACTCATTACACTTGTGGGGCCAAAGAGATCCATATGTAACAAGTGTAGGGGTGTAGTGATGGAGTTCCTTTCCTTATGCTTGTGAGATACCTTATGTTGCTTCCCTTTCAGGCATGCAACACAGTGGTCATCACTTGTAAACTGTTTCTTTGGCATTCTAGTTACCAAATCATTCTTAATCAATTTATTCATGTTTTTAAAGTTTACATGGTACATTCTTTTATACCATAGGAAAGACTCATCACTATTGGCTTTAGACAGAAAGCATGAAACTTCACCAGATGTAACACCCGGTTATTTTTCTAAAAGACAAGAAATTAAGAATAAAAGAAGAAAAGCTATAAGGTCCAAGTGGAGGGACCAAAAGTGTCCAAAAGGATAAATCTTTGAAAAGTTGGTGTAAAGGTGGGCATGGACACCCACCCTCACTTCACATCACCATCTTCTTCGGTTTTAGAGAGAGAGTAGAGAAAAACACTCGATTGAAGATAAGAAGAAGAAGAGAAGTTGAACTCAAGGTAAGAATTCATGGTTTTTACATGTTTATGACGGGTTTTATCCTGGTTACATGCTTATGTGCTTATGTGTTTGTGTTTGTGCTCGGGTGCGCGTGTCTGGTGTTGTTTTTAGGTGTTTGAACTCAATTGCAAGCGGGTTAGAAAAGAAGAAACACCCAAGTTGCCTGAGGTGAGTTCTAGACCCCGGTTTTTACTTGTTTTCAAACATCTTTGGGACTGAAAATGTATGTAAAAGATTTTCAAATGTTTGAGTATGTATGCCCGTATGTATTATGCATGAATGAACGTGATTCTTGAATGCTTATAGGTTATTCATGTTTAAAATAGCCATACTAAGCTTAGAACAGATAGATTTGATGATTTGGGTTAAAAACATACTGAAAACATGTTGAACAGAAGGTCTATGCGCCTAGATAAGGCTCATGCTCCTGAAAATGCCATAGTAAGAACTAAGTGTGATCCATATGCCCAAACAGTAGCCCATGAGCCTCATATTACCTTAGAAATGAGAAAGTATAGCCCATGCGCCTGAACAGTGGCCCATGCGTCTAGAAATGTTAGTTGGACGACTAAGTGTAGGGCCATGCGCCCCAAATAGTGCCCATGTGCCCAAGTGGCCCATACACCTAAGTGTCCATGCGCCTGAATTACTCATGCGTCTAAGTGTTCATACGCACAAATAGTGCCCATGCGCCTTAATAGTTCATGCGCCTAAAGTGAAAATGCTTAAGTGTTGGCTGATGCGCCTACATAAGGATGAAACGCCCGAACAAGGCTCATGCGCCCCAAATAGTTCCCATGCACCTAAGACTTAGAAATTTTTACAGAATTTTTCTGGGAGTCTATGCCTTAGGGTTTTGACCGAGGTTGACTAAGGGCTTATTAATGATGTTGTTTCATGCATGATATGATTGATTATGATTGTTCCTTATTATTGTTATTGCTATTATTATTATTACCCATAGTATGTGACTTTACGTGGTATGTTATTATCGTAACATAAAGTATATCGTAATAATAAAGTGAAAGAGCAATAAAGAAAGAAGAGGAACATTAATGAAAATGTAACAAGTCTTGCAAGCTTACAGGAGGTACACGACCATGTTGTCGTTAGCTCAACTGTGTTGCGGGTTAGCTACCCTATTATGCACACAGGGTCAATCAATTGAGATTGGCAGGACCTTTGTAGCGTGCCCTGGGTGATTGGGTTGGCCGTGTACATAGTACACAGAACCCTTTCGAGGGATACAGTTGACCCTTTCGGGGGATATAGTTGACCCTTTCGGGGGATATTATTGACCCTTTCGAGGGATATAGTTGACCCTTTGAGGGATATAGTTGACCCTTTCGAGGGATATAGATGGCCCATCACCCGTTTTCCATCGCGCATATAGTTGGGGTACTGCTCACTGGTCCATACAGAAAGTGAAACATAAAGATAAAAGTTTATAGAACAGACAAGGCCTATAGTAAAGAGAACGAACAATATTTGTTCATATAGTTGATGCGTGTTCGCATATACAGTACAGAGTTGTATTTTACAGAAAAGAGTATTTTCTTATACAACATATAGAAAGTATTTTATTACTTTTAAAACTAGAGCTCACTCAGCAACGCTGACTTTTATACATTTTCAGTTGGTAGGTAATTATTGCTGAGGATGGCACGAGGGTGAAGCTACTTGGCTGGGAAAGTCTAACATCCATTCGTACTATGTGTTGCTGTTGTTTTGTAATGCATATAAACAAGTCTTTTGTAAACAATCAATGATGATGTATTGCTTAACAACAGTTTCTTAAATGAAGTGAATGGCTTTTGATAAATTATTTGAGCTCCTTAAGCTCGTTTATTGGTAATGATTAATGTTTTAATTGCTATGATTGACCAACTGTGAGGTTTCCGGGAACGGGGCCTTACAAGTTGGTATTAGAGCCAAAGTTTAAGAGAATTGGGTTAAATAAACTTTTAAAACCTAAACATAAACTGAAAATGGGACAAATGGAGGGATGTCAGCCCGAGTAGCTACGTGCCATCAGGTATGTCTTTTCTTAATGATTAACCGGTATTATGTGCGCATGCCATTTGATTATGTGCTCTTAGTAGATTTAGATACTGATTAATTCAGGATAGGAGATGCTTGGGGTAGATTTAGATACTGATCCTATGGTTGTGCTAGAAGGATCTTGAGCTGTTGTTGATGGAGAATTCTTAGTCACTTGGTCTTTCTTAGACTTTCACATCACCTTTGGAGTCTTGGACTTGATCTTCAATACTTCGAAAGCTTTTGATACTTAGGAAGTTTTGATGACTGAGCTTCAGAAGATCCTACAGACACTGCAACAGACTTCAGTGCTTCGGAAGTACTCCTTCCTTCCGAGATCAACTTTTCTTCCGAAAGCAATTTTCCACTTTCCTTCTTCTTAGATTTGGAGCTTTTGAAGGAAACATATTTTCCTTCCGAAGCTTGAATCTTCTTGGAACTCTTGGAAGTCTTCTTTTGATTATGTGAAGAGTACCTTAGGGTTGTATGGACAATCCTTAGCAAGATGAGCAGTACGTTCACACATAACACACTCCATTTTCTTCTTCCCAAGAGCCTTCTGCTGGGAATAAGACTGATTTTGGTCACATCCCTTCTCCACCCTCATCTTTGCAGATGCTAAGACAGTCCTTTTGGGCTGGGGACTATTCTTGGAGTTTGATAGTCTAGGCTGTGTAGTAGTGGGGCACAGCAAATCAGTCTTCTTCTTGGTACTGAGATGATTTGAACAAGAACCAAAACTCTTAGCAGAAAAGTTTAGGTTGATGTCTTTAGTCTTTAATACTTCAAATCCTATAAAGATAAACACTTGTTTCTACTTGGAGTCAAAAGTAGCCTTGATCTCTTGAGCGTTCCTTGCTTTCCTTTTGCTCTTCTTGATCAAGTTCTTCCTCATTGACTTGGTCATCACAGTCTTTTTCTTCTCCTCAGAAGGATAGTGGCTCTTCTTAGAATCCACCTCTTCACTCCTCTCAAAGGAATTCTTCACTATCACTTCTTCATCCTCTTCACTCAAAGGATATATGAGAGGAAGCTCATTTTCACAAGTTCCACACCTAGGTGATCTTACAAACAAGATTATGTGTGGAGGAGCTATCTCATTTGATCCTAGTCCCTAGTTGTTTTGATACCACACTTTGTTGTGCAGGGATGAGTATATCATGTTCTTGAAGGTCTCTTCTTCAAGAACACATTCGTCTACCCTGGCTTTGCTGATCACAAGCTCAGCCTAGCACTCAGTCAGCTTGGTTATGAGATCATTGATTTGAGTCCTAAAATCTGTATGCTCATGTTTTAGAACGGAAATTGTTTTCTCTAAGTCCTCTATCTTTAGTTTATAATCAGATTTTAAAATGTTTAAGGACTCAACATCAGATCTCATCTCCAAGTTACAGGACCTGTATCTATCTACTTTAGCAATGCATTTAGGGATACAGAGATGTTCCAATACCTTGGCTTCATCATGATCTTCTGTCAATGTTTGGTTTGGAGAAGCATCTTCCACCTGAAAACTCCAGTCAAAGCCTCCTTTTCAACAGCAACAGCAGCCTCCTACTTTGGCTTCTCATTCTGGGGAGCTTTGTCAGTGTAGTTAGGTCTGGACTGTGTTTGGCCACCATTTGTTCTAGGTGCCTTACACTACCTGCAAAAGTGGCCCATCAAGTTACAGTTGTAACACTTGACTTTGCCTTTGTCCAGGCCAAACTTTCCACTGGTTGCATTGCTTGGGAACTTCATTCCAGTCCGCTTGTAGAACTTCTTGGCTTTGTGAGTGAGAAGAGCCATCTGCTGGACTATCTCCATGTACTCCAGATCATCTAGATGGATACAGTCAAGGTCTTCAAGGGTGAATAGAAAGTTGCCACGACTTTCATCAGAAGACACAAAGGCTTGAGAAGAACTTGTCTTTTGGAATGGGCTTCCTTGGGTGTAGTTCTCCCTTGGTGTCTCTAGGAAGGTGATAAAAGAACCCTTAGGTGAGTTATGAAGGTAGCATATGAGATGATGTTGGGGTTCTATGCTATCCCTTTCAACCACATGAAGGGCTAAACCCATTTGATTTTTGGAGTTTCCAGATGAACCTTTGTAGAGATTAATGAAGAGGCTGATGCAACCTAAACATCTTTAGTCTTTCCTGCATGCTGCACAAGTGCATTGAAGTGGAATGCTTAGGAAGTTTCACATGTGCAACAGAAATACTCTAAGTGTGAAATCTTCTGAAGCCAAGACCAACATCTTCCGAAGCCAAAGATGAAGTCTTCTGAAGCCTCAGAGACAAAGTCTTCTGAAGCTTCAAGTTCATAAAGTCAGATTTCTTCCGAAGACTTTTAGTAACATGCCTTATCTGATGTACTGTTCCATTAAGCTGGACACCTTTCCGCTGCAACTCTACAAGTCACCAACTAACATGGTTTTGTGAAAAGGTCCATGCTTTTGGTAACTGTACATTGAGGTCTTGAGTCTGTAACTTTCTACTTGTTACGTCGGTTTCTTTCGGATCGATAAACATCCGAGCATGTTCTTGACGGAAGGATGAACAACAGCACAAACCAAAAAGTCAAATAATAATACGAACTATAATTGAATGGTTTCATTGATTAAACCTAACGATTACAAGCTCGTTACAATACGTATGGTTCAATCGTACGACTGGACCATGCGTATGGTTCAATCGTACGACCGGACCATACTTATGGTTCAGTCTTACGAATGTCCTAATCGCATCTCTTAGTCGCACGGCTGGTCCATTAGCATGGCTCAGTTGTACGACTGAGTCTCATTCGCATATGCTCCTGCGAATGACCCAGTTTCATGTGTTTACAATATATCAGGTGTATAACATTAAGCCTAGACTATTCGACAAGCGACGGACACACTATATATGACTATATATGCTCCAAAAAATTCCCCCTTGTACATTGCTTGTGAATAGTAGATAACACCTCTTAGAATCCTCAGTCAATCTTTGCTCTGGTTGCCAATAGAATCAAACGAAAACCATATTAGCCAACATTGCCGATCCGTCAGGTTACACACATCCCTGAAAATGAATTTAGGCACAACAGCTTTCGTTTACTTTGTAGAACACCATCATAGCAGCAAGATTCCCCATATGACTGATTTTTCCAGATAATGATATGAATAGTTTTCCATTGCTTCAATCTTCACACAGGCTAACCTGATTAACATCACCACCTGCAGAAATTCCCCCTCACATTCAACATATCCCAATATATAGACATTGTGCTCTCCTTGCATCTTCACACGATGTATTGGGCAAAAGGTTGAAGGTTCCAATCCATAGCTGACACTATCAACCAAATCAGCATGCACGAAGATTCATCATCGGAAACCGGTTCACATCATCACTTTCTGATTGCGTCTTCACTTTCTCTATACATGATTCTCCTTAAGAAGCAGAATCCTTTCTGTGCGGATAAATATAACTTGATTGGCCCCTAAGTAGTCAGATGCTCTTAACTACCCACAAAATCAACACCAACTGTTGACATCTTCTCTTCTCACTTTCGTGTTCCAATTACACTCACCTATTCTGGAAGTCCGACGAATAATGGGGTACACATCGAACTTATTTGACAAAAGAACCTTAGGGTGAATATGCTTTGCTCATCTTCAAATATGTGCAAGAAGCTGTTCCAGACTCCTTTTTTTGGTCTGGAACAAATGAGGATGAGTTAATGCGGATGACACATTCGTGCGATTGAACATACGACTAGTCCAGTCGCACGACTGAACATACGACTGGTCCATTCGCATGGTCCTGTCGTACGAATGGTCCATTCGCGTGGCCCAGTCGCATGAACGGGTCTGCACGCAGATTTTCAGATCTGCAGCCACCAAGGCTGCGCAAAACCCTAATCCGACGAATTAACATGAATCAAAACAAAGTAGGCATCATCAGATTCGTAAGGGTGATAGGAATGTGGTTTTGAATTTGATTTTAACATAGAAGCAACACACGTAACAAGATCTGAGCAAAACATGAAGAACACGAAGTGCGTTTAACGTCAAGATCTGAAATTTGATCCAGAAATCAAGAGCTCAGGTTGCTAGAATGATTGTTAGATCATTCCAGCAGTAACCGGCTCTGATACCAATTGTTAAGTCGGTTTCTTTCGGATCGATAAACATTCAAGCATGTTCTTGACGGAAGGATGAACAACAACACAAACCAAAAAGTCAAATAATAATACGAACTATAATTGAATGGTTTCATTGATAAAACCTATCGATTACAAGCTTGTTACAACATAAGAATCAAGACTCTTGGCAAGGGGAAGATCGAGCATGATCTCCCCTCTCATCCGGCAGCCCTACGCTTCTGGGCACACTCTCTCTAAAACCCTTTAAGAATCCTCTCCCCTCTCTACACATTGAAACTGTATATATAGGCCTCGGCCCATATTAGATGCGACTGGGCCCATCGTGCGATTGGACCATATGTATAGTTCAATCGTACGACTAGACCATGAAGGGGATTTAACATCTTTATCAAAGCTCATATTCTCTTGTGTTATATGAAAACGCAGCGGATTTATATTTCAAAACATGTTATAAGATGATTATTAACCCATTTAATAAAGAACCCCAAGCCATGGATCATTATACAAATGCATACAACAAAGGACATAAGATACATAGAAGTATATACAACCTTGTAGCTTCCTAAAACCCAAAGATGAGAGCTGTGAAAGATGACTTTGTGGCTGAGTTTTCAACCAAGAAAACCTCAAGGAGTGATACCCCAAGCTTGTACAACCCTTCCTTTGCTAGGGCTTGCAACACCAACTTGAAGAGCTCTCCTCTTGTTGAATCTTTTCAGCCAAGAACACTTCTTTTCAAAGCTGAAAATTCCTGATTCCTTTTGCTCAAAACTGAGATTTTTGAGTAAGAAAAGAGAGAGAGCTTCTCTTGTGTGTGTGTAAGAGAATCAAGAGTATGCAAGAGTGTTCTTTCGTGGAGTTATTGCATGGCCTTGGAACCAAAAAAGGGGGGTTATCCAAGACCAAAGGGGCGGCCGATTTTGGCTCCCTTTTATCTCCATCATGTTTCAAAATTTTATAAAAAATAATATATATACTCTTGCATCCTTATAATGTAAATTAAACCATTTTAATTTTATATCACTAACACGCACACACACACTATTATTTGTCATTGTTTAACTAATTTAAAATGAACAAATAATCCCTATGAACAAATATATATATATATATATATATATATATATATAAACTTGTTCATTTGCAAAAGCAATGATTAGAAAACCTGGTTCTAAATTGGTGTTTATATTTACTTGTTTTGATCTAATCAACAAATAATATTTGTCGGTGTTGTTTGGCTTCTTATTGGGTATGACCCGACTTGGATCATATCACACTAGCCACATCAATTTAATATGTATCTTGGGCAGATCAATTCTTTCAATCTCCCACTTGCACAAGATTCATAGAAGATTGATGCAAGCAGCAAAAACGCCTAGCAACGGTTTGCTACCCCTAATGTATATGACTAAGTGCCATTCAATAACATCATCCTTTTCAAGTACCTTAATTGAAAATGTTTTAGTGGAATTAATCATCTATCCTTTTGTTACAGATGTCATGCTAAATCCAAGAGACACAGAATTGTCATTCTCTGATGATTTAACTTTAGCAGGCCTTAGACATCTAACTCTCAACGAATAAGAGGAACAAATTCCATCTTGACTACATACGTCTCTCACAATCACCTCATGTCATACCTGAACTCAGCCTTATGTACTACCTTTTTAGAATAGCAAAGGACTAAGTCAAAGTACAATACTTGGTGAATATCAAGACCCAATATGTATCTCAGTCTAAGATACAATGATATTCGCCTTTACTCAAAATCTCTTATGACTAATCAGAAAGATTCCATGCAGAAATAATTGAGAGCGGGTCAGTCCAATATCTATATCCCATAGACATCAATGAACCTTTGGTAGCAACCTCTTGCTCTATATTCATACCTTATGAATATCAACCAATCCAAGTTCATTATAGTCTTACATTCATGGTTGTTCCCACAAGTATGATCGACTACGGACGTTGAGAATAATTCATTTATTCACGGATTTAAACATGCTAAAATAGAAGAACAAATGAAATTATAACCATATAATTAAGTCAAATAACATTAGTTCCAATATCCAAATACAAAATACAACATCAAACCCAGTCACTAGAATATCTAAGTCCCATGGCACAAACATGACCTTCATGCTTTGCCTTTTCAAGAGCTTTGTGAGTGGATCCACAAGGTTTTTATCAGTGTGGACTTTGCGAATACATATCTTTCCTTTTTCAACTTCATCCCTTATGTAGTTGAATCTCCGTTCAATGTGCCGAGTCTTTTGATGAGCACGAGGTTCCTTGATTGAGCAATCGTACCCTCGTTGTCACAAAAGATCTCTAGGGGATCCTGAATGGAAGGGACTACCCCTAGATCGGCTATGAATTTCTTCAGCCATGCAGCTTCCTGTGCTGCTATTGAAGCGGCGACGTATTCTGACTCTTTAGTGGACAACGCTACGACTTCTTGCTTTGAGCTTTTCCAAGAAATAGCTCCCCCATTCAGAATAAAGATGTACCCCGATTGAGATCGTGAATCATCACGATCGGTTTGGAAACTCGCATCCGTGTAACCTTTTACAACGAGTTCCCTTTCACAAGACCCGTAGATCAAGAACATGTCCTTAGTCCTCCTTAGGTACTTCAAATGTTCTTGACAGCCATCCAATAACTATCACCAGGATTTTGCTGGTATCTACTTGTCATGCTTAAAGCGCATGACACGTCTGGTCTAGTGCATATCATTTCATACATGATGGATCCTATAGCAGATGCATATGGGATTGCCTTCATTCTATTTTGCTCTTCCTTTGAGCTTGGACATTGAGTCGTACTCAATATTGTCCCTCTCTGAATAGGTACAGTACCTTTCTTAGAGTTTTCCATCTTGAACCTTTTCAAGATTTTGTCAATGTATGCACTTTGATTCAACCAATTAGCCGTCTTGATCTATCCCTATAGATCTTTATACCTAGAATATAGGCGGCTTCACCAAGATCCTTGATGGAAAAACAACTTCCAAGCCAGGTTTTTAACACCTTCCATGATTGGAATGTCGTTTCCAAACAGTAGTATGTCATCAACATATAATACTAGGAAGGCTATTGTGCTCCCACTAGCCTTCTTATACACGCAAGCCTCATCAGCGTTTTTGATGAAGCCAAATTTCTTTACTTCATTATCAAAAAGGTGATTCCAACTTCTTGATGCTTGTTTCAATCCATAGATTGATTTCATTAACTTGCATACTTTATTAGGATATTTTGGATCGACAAAACCTTCAGGCTGAACCATATAGACATCTTCCTCAAGATATCCATTTAGGAAAGCGGTTTTGACATCCATTTGCCAAATCTCATAATCATAATGAGCTGCTATGGCAAACAATATCCTTATAGACTTAAGCATTGCAACAGGTGAGAAGGATCAACCCCTTGAGTTTGAGTGAAACCCTTTGCTACAAGTCTAGCTTTGTAAGTATCCAAGTTTCCATGCATATCAGTTTTCTTCTTGAAAACCCACTTACTTCCAACTATTTTGGAATTAAGAGTGGCACAACAAGTTCCCAAACTTGATTGTCATACATGGATTGCATCTCAACGTTCATGGCCTCAAGCCATTTGTCACAATCCAAATTGGACACTGCATCATGATATGTGGTTGGTTCATCTGAATCCACCACATAGCATCCATCCATGAAAAATCCGTATCTATCAGGTGGATTACTAGTTCTACCACTTCTGCGAACGTTTTGTGTGTATCGATCAACCGCTTGATCATCCTCAACATCTTCACGTTGAGTGCTAGTTTCAACCAAACGTGCACCGGGCTGTGTTTCTTGATCCTCCTCAAGATCCACTGTTCTACTGCCAGTTCCTTCCATAAGGAACTTTGTTTCTAAGAACTCACCCTTTCTGGCAACAAACACCTTTTGTTCCAGTGGGTCATAGAAATAATATCCCATAGAATCTCTAGGATATCCAACAAATATACACTTGGTGGATCGGACATCTAATTTGTTTGGGGTGGGAGTCTTAACATAAGCCTCACAACCCCAGACCCTTAAGTACGATAGGAATGGAACTCTTCCATGCCATATCTCAAAAGCTGTCTTTTCCACCTTTTTGGTTGGGGTGATATTCAGAATACGGGCCACGGAGAGCAAAGCGAAACCCTAGAATGATAGAGGTAATGTGCTTCTAGCCATCATAGATCGAACCATATCCAATAAGGTTCGATTCATCCTCTCAGACACACCATTATGTTGTGGTGTTCCAGGTGGAGTGAGTTGTGAGACAATCCCACAACTCCTAAGATGATCTTGAAAAACATCACTTAGGTATTCACCACCTCTATCGGTGCGGAGAATTTTAATTGACTTGTTGAGTTGATTTTCCACTTCATTCTTGAAGATTTTGAACATTTCAAAAGCTTCATCTTTGTGCCTTAATAAGTACACGTACCCATAGCACTATAATCGTCGGTAAAGTAATGAAGTATCTTTCACCATTCCTAGTCATTGGCTTAAAAGGATCACATACATCCGAATGTATGATACCTAATAAATGTTTTGCCCTTTCGTTAGTTCCACTAAAGGGTGCCTTAGTCATTTTCCTTGTAAACAAGATTCACATACATCAATGAATCACATTCATTTGTTTTAAGAGACCATTCTTTTGAAGTGTTTGTATACGTTTTTGTTTATATGACCAAGACGGCAATGCCAAGGTAGGTATCACTCAATTCTAATTTAAGTCTTTTGGTGGTTGCTTGGTATATTGAGCTATCATATTGTACGTTTTCATGAACCAATTCATAAATACCATTACAAGGTATAGCCTTAAAATAAAATACATGATTTAAAGAAACATGAATATCATTGTCAACAAACTTGAAATCATAATCATATTGTCTTAAACGGGAAACAGAATTATGTTCCTAGTCAACTAGGAGCATATAATACATTGTTTAAAATAACTTCCAAGCCACTTGGAAGCTTCAAAATGTAGTCTCCTTGGGCTTCAACGTGAACCTTTGCACCATTGCCCATGAGGAGACTTATTTCCCCTTTTGCATAATGCTCATTTCTTTGAACCACTGCAATAAATTGCAATGTGAGTTCCACATCCGTATCTAATACCCATGTGTTAGAAGAAATAACATTTAGCTCAACATGTATCATGTAAATTATACCTGAGGTTTGCCCGACATCCCTTTTCTCTCAACTCTTTGAGATAGATTGGACAATTTCTCATCCAATGCCCTATCTCACCACATTTAAAGCATGGGTCGTTAACAGCAACCTTTTGCTTCTTCTCCTTGGGCTTCGGAGGTTCCGCCCTAATACCATCTTCCCCTTTCCCTTTGAGTGCCCCTTTCCTTTGGCAACAGTTGCCTTAGGAGGGGGTAGAGACCTTCTCCTTCTCCCACCTTCATTAATGGTGAGAATGGGTAAAACCCTTTTACCCATTCCCGCCTCAGCTGATTTGAGCATCGAATGAAGTTCATTTATGGTCTTGTCCCATCCATTCATGTTGTAATCATGACGAATGCCTCAAACCTTTTAGTTAGGCCATTAAGGATCAAATCCGTGGCCAACTCCTTTGAGACAGGACAATTTAGCCTTTGAAGGCGGTCGATGTGGCTTTTCATCTTAAGAACATAAGATGAAACTGTTTGGGATTCTTCCATCCGACATGCATGAAGCGCTCGAACCGTTTCGAAGCGCTCCACTCTAGCTTGTTGCTGGAACGTTTCCCGCAACTGAGTGATCATGTCATAGGCTCCATGGAGCTCATACTCATTTTGGAGTTCGGGTGTCATACTTGCTAACATTAAGCAAGAGACTTGGACGGAGTCTTCCACATATTTAACCCAATTATATAGGCCTCCACATCCTCCTCGTTAGGTTCATCGGGAATGGGATCATCAAGAATGTAGGCTCCGCTTTCTTGCTTGAGAACAATTCTCAAGTTGCGGTACCAATCCATGAAGTTGTTAGGTGTTAGGCGATCCCTTTGAAGGATTGCCCTAAGGGATTGGTTGTTTTGGTTAGGAACATCATTATTAGCGTTGTTGTTGTCGGCCATCTACAAGATTTTACAAAGTCCATTTTAGTAATCGTTGATATAATTGTATATCTCATTTATTAATACCCTTTATGTCTCATAGACTATTAATAAATAAAATTTTAGAATCCAATATTATATTTAAATATTGGTTAGGTGACCTTTATCCCATTATTTAAATAAACAAGGTAGTCATAAATGACAATTGCAACCTATTGCAACTTCTAGTGGTATGGGATCGTTTGAACATCTTATGTTTATAACGGCATGTTTATCCCATCAACACCTTTTATAAAAACACATTTTAGGTGATCCATTCAATATATTTTATAAATCAAGTCGTCCTACTTACACACACGTATGAGTTTACTACATAAGTGGTTAGGTGACCTTTGTGCCACAAACATGGTATTCTCACCTCAAGTTACAAGTTCCCTCAAAGTGTTAGGTGACCTTTATCCCACTAAGAGTTTGCAAGTGACCTAAGTGTTGTGTAAAAGGATGGTGTTTAACTTGTTTTCAAAAGGGATTTATAATTTCACAATTCTTGTTTTAGAAAATACCATGTACCATATGATTGTATGCATTCAACCATATGGTACCCATTTGGTTCTTTTTTTAAATAAACACCATTTTATTTTGCAAACCATTAACTCCTTTTATATAACCATTCTATTTTGCTTAATGATTTGTGAACCAATTTCTTGTTATAGCTTGTTCTAGTTGATACTTTGTTAATCACATCCAAATATTCCAAACAAAACAACATCATAAGCATTCAACCAAGCATAACCAAAACAATGCATATATGCATAACAAAGCATACTAAGTTGAGCACACTTGTTTAGCCAAAACAAGTGTGTCAAAAGGTCTTGTCCTAAGGTTAAGAACATGACACATGGTTGACAAAAGGAACTCCCACTTGAAACCACATCTTCAAGCATTCTCTTTGTCCATCTTTTCTTCAAATCTTGATCTTGAGCATCCTTACAAATATGTATCATAATACATTTTTCTAGTAAAGATAAACTCCTATTCTATTTATTACAAACCATATGAATGAATAGATTACAAAACAAGACTTGAAACAAACAAAAAAATATGCCCAAATGAATATAACATGACAACCAATCATTCAATCCAAATGGTCTAGGCTTTGTTATGCATAATCAACAACAACATGTTCAAACATACACAAGATAATCGATTTTGGCAGCCCCTTAGAGCCCATGTTCTTGGCCAACATAAACCAAGAACAAATGGGTTTAGAACATATAAACAAACATCTAATAATCTAGAGTTTTAAAGATCCTTATATGCATAAAGTAGCATCATTAAAACACCCAAAAAGAGGGCAAAATCCAGCCCTCTAACTCACGAATTTTGGGTGTCTAGCACCACAAAACCGTGAACTAGAAGAGAGAAAACATGTATGCATATGTATAAGTGGCTCTTGATGCCATTGAAGGGGATTTAACATGTTTATCAAAGCTCATATTCTCTTGTGTTTATGAAAACGCATCGGATTTATATTTTAAAACATGTTAATAAGATGATTATTAAACCCATTTAATAAAGAACCCCAAGCCATGGATCATTATACAAATGCATACAACAAAGGACATAAGATACTTAGAAGTATATACACCCTTGTAGCTTCCTAAAACCCAAAGATGAGAGTTGTGAAAGATGACTTTGTGGCTGAGTTTTCAACCAAGAAAACCTCAAGGAGTGATACCCCAAGCTTGTACAAACACCTTCCTTTGCTAGGGCTTGCAACACCAACTTGAAGAGCTCTCCTCTTGTTGAATCTTTTCAGCCAAGAACACTTCTTTTCAAACTGAAAATTCTTGATTCCTTTTGCTCAAAACCGAGATTTTGAGTAAGAAAGAGAGAGAAGCTTCTCTTGTGTGTGTGTAAGAGAATCAAGAGTATGCAAGAGTGTTCTTTTGTGGAGTTATTGCATGGCCTTGGAACCAAAAAAGGGGTTATCCAAGACCAAAGGGGCGGCCGATTTTGGCTCCCTTTTGTCTCCATCATGTTTCAAAATTTTAAAAAATATATATATACTCTTGCATCCTTATAATGTAAAATTAAACCATTTTAATTTTATATCACTAACACACACACTGTTATTTGTCATTGTTTAACTAATTTAAAAAATGACAAATAATCCCATATGAACAAATATATATAGATATATATATATATATATATATATATATATATATATATAATATATATATATATATAAACTTGTTCATTTGCAAAAGCAATGATTTAGAAAACCCGTTTTCAAATTGGTGTTTATATTTATTTGTTTTGATCTAATCAACAAATAAATATTTGTCGGTGTTTGTTTGGCTTGTTATTGGGTATGACCCGACTTGGATCATATCACACTAGCCACATCAATTTAATATGTATCTTGGACAGATCAATTCTTTCAGACCATGCGTATGGTTCAATCGTACGACTGGACCATACTTATGGTTCAGTCTTACGAATGTCCAATCACATCTCTCAGTCGCACGCTGGTCCATTAGCATGGCTCAGTCGTACAACTGCGTCTGATTCGCATATGCTCTTGCGAATGACCCTGTTTCATGTGTTTATAACATATCGGGTGTATAACATTAAGCCTAGACTATTCGACAAGCAACAAACAGACTATATATGCTCCAACACTACTTTATGTACTTTATCCTTTTTGTAATACATAAGGATATGAGCTATGGCATGTCATAGTCACAAGTCAAAAGGCAATCTGCCTTTTGACTCTACAATTGATTTTGTGTGTGTCTGGTCAATTGTATCAGCTGGCTCTCAAAGTATAGCCGGCTGTAGGATGTTGTATAAGTATCTCATGTTCTTATATCTTTCGAATATGCTTTTGTAACACTTGTAATAGAACATAGAGAAGGGAATATACTGCATTCTTGAAAACCAAACACTTGTGTTCTGTCACATATATTACTTGTGTTCTTAGTGTCACCACTTGGTTAATCCAGTTTGCTGTTTGATCTAAGTTTAGTTTATCTCCTCTTTGTGTTGTTGTGTTGTAACTCTACACCCTTCAACGATCCTGCATTTGGTATCAGAGCATTCCAGGCTCTTGATATAAGATCTCACCATCTTTAGATCCCTTACACACACAAATACTAAACTTTTCAAATGGCAGCCATTTCCAAAGCTGATATGGAAACTGGAACCATGAACAAGTCCCCACTGATCACTCTTGATGAGTTTGACACATGGTGTTTAAGAATGGAAGGTTTCATCAGGTCTCTTAATTCAAGAATGTGGGAGTCTATTGAGAATGGACCTTTCATACCCAGCACACCTTCTGCTACTGGTGCTGGTATGATCCCCAAAGATGTGGCTAACTACTCTAATGAAGATAGGAAGAGAGTAGAAATAGACAGAAAAGCCATGATAGCTCTTCAAACTATCGTTCCAAACTCTGTGTACAGAGGTTTCAAGAAGTGCAAAACAGCCAAGCAGCTGTGGGATGCACTGAAACTGATGTATGAGGGTTCTTCTGAAGCCAAGGAGAACAAGAAGGATCTCCTGAAGCAGCAGTTTGAAAACTTCACCTTCAAAACAGGTGAAACCATGACTCAGCAGTACTTTAGGTATGTTGAGATTGTGGATACCCTAGTGGATGGAGGAGTTTCTCTTAAAAATAGAGACATTGTAAGGAAGTTTATGTCCTCACTTCCTAGGTAGTGGACACACTACTGTGTGGTGATCAAGAGAACTGAAAATCTAAAAACTCTTACTTTGACAGAGTTGTATGGGATTCTCAGTGGATACCAGATGGAAATGAACATGCGAGGTTCATCTGGCAACTCCAACAATCAAATGGGTTCAACCCTACATGTGGTTGAAAGGGACAACATAGAACCCAAAAATCATCTCTTATGCTACCCTGACAACTCACCCAAGGGTCCTTTCATCACCTTCCCAGAGACACCAAAGGAGAACTACACTCAAGGAAGCCCATTCCAAGAGACAAGCTCCTCTCATGCTTTTGTGTCTTCTGATGAAAGCTGTGGCAACTCTCGTTTCACTCTTGAAGACTTGGACTGTATCCATCCAGATGATCTAGAATACATGGAAATAGTCCAGCAGATGGCTCTTCTCACTCACAGAGCCAAGAAGTTCTACAAGAGGACTGGAAGGAAGTTTCCAAGCAATGCAACCAGTGAAAAGTTTGGACTGGAAAAAGGCAAAGTCAAGTGTTACAACTGTAACCTGATGGGCCACTTTGCCAGAGAGTGCAGGCACCTAGAACAAATGGTGGCCAACACAATCCAGACCAAACTACACTGATAAAGCCCTCCATAATGAGAAGTCAAAGCAGCAAGCTGCTGTTACTGTTGAGAAGGAGGCTTTGACGGGGCTTTCAGGTGGAAGATGCTTCTCCAAACCAAGCACTGATGGCAGATCATGATGAAGCCAAGGTATTGGAACATCTCTGTACTCCTGAATGCATTGCTAAAGTTAACAGGTACAAGTCCTATAACTTGGAACCGAGATCTGATGTTGAGTCCTTAAACATTTTAAAATCTGCTTTTCAAAAGTTTGAAAATGATTATAAGCTAAAAATAGAGGACTTAGAGAAAACCATTTCAGTTCTAAAACATGAACACACAGATTTTAGGACTCAAATTAAAGATATCATAACCAAGTTCATTGAGTGCCAGGCTGAGCTTGTGATCAGCAAAGCCAGGGAAGAAAAGAGCGTTCTTGAAGAGGTGACCTTCAAGAACATGATATCCTCATCCCTGCACAACAAAGTGTGCTATCAAAACAGACAGGGGCTGGGATCCAATGAGATAGCTCCTCCACACACAATCTTGTCAGTAAGATCTCCTAGGTGTGGAACTTGTGAAGATAAGTTTCCTCTCATAGATCCTATGAGTGAGGAGGATGAAGAAGAGATATTGAAGAATCCCTCTACAAAGAGTGAAGAGGAGGATTCCAAGAAGGGCCACTATCCTTCTGAGGAGAAAGTGAAGACTGTGATGACCAAGTCCATGAGAAAGAACTTGATCAGAAAGAGCAAAAGATAGGCAAGGAAGGCTCACGAGATCAAGGCTACTTTTGACTCTAAGCAGAAACAAGTTTTTATTTCTGCAAGGTTTAAAGTGGTAGGGACTGAAGACATCAACCAAAACTCCTCTGCTAAGAGTTCTGGTTCTTGTTCAACTCATCTCAATAGCAAGAAGAAGACTGATCTACTGTGTACCACTGCTGCACAACCTGGACCATCAAACTCCAAGCATAGTCCTCAGCCCAAGAGGACTGTCTCAGCATCTGCAAAGATGAAGGTGAAGGGAAGTGACCAAGACAGTCTCACTCTCAAGACAAGGCTCTTGTGAAGAAGAAGATGAATTGTGTTATGTGTGACAGCACCACTCACATTGCAAAGGATTGTCCCTTCATCCTAAAGGTACTGTCCATATGGCCAAAACAAAGGCTTCAAAGAGTTCTAAGAAGATTCAAGCTTCGAAGGAAAACCAGTTTCCTTCGGAAGTTCCAAATCTAACAAGAAGGGAAGTGGAAAATTCTCTTCGGAAGAATATTTGGTCTCGGAAGAAAGGAGTTCTTCCGAAGCACTGGAGTCTGCTACAGTGTTTGTAGAATCTTCTAAAGGTTCAGTCATCAAAACTTCTGATGCTCCAAAAGCTTCTAATGTTTTGAAGGTCAAGTCCAAGACTCCAAAGGTGGTGTGGACGTCTAAGAAAGACCAAGTGACTGAGATATCTCCATCAAAAACAGCTCAAGATCCCCTTAGTACAACCATAGGATCTATTATTGTTAAATTACCTTCTACAAATGAGCCCAAGAGAAGCAAGGCTTGGGTTTCCAGAGGTAACTAATCATTCTCTTTTGTGCAAGGATAGCTGAAGACAGACAAAATGTTGGATCATAGACAGTGGCTGCTCCAGGCACATGACTGGCAATAGCTCACTACTCCAGAACTTTGAAAGGATTGATGGAGGACCTGTTGCTTTTGGAGGAGATGAAGGTGTTACATTTCTGGAAGGGGAAAGGTCACAAATGGTATGCTCAACATAGAAAAGGTAAACTTTGTAAAGGAGCTTGGATACAATCTTCTGAGTGTATCTCAATTTTGTGATCAGAGTCATAACATGCTCTTTACTGAGCATGAGTGCATTGTTCTTAAGCCTAGTGTGGTCATTCCTTATGAACATATCCTACTTAAAGCCCCCAGGAAAGGAAACATGTATAAGATGGATCTGCAAGAAACCTCTCCCTCTGGAGAAGTTTCATGCTTTCTGTCTAAAGCCAATAGTGACGAGTCTTCCTATGGCATAAAAGAATATGCCATGTAAACTTTAAGAACATGAATTAGTTAATTAGGCATGACTTGGTAACTGGAATGCCAAAGAAAGAGTTTACAAGTGATGACACTGTGTTGCATGCCTGAAAGGGAAGCAACATAAGGTATCTCACAAGCCTAAGGAAAAGAACTCAATCACTACTCCCCTACACTTGTTACATATGGATCTCTTTGGCCCCACCAGTTTAATGAGTTTAGGAAGGACCTTATACTGTCTAGTGATCACAGATGACTTTACAAGATTCACTTGGGTTTTCTTCCTTAGAACTAAGGATGAGACTCCTGAGATTCTAAAAAATTTCATCTTGAAGATTGAGAATCAATCTGATCACAAGGTCAAGATCATAAGATGTGATCAAGGAACCGAATTTAAGAACCATATCCTTGACACATTCTGTGATGAAAAGGGTATTACAAGACAATTTAGTGCTCCCAGGACACCTCAGCAAAACAGTATTGCTGAGAGGAGGAACAGGACACTGATTGAAGCTGCAAGAACTATATTGTCTGACTCTAAACTTCCCATCACCTTCTGGGCAGAGGCAGTCAACACTGCTTGCTATGTGTAGAATAGAGTTTTAGTAGATAAGACTCATGGCAAAACTCCTTATGAACTTTGGCACAAGAGGAGACCTTTCATTGGTTTTCTCAGGTCATTTGGATGTTTGCTGAGAAATCAGATGATGGACACTTTATTGGATACGCTTCCCAAGCTAAGGCTTATAGAGTGTACAATCTCAGAACTAGAATTATTGAAGAGTTAGCCAATGTGACTTTCAATGAACACACACCTTGTGTTACTGGTTCTGGTCCGGATTGGTTGTTTGATCTTGATTTGGTTACTAACTATTTTAACAAATCTTGTGAGAATGTTTCAGGATCTGTAGAAAATTTGAATACAGATGATCCTGATCCAAGATTTGAGCTAGGAAGATCTTCAAGACATATATCTTCAGCTCCAGTTGGAACCACTTTTGCAAATGAGGTTTCTATCAGCCCAACAATGACAAATTCAGCTGATACATCTGGCATGCCTTCAAATTCCAGCTCAGAGGCTCTACAACCAGATAAGAACACCTAAACTGTGGAAGAAAACAATGGTGATGGTGACAGTGACCAAGAATTTCTCTATGTCACTAACCACACCATAGATGAGAACATCAATGATGTCACACACTGCTTGGATCAAGTTTCACTTGAAAAGTGTGCTGATGTGGTAGGAGAAACATCTATGCAAGATCTAAAGTTTTCAAATTTAGATCTTTCTTAACAACTTGCTGTGATCCCTCAGCTTAGGATCCACAAGTCTCACCCTACCACAAACATCATTGGAGATGTTCTCTCAGGGGTAAAGACAAGAGGACAAACCCATGAAGCAAATGTTTGTCTTCACTCTTGTTTTCTATCCCAGATAGAGCCAAGAAAGTTGATGAAGCTCTAAAGGATGGAAGTTGGGTGAAGCTATGCAACAAGAGCTGCTTCAATTCAAAAGGCAGAAAGTTTGGAACCTTTGTCCTCTTCCTTCTGGGAAGACTACCATTGGAACCAAATAGTGTTTAGGAAAAAGAAAGATGATAGAGGCGTCATCATCAAGAACAAAGCTAGATGGTTGTTCAAGGATACACACAAGAAGAAGGGATTGACTACACTGATGTCTTTGCTCCAGTGGCAAGATTAGAAGCTGTTAGGATATTCCTGGCATTTGCTGCATCCAAGAACTTCAAGGTCTTTCAACTTGATGTGAAGTGTGCCTTTTTGTATGGAGTGATAGATGAAGAGGTTTATGTTAAACAACCACCTGTTTTTGTAGATCCTGATCATCCTTATTATGTCTGCAAGCTTAACAAAGCTCTCTATGGGCTGCATCAGGCACCCAGGAAGTGGTATGAGACACTGTCTGAGTATCTCTGTAAACATGGATACAGGAGGGGTACTATAGATGGAACTCTCTTTATCAAAGGACAAGGAAATGACATATTGCTAGTTCAAGTATATGTGGATGACATCATCTTTGGTTCAACTAATCCAAAGCTCTACAAAGACTTTGAGAAGATGATGAAAGACAGATTTGAAATGAGTGCCATAGGGGAACTCAATTTCTTTCTAGGAATTCAAGTGAACCAAGTTGAAGATGGCATCTTCATAAGTTAGTCAAAGTATGTTCAGGGCATACTCAAGAGGTTTAATATGACTGACTGTAAGATTTCTAAGACACCATAGCCAGAAACCACTCTCTTGGTCCTGATCTTGAGGGGGAGTGTGTAGATGAGCATTTATACAGGGCTATGATTGGGTCTCTTATGTATCTTACTACTAGCAGGCCTAATATCATGTTTGCTACATGTATTTGTGCAAGATATCAAGCCAAACCTAAGATATCTCACCTTATCACTATCAAGAGGATTCTAAGATACCTCAAGGGTGCATCAACACTTGGCCTATGGTATCCCAAGAATTCTAACTTCAATCTGTATGCCTATACAGATAGATTATGGTGGTTGCAACATGACTGCAAAGTCTACATCTGGGGGATGTCAAGTTCTTGGTGGAAGGGTTGTCTCATGGCAATGCAAGATACAATCATGTGTCTCTACATCAACTGCTGAAGCTGAATACATTGCTGCTGCAAGCTGCTGTGCTCAAGTACTTTGGATTCAAAATCAGATGCTGGACTATGGATTAAACTTTAAGGAGACTCCCATTCACATAGACAACAACAGTGCTATCTCAATCACAGAGAACCCTGTGCAGCACTCAAGGACAAAGCACATCAATATCAGGTATCATTAATAAGAGATAACTATGAAAAGGGATTAATTAAACTAGTCAAGGTTCACACAGATGAACAATATGCTAATCTATTTACAAGGCTTTTGATTAATAGAGATTTAAATATCTTATATCAACTATTGGGATGATCAACCTTGAGTAGATCTTTGTTAAAACTAATTATTATTATTTCTTTAAAATTCATGTGTGTCCTAAGTTGTCTAGTTCATCACTTTCATAAGCTCATGTTTTCTTTAGATGAAAATTTCTTTTTGAAGACTTTTCTTAGATTTTTGAAAATTTCTGATACTTCAGAAGTTATGTTTTAACTTCAGAAGTAAATCATGCCTTCAAAATAAATAACTGTCTAAGAAGTTTACCTTCAGAAAAGTTTTAAAATTTATCTTCCGAAGCTTAAATATTTGTCTAAGACACTTACTTATTTTTAAGGACCATTTACTTCCGAAGCAAAATTAACTCTCGGAAGCTTTGTTAGTTTATACACAAAGCACTCAAGCTTTAAATTTTCTTCCGAAGCAAAATTTTCAAATCTCCCAGGAAATTTTTCCGAAGTCATTTTAGCTTCGGAAGCTTTTTAATTAAAACTTCCGAAGATAATTAACCTATGGAAGCTTTTTGACTTCCAAGAAAACTACTTTTTGAGCAAAAAGTAAACTACTTTTTCAAAGGTGGGACCGACATCCGGATTTCAAAGTTTATCCTCTTTCATTAAACTTTATCTGAAATCCTTATCACATTTAAACCCAACGGTTTCCCCCTCTTTCTACCATCTGTTCTTCTCCAAACCTAAAAACCCAAATTCTCTCTGAAATTTCTTTCTTTCTTCTTCCTTCGTCCTTAAGCTACTTCAAAATGGCCAACCTTGCTCACTGAAATGATCCCAACTTTACCATGCAGCTACACAGACAACACAATCAAGTTGCTCTGTTATGCTCTGAGAAAGATCCTCATTTCTCAGAGGTTTGTCGTTTCTTGTCTCTGTCAAACAACTTCACCTCCCTCACCATTGATCCTCCACTCTATGTGGATCAGTTGCTTGAATTCTAGAAGACTTGCCAAGAGGTCATTATGGATGTGGAGAAGGCACTGTCTGCCACAGTGCAGGGGAGAACAATCTTCATCACTCCGGCCATCATCAACCGACATCTTCAGCTGGATGATGAAGAAGGTGAGGTGTTCTTCCCAAAGGAAGCTGTTAATCATTCCTTTGAGCAGATGGGGTATGAGGGAGATTTCTCTGTAAAGACCTTCAGGAAAGGGAAGGTCTCATCCTAATGGAGATTCCTGCTCCTTGTGGTCATCCACAACTTATCAAACAAGCATGGTGATTGGGACTAGATTCCAGAAGATCTCTCCTTCATAGTCCATGGAATGGTTCAAGGGGTCAAATTCAGGTACTCTCAGTTTGTTTATACAAATTTGCTTGCTAATTTAGACTCCTTAGAATATTACATGTTTCCTAGATATGTCCAGTACATTCTTAACTGTGAACTGGGCTCACAGTTAAGGGAAACAGGTAACATTCTTAAATTGGGACAGATGAAGCTTGACATCTTTAAAATACTGAGAAAGTCCACTGTTGGATTCTCTAGGGTAGAAACAACCCTAGTCCCAAAAATTTTAAAGCTCATCGCTCAAGGTGACAACCTACCAGCACAAGCTAGTGTTGAACCCACACCTGCTACTTCCCAACCACCCACACATCCTCAAATCTCCATCACCTACCAAAGAAAATACAAACGAACCCCTGCTCAGACTATTCAGTCTATGGAGGTTCCCATATACTTACCCATACAGGAAGAAGTGGACACTGGAGCTCCCACTTCTCTTGAGGAGTAGACCACTCCCATCTCTTCAAGAATCAGTGCTGAGGTTCCTCATGCTCAGCTTGATGAGCTTATTAGCCCTACTTCCTTAAGTCATCACTCTAAGTCTCAACACTCAAGTGATCAACCTTCAGGGGATAGTTACCATCCCCAGCCTATAGATCTAACCATCCCATTCCCAACCTGAATTCTATACTGATGAAGATATAGGTTTTAGTGAGTATAATGAATCTCTCTTCTTTCCCTCTACTCAAAGAGAGATGAGTACTACTGAGTCTCCTACATCTATCCCACATCAGCCACCTACAACTGAGGTGAACACTCCTGAACCTGTTCAGGATGTCCATATAGAAGACGCTCTTACTTCTGAAAGTGATTACATCATTAAGACCTCAACCATGGCAACTCAGCCCACTGACATCTCAACTGAGACTGGCAGTGAGCAGAGGAAATCCAGTAGCCAAGAACTTAGAACTGGTCATGAGAGAAAGGACTCTGGTCCAATCTTCTCCACCCCTAGTGATTCTTCTGATGAAGATGAGGGGGATCTGAGACTAAAAGTGCAAAACCTGTCTAAAACATGCACTTACCTAGTCTTAAAGGTCAGTCACCTTGAATCTCAAGTGACTACCTTACAACACAGTATTAATGATCAGCAACTTCAGATTTCATATCTTAAGGAAAAACTAGCTGGGAGACCCTTAAGGAGAGCTCAACCAGGAACACAAGAACCTATGGTTGTGATTGACCTATCCTCAAGCTCACCTATGCAAGTGGGTGATGCTACAAAAAGGGGGAGAAAGTCATTACAGCCACAGAACCTGGGAGTTTCTTTGAGAGAATGGACATTGAGGACTTACCATCCTCACTTGCAACTGTGCATTCTCAGCAACCTCCTCTAGTTTACATTGATATGGACTACATAGACTCCTTCATACAGAGTCTGTTGAGGATGGGATACCAAGAGCTATGTCACCTTCACCATCCTTCAATCACATTATTGGGTGGAGGTATGACAACAACAGGAAGGCCCTCATTATCATAAGAGTTTAAGGACAGCAAGAAGTCTTCAATTTTCAGAACTTGGACTACTATGAAGGTTTGGATCTAGTGAACATGCCACTTGTCAACCCAAGCCAATCAAGACAAGCTGACAGACTAGCTAAAAGAATCCAAGACAGGATCATTGCAGGGTTTAGTCTAAGAAGGAGACTAAGGCAATCAAGCAATGTCATCGGTCAACTGGATGTTGAGGCAGACCCTAAGCTCTCTCCACCCTGAGTCACAAAGGTCTGAAAGTGACAAAAGGAAAAGAAAGATGACATCTAAGGAGATTGAGGAGGAGGAGAGAGAGAGAGGAAAAGGAGGCTAAGCGGAGAAACTTCCTCTACTGAGTCTCCAAGACTCATGGAGTCTGCAATCAGGGCTGCCCCCAGACCAGATACTCAGAATGATGAGTTAAGGGCAGTGTGACATCCGATAAATTTCTGTTACCAAACTCCGTTAGTTCCGTTAAGTCTTGTGTACACGTGTCGTGAGCACACACACTAGTTGTCGTTTAACGTTGGTGACCTAATAATAATGGATAATGATAATTTGATGTGAATCTAACTGATTATGCGAGTATTGGGTTATGTTTATGTGTTTACACATTTTTAAAAGGTTAATTAGAAAATTAATCGCGTAACGCGGAAAACGTGCCTATATATTCGTATGTCTTGTGTTTTTATAAAGATAAGATATATAATGATTTTCATAAGTTTATATCTTTATATTATGAAGTTAAAAACACTTTACAAAGAGTTTAAAGCTTAGTTTTTATAAAATACAAATTACAAGGGTTAAAAGGGTAATTATGTAAATTAAAAATTAACAAAACAAAACCCTAGCCCCACACCCACCCCTTTCGGCCGCGACTTCCTTCCCCACACTCTCCCTTTGCGAAAATCAGCCTAGAACAAGCATCTAAACCTTGATTTCATTCGATTACAAGGTGCACAACTTGTTGGAATCATCAATTGCAAGTTATAACGCGTTTAAAGGTTAGATTTTTCTTGTTTTTGTGAGTTGTTGTTTAGGGCCGAACCCTAATTTGTGAATTGGCCTTCATGGAGTCGAAATAATATTGGTTGATGATGTTAGTATGTTAGTTAGATTGTATACATGTTAGTTAACGTCGATTATGCATGAATTCTATGTTTTTAGTGGATTGATCATGAACCTTGTGTATGAAACAAACCCTAGTTCGAAAATGCTATGATTATGCATGATGGATGATTGCTTGATGAATGTATGATGATTAGTATGTTGTATGAATGTTAGGATACATTGATTTTGCAAGAATTGGTGAATTGGACTTCGTGTTCATAGGTTAGTAATAATAGTAACTTTTTTGCATGTAATGATGATCTAGTGATGGATTGATGTTATGGATGTGTTCATGATGATGATTAGATGCTAGATTGTTGTTATGAATGCTAGAAATCTTTGAATGGTTGTTGTTGATTCATTGCTTGCCAAAAGTAGAAACTTTTGTTTATGAAGATTGTTAGATTATGGTGATTAGGTGATATTGATCATGTCTAGATATTGTATGGAGCTTGAGATGGTATAATTATGATGAATTCATGAATACATTGGATGGTTGATGGATGTGGGATGTACTTTCCCAAAAGGGAAACTTTATTTGCATAACGTCTGAAAAATGATAGCTTGAACATGTTTGGGATGTTAGGAGCATGTTAGTATGATCATGGATGAATTCTAAGGTGATGAAACATGTTAAATTAGTTGTATGGGATGTTTTGGATATCATGGATGATGTTTGGACTTGATGATCATGTATGATGTTGGTGTTGATTAGTAGTTAAGACATCATGTTTGGGACTGGAAATTGATTGTTTTGATGTGTTTGTTGAATGCAATGCATATGGTTAATAAAGATGGTTATGATCATCATACACGCGTGCGAATCTGAGGCCCCTACTTAGTAGGATGGTAGGGTTTAGGATGTGAAGTCGTGAGTGGCTTCACATGGCATGTAGTGAGTGGTTTGATCTTTGTGTGATATGTTAGTTGTGTATAACTAGTGATTATGTTAATGTTCTAGATTGGCATGACTTGTATGAAACTTGGTTGTATGATGATCTAAGTGTTACACCTGGATGATATAGCATACATATGATCTATTTGAATGTTAACAATACATGACTTATGTGTATGATTACTTGAATGGTTTACAACACATAAAGTCACCAACGGGTCAAACGGGTCAACTTGGTCAAACATGTCTGTTTTGTTTGAAACTTGAGTCCTTGGTTGTAGTGTACTTAGGGTTTCACATGTTCTTTGATACACGTACTCATGTACTTATATGATCTAGGTAACCTCTGAAGGTTGTCTGTCTATTCTGTTTGTCAAGTCAAACTCTAAGTATCTAACGCATATCAGGTGAGTCATGCCCCACTTTTTATTTACTCTCTTAGGAGAGATAGCATACTAGTAAATCACGAACGCTTTATGTATTTAGTTGTGTACAATATTATATAGTGTTGATATCATGGAAAAGTCCTCACACTTTCGAATTGTTAATATTGATTAGCGGGGAAATTTGGGTAGTACTACTGGGTCTGACGAGCCCCACCTGTGTGACTCGAGGTCAATCGGGTGCAAGTTGTCCTAATGAACATTGTCACGAACTGTTAAGTCGTGGCAGGAGGCAACAACGTAACACAGTCAGCTTCAATTGCGAAATCACTATGAAATAATATTATTGTTAATGGACTAGCTATCTGTTACAATAGGCTACTTGTACATCTCTATATTAAACTGTTTATGTTTGAATATCTCTTGAACTCACCAACCATGGTGTGACATTTTTAGTATGCTATTCTCAGGTCATTAGCTTGCTTGCCATAGGAGGACTGCATGGTCAACTACATTCTATGACACGGTCTTCAAGACAAATTTTATCATTTTAATAATTATGATTACTCTTTTGGGATTGGCACGTGTTTTGCCACAATTATACTTTTTTTCTTTGGGTTGTTTTCAAAACGCTTCCGCATGTTTAAATTATTTACTTTGGGTTGATTTCATTAAAATATGGCATATAGAGTCGTTTGAGTAACAATTGACTGTGATCCTGGTTTGTTCACACGCCTCGCGGTAAAACTCCGCAAGTGGATTTTGAGGGTGTGACAGATTGGTATCAGAGCCTTGGTTATAGGGAACTAGGTTGCATACACATAGACTATAACCGCACACAGTTAATTAGTTACCTATGCCTTATTCTCATCTACTGTATACTCATTGGCATACACGTCGCACTCTCTGCAGCATGGCATCATCTTCGAGAGCTCCGGGGTAAACGACCTGAATCACCTACACGATCTGAATCCCCACCTCCCACACCTATACCTGATGATGGATTCGATTGGCCCCGACTAGCTTATCCCCGAGAGGAGATTGACTGGGATCAACCATTTGCATTGATGAAGCATGACCCTCCGCGAGACTGGGTTCCTATCCTAGATTTGTTGATCATATTATGTTTAGGGAGCACGTACCTGTCCCGAGGCCCAGGACTAGGAACAATGCCGACCAACCCATGCCTTCACTCCCATGAATGGTGCAATCCAACGAGCAACTGATTGCTGCACTAATGGTTATACTGCATACGGAACAACATCGAGTAAGACGGCTCACGAGTGATGTCTGTACACTACAGCAAGAGGTGTACAACCTGAGACATCAATTGGATGAACTCGAGGAAGAACACGGGAAGACCCTGAACGGTTGTCACCATATGCAAGATGGTCTTATGGCACTCCAAGGGCGCGTGACTGCTCGTGAATAGTGGACGCCGTAGCCGATAATAGGATTGCCATTTTAGAAGCTCAACTAGCGGCACTTCAGATTACTATAGCTCCTGCTCCTGCAGCAGACCCTGAGGATGAGGAGGATCCCAAGGAGGAGGAACTGGAGGAGATGGAGGATGATAGTGATGGGTCAGATGTTGTCGATTGACTTCCTTATATGACTTAGACTACGTAGTGTTTTCTTTTTGAAACCTATGTGGGAAGGGTTGTTTCCCCACACGAACGACAAACTTCAATTTTGACATTGCTAAATACATTGTGACTCATTGCAATTTATTTACTTTGGTTATTATCTTTGTTATGAATGTTGTGGTTGTGATGATTCGTTATTTCTTTTGTTTACTATTTACTATGCTTCAACGATTAAATATGTTTGATGTTACTCATTATTGTATTTGTGAATGTAAAGTGAAAAGAATGGATGCCCGTGGACGTGGACGTGGACGTGGTCGTGGACGCGACGTGGACATGTCACCGGAGAACAGGGGGTGGTGCTATTAACATGACTCCCGCAGAATTGGCTGCTCTAATAACGAGCATGTTCAGGGGCGGTGGCTGCTGCCCACGCGGGTCAGCCAGCAGGTAAACAATGATAGAAAGATAGATCTGATAACCTTATAAACTGTAGGGATGTCTGATTAATGTGTGTTGTGTTAAAACAGGACCACCAGTGTGTACCTACAAGTCCTTCATGGACTGTAAACCACACACCTACAGCGGTACGAGGGTGCTGTAGGGCTTATACGCTGGTTCGAGAAGACTGAGTCTGTTTTCTCCAAATGTAACTGTCCACCAGCGCATCAGGTAAAGTATGCCACCGGGACTTTAAGGGTGCTGCTCTGTCTTGGTGGAACGCGCAAGTCCAGATGCTTGGACAAGCGATGGAGAATGGACTTCCATGGGAGGAGTTCAAAGCAATGATGACCGAGGAGTACTGTCCTCGCAGCGAAGTATAGAAGTTAGAGATGGAGTTCTGGAAACTGAAGATGCAGGGCTCAGAAATTGAGGCTTACACCACCAGAACCCATGAATTAGCAACTTTGTGCCCGGGAATGGTAATGAGGTGCATAAAAGGATAGAGCATTACATACGGGGATTGGTACCTGAAATCTTGAGTATGGTAACTGCTTCCAATCCAGCCACAATTCAACAAGCCATCCAGCTAGCTCACAGGCTAACTGACCAAGCCGTGGAGCAAGGACGTCTACCCAAACAGGGTGCTGTGGCAAGCGTGCCCGACAAAAAAAGAAAGTGGGATAATGCTAACAACACGAAGGCATCATCATTTCCAGTGGTCAACCTCAATCTCAAGAGCAACAATAGCCGGTTCAGCAGCAACGGAGGTTTTACAATAACCGTAACCCCAACCAGATGCCTGCAAATAATCAAGGACCCAGTGGTTATGGTGGGAGACATCCGAAGTGCACTCGGTGTAATTACCATCATGTGGGAAGGTGTGATAGTTTCAAGTGTCAACGTTGTGGAAAGATTGGACACGCTGCAAAGGATTGTGTCATGGTGAACTGGTAAGGAGCCACAACAACCTCAAGAAACTCCCAAGGTTGTTTTGAATGTGGGAAAGAAGGGCATTACAAGCGAAACTACCCACAACTAAGGAGGAATAGAAATGGCAAAACATAACAACAACAACACCAACAACCATGGTAACAACAACAACAATGGTAATAATAACAACAATGGTGGAAATGGTACTGGAAATGGCGGCAATAAAGATGGAGCCAAGGGGAGAGGCTTCGTCATTGGCTCAGGTGAGGCTCTAAATGATCCCACAACTGTTACTGGTAAATTCTCTGTTAATGGTTGTTTCGCTACGGTACTATTTGATACTGGAGCTGATAGGAGTTTTGTGTCCTTAAAGTTCTGTAGTCTTTTAAGTGATACCCTCTGCCTTAGAATCTAAATACACTATGGAATTAGCCGACGGTAAACAAATCCATGTAACACACATCCTTAAAGATTGTAAGATAGAACTTGCTGGTCATACTTTCACCATAGATCTCATGCCTGTTACGCTGGGGAGTTTTAATGTTATGATAGGCATGGATTGGCTCTCTAGCAAGCAAGCGGAACTCATATGTCATGAGAAGATCATACGGATTCCGGTTGGTGACCAAATTCTTACCGTCAGAGGTGATAGAGTGGTGCTGTGATAGGCATCATCTCATTCATGAAAGCCCAAAAGTTGTTACGAAAGGGCCGTGGGCTATCCTAGCACTTGTAACGGATAAGCAAACGGAAGAAACGAGAATGGAGGATATTCCTGTAGTACGTGACTTTCCAGAGGTGTTCCCAGAGGATCTCCCTGGATTACCACCTCATCGCCAAGTGGAATTCCAGATTGAGTTGACTCCCGGCGCAGCTCCGATTGCTAGGGCACCTTATCGGTTAGCACCGAACAAACTACAGGAGTTGTCGTCACAACTTCAGGAGCTTTTGGATAAGGTCTTCATTCGACCTAGTACATCACCTTGGGGAGCTCCTGTTCTCTTTATTAAGAAGAAGGATGGCACATTCCGGATGTGCATCGATTATAGAGAGTTAAACAAGGTAAACGTTAAAAACCGATACCCTTTACCTCGTATTGATGATTTATTCGATAAGCTTCAAGGATCAAGCTATTATTCGAAGATTGATTTGAGATCTGGTTATCATCAACTTAGAGTTCGAGAAGAATACATTCCGAAGACTGCGTTTCGTACTCGTTATGGGCACTATGAGTTCTTAGTCATGCCTTTTGGGTTGACTAATGCACCTGCTGTGTTCATGGACCTCATGAACCGCGTGTGCAAACCTTATCTTGATCAGTTTGTAATTGTGTTCATCGATGATATACTGGTATATTCTAGGACCAAGGAGGAGCATGAAGAGCACTTACGAATGATCTTGGAACTGTTGAAAAATGAGCAGCTGTATGCTAAATTCTCAAAGTGTGACTTTTGGATAAGGGAAGTACAATTCCTAGGTCATATCGTTAATGAGAAAGGAATACACGTCGATCCTGCGAAAATTGAGGCGATAAAGAATTGGACTACACCCAAAACGCCAAACGAGATAAGACAATTTCTGGGATTAGCAGGATATTACCGACGACTCATAGAAGGATTTTCTTAGATCGCACAACTCTCACAGCCTTGACTCACAAAGGAACGACATACAAATAGAGTGAGAGTCAAGAATCAGCTTTCCAATTATTAAAACAAAAACTCTATACTGCCCCGATATTAGCATTACCAGAGGGAACGGATGACTTTGTGGTGTATTGCGATGCATCCATTCAAGGATTGGGTTGTGTCTTGATGCAACGAGATAAGGTGATAGCCTACGCCTCGAGACAACTAAAGGTTCATGAGAAGAACTATACCACCCATGACTTAGAATTGGGTGCAGTAGTTTTTGCCTTAAAGATCTAGAGACATTACTTGTACGGTACCAAGTGCACTATCTACACTGATCACAAGAGTCTTCAGCATATCTTCGAGCAAAAAGAGTTGAATATGAGGCAGCGACGTTGGGTGGAACTACTAAATGATTATGATTGCACAATTAAGTATCATCCGGGAAAGGCGAACGTAGTTGCCGATGCCCTAAGCAGGAAGGAAACAGCTAAACCCCGACGGGTGCGAGCTTTACAGCTTACGATCAGTACCCAACTGCCCGAGCAAGTTAAGGAGGCACAGATAGAAGCTTTAAAAGTAGAAAATATTGGTTCTGAGTTGCTAAGGGGAATGGAGAAACAGCTAGTGGTGAAAGAGGATGGAATTCGGTATTTCATGGATAGACTTTGGGTGCCTGTTCATGGAAATCTGAGAGATTTAGTATATGCGAGGCACACAAATCTAAGTATTCTATACATCCTGGATCTGACAAGATGTATCATGACCTAAAGGCGCACTATGGTGGCCCAACATGAAAGCGGATGTAGCTATGTATGTGAGCAAGTGTTTGACCTGCTCGAAGGTAAAAGTGGAATATCAAAAACCGTCCGGACTGTTACAACAACTCGAGATTCCAATATGGAAATGGGAACAGATCTCCATGGATTTTATTACTAAGCTACCCCGGACTAGTACTGGTTGTGACACTATATGGGTTATTGTGGATCGATTGACAAAGTCTGCTCACTTCCTGGCAATTAAGGAAACTGATAAGATGGAGAAATGAACCCGATTGTACCTTAAAGAGATCGTTTCGAGACATCGTGTACCGATCTCAATTATTTCCGATCGTGATGCTCGTTTCACGTCATATTTCTGGCAATCATTGCAGAAATTTTGGGTACACGGTTGGATATGAGTACTGCATATCATCCACAGACGGATGGTCAGAGTGAACGTACTATACAGACGTTGGAAGATATGCTACGTGCTTGTGTGATTGACTTCGGGAATAACTGGGAAATTCACCTACCATTGGTGGAGTTTTCTTATAACAACAGTTATCATACTAGCATACAGGCAGCACCTTTCAAGGCGCTGTATGGGAGAAAATGTCGATCACCAGTTTGCTGGGCAGAAATTGGTGATAGTCGATAACAAGTCCCGAGTTAATTCATGAGACGACTGAGAAGATTGTACAGATACGGAACCGTATGGCTGCAGCGCGAGACAGACAAAAGAGTTATGCTGACAAGAGACGGAAACCTTTAGAGTTTGAAGTTGGTGACAAGGTTTTGTTGAAAGTCTCACCATGGAAAGGCGTAGTTCGATTTGGCAAACGAGGGAAATAAATCCGAGGTATGTTGGACCATTTGAAATAGTGGAAAGAGTAGGTCCAGTAGCCTATCGATTAGGCCTACCTGATTCGCTAAGTGGAATCCATGATGTATTCACGTATCAAACCTGAAGAAGTGCATAACTGATGAAACGACGGTCGTACCACCAGAAGAAATTCAAGTGGATGAACAATTGCGCTTTATTGAAGAACCAGTGGAGGTGACGGACCGTGAGGTGAAAACACTTAAGCAAAGCAAGATACCTATTGTTAAAATCCGTTGGAATTCGCGACGTGGACTAGAATTTACATGGGAACGGGAAGAGCAAATGAAGCTTAAGTACCCTCAACTATTCGAAAGGACGATGCCAGCAAAAGAAGGTATTGATTTAAATTTCGGGACGAAATTTCTTTCAACATGGCTATGATGTGACAACTCATCCAAAACTCACTCGATTTCTATTTCTGTGTGCCAATGCAGTAGACCAGTGATGGAACACTCTCACCATGTCACGCAATTTTCGGGACGAAAATTCTTTCAACATGGGGATAATGTGACATCAGGTAAATTTCCGTTACCAAACTCCGTTAGTTCCGTTAAGTCTTGTGTACACGTGTCGTGAGCACACACTAGTTGTCGTTTGACGTTGGTGACCTAATAATAATGGATAATGATAATTTGATGTGAATCTAATTGATTATATGAGTATTGGGTTATGTTTATGTGTTTACACATTTTTAAAAGGTTAATTAGAAAATTAATCGCGTAACGCAGAAACGTGCCTATTTATTCGTATGTCTTGTGTTTTATAAAGATAAGATATATAATGATTTTCATAAGTTTATATTTTTATATTATGAAGTTAAAAACACTTTACAAAGAGTTTAAAGCTTAGTTTTTATAAAATACAAGTTACAAGGGTTAAAAGGGTAATTATGTAAATTAAAAATTAACAAAACAAAACCCTAGCCCCACACCCACCCCTTTCGGCCGCGACTTCCTTCCCCACACTCTCCCTTTGCGAAAATCAGCCTAGAACAAGCATCTAAACCTCGATTTCGTTCGATTACAAGGTGCACAACTTGTTGGAATCATCAATTGCAAGTAATAACACGTTTAAAGGTTAGATTTTTCTTGTTTTTGTGAGTTGTTGTTTAGGGCCGAACCCTAATTTGTGAATTGGCCTTCATGGATTCGAAACTAATATTGGTTGATGATGTTAGTATGTTAGTTAGATTGTATACATGTTAGTTAACGTCGATTATGCATTAATTCTATGTTTTTAGTGGATTGATCATGAACCTTGTGTATGAAACAAACCCTAGTTCGAAAATGCTATGATTATGCATGATGGATGATTGCTTGATGAATGTATGATGATTAGTAGGTTGTATGAATGTTAGGATACATTGATTTTGCAAGAAATTGGTGAATTGGACTTCGTGTTCATAGGTTAGTAATAATAGTAACTTTATTTTGCATGTAATGATGATCTAGTGATGGATTGATGTTATGGATGTGTTCATGATGATGATTAGATGCTAGATTGTTGTTATGAATGCTAGAAATCTTTGAATGGTTGTTGTTGATTCATTGCTTGCCAAAAGTAGAAACTTTTGTTTATGAAGATTGTTAGATTATGGTGATTAGGTGATATTGATCATGTCTAGATATTGTATGGAGCTTGAGATGGTATAATTATGATGAATTCATGAATACATTGGATGGTTGATGGATGTGGGATGTACTTTCCCAAAAGGGAAACTTTATTTGCATAACGTCTGAAAAATGATAGCTTGAACATGTTTGGGATGTTAGGAGCATGTTAGTATGATCATGGATGAATTCTAAGGTGATGAAACATGTTAAATTAGTTGTATGGGATGTTTTGGATAATCATGGATGATGTTTGGACTTTGATGATCATGTATGATGTTGGTGTTGATTAGTAGTTAAGACATCATGTTTGGGACTGGAAATTGATTGTTATGATGTTTGTTGAATGCAATGCATATGGTTAATAAAGATGGTTATGATCATCATACACGCGTGCGAATCTGAGGCCCCTACTTAGTAGGATTGGTAGGGTTTAGGATGTGAAGTCGTGAGTGGCTTCACATGGCATGTAGTGAGTGGTTTGATCTTTGTGTGATATGTTAGTTGTGTATAACTAGTGATTATGTTAATGTTCTAGATTTGCATGACTTGTATGAAACTGGTTGTATGATGATCTAAGTGTTACACCTGGATGATATAGCATACATATGATCTATTTGAATGTTAACAATACATGACTTATGTGTATGATTACTTGAATGGTTTACAACACATAAAGTCACCAACGGGTCAAACGGGTCAACTTGGTCAAACATGTCTGTTTTGTTTGAAACTTGAGTCCTTGGTTGTAGTGTACTTAGGGTTTCACATGTTCTTTGATTACACGTACTCATGTACTTATATGATCTAGGTAACCTCTGAAGGTTGTCTGTCTATTCTGTTTGTCAAGTCAAACTCTAAGTATCTATACGCATATCAGGTGAGTTCATGCCCCACTTTTTATTTACTCTCTTTAGGAGAGATAGCATACTAGTAAATCACGAACGCTTTATGTATTTAAGTTGTGTACAATATTATATAGTGTTGATATCATGGAAAAGTCCTCACACTTTCGAATTGTTAATATTGATTAGCGGGGAAATTTGGGTAGTACTACTGGGTCTGACGAGCCCCACC
This sequence comes from Flaveria trinervia, assembly GCA_025506515.1. Lineage (NCBI taxonomy): Eukaryota > Viridiplantae > Streptophyta > Magnoliopsida > Asterales > Asteraceae > Flaveria > Flaveria trinervia. The sequence continues at coordinate 75,138,911 of CM046443.1, forward strand.
TGTGTGACTCGAGGTCAATCGGGTGCAAGTTGTCCTAATGAACATTGTCACGAACTGTTAAGTCGTGGCAGGAGGCAACAACGTAACACAGTCAGCTTCAATTGCGAAATCACTATGAAATAATATTTATTGTTAATGGACTAGCTATCTGTTACAATAGGCTACTTGTACATCTCTATTATTAAACTATTTATGTTTGAATATCTCTTGAACTCACCAACCATTGTGTTGACATTTTTAGTATGCTATTCTCAGGTCATTAGCTTGCTTGCCATAGGAGGACTGCATGGTCAACTACATTCTATGACACGGTCTTCAAGACAAATTTTATCATTTTAATAATTATGATTACTCTTTTGGGATTGGCACGTGTTTTGCCACAATTATACTTTTATTTCTTTGGGTTGTTTTCAAAACGCTTCCGCACTGTTTAAATTATTTCCTTTGGGTTGATTTCATTTAAATTATGTCATATAGAGTCGTTCTGAGTAACTATTGACTGTGATCCTGGTTTGTTCACACGCCTCGCGGTAAAACTCCGCTAGTGGATTTTGAGGGTGTGACAGGCAGTCAGGATCAACTATCTGCAGACTAGGAATTATGACATAGATAATGTCATTTCTCTCCCCTTAGATGAATTGAATGAGCTGGTTGATCTGGAAAGGTCAAGAGAGAAGAAGGAGGCAGAAGATGCAGAATTCCTAGTACAAGTCAAAGAAGAGAGAAAAAGAAAAAGACTGTACAAAGGTATGCCTACCCTCTCACCAGTTCAAGAAAGTCCTGAACAAGAGGATGTGGTTCAACAAGAACCTCAGGTAGATAAGGAAGAAGACAGAATCAAGATGATTAACTACCTGAGTGCCACATGCCTCTATCAGACAGATGCACTCCTTCCCTTACCTTATGACTATATTGAGTTTGAGTATTTAAAACAACTTGAGCTTGAGTTAGTCAAGGAAAGAAAGACAACAGAGAAGAAGGTGAGGGAAGAACTTGCAAAGTCAAGAGCCATCATCCAAAAGAGCATGAAGAAGTCTGCTGATAGGCATAGGATGATGAGCTTCTTGAAGCTGTATGGATTCTCCGGAAGGAGACTTGGACCCATGTCTCTATCCACTATGGATGAGCATATCAGGGTAATCAAGCAGAAGATTAAGAGTAGAGAGCTCACTGACTTACACTCCACTCCAAGTCAGGCCCCACCTGAAGTGGAGGTTAAGGTTGAACAAACAGACAAAACATAACCCGGACCTCCTGCTAATGCTCAGCAAGCTTTATCTTCTGATCCACAGCAGGGTCAACCTCCCTCTCCATCTGAACCTAAGAGAGAGGAAGTCCCAACTGAGAAAGACAATGAAGATCAATCTGGTGCTGTAGGCCAGTCTTCTCAGTTAAAATTTGGAAAGAGAAGGAAAAGGATGGCTTCTAAACCAAAGTCTAAGAAGAAGAAGAAGCCTGCATCCCCTTCTGAACCTTAGGATGAATCAGAACAGCCTGAGGATGTGCAGCCAGAGGATGCTCAATCAACTCCAACTTCAGTAGCTCCTCTAGCATAAGGAAGACCCATCTTGTCTTGGACATACACCACAAATCCAGAAAGGTGGCATGTTACTAGAGATCAAGGCATTAAAGACATGTATACATAGTAAGATATGTTTCAATTGCCTCTGCATGACCTCTTTGACATGAGAAGACACTTTGACAGCCTGAAGGATCCTAATCATCTTATGAAGAAAGGAATGGTGATCATCCTAATGAAGACTGTTAATATCTGAAGTTTTCTAAATGTTTTGGCAGCATCAGCCTAGGGGGAGTTTCTAGAGATTAGTGAAGAGGCTGATGCAACCTAAACATTTTTAGTCTTTCCTGCATGCTGCACAAGTGCATTGAAGTGGAATGCTTCAGAAGTTTCACATGTGCAACAGAAATACTCTAAGTGTGAAATCTTCTGAAGCCAAGACCAACATCTTCCGAAGCCAAGACCAACATCTTCCGAAGCCAACGATGAAGTTTTGCGAAGCGAACGATGAAGTCTTCCGAAGCCTCAGAGACAAATTCTTGCGAAGCTTCAAGTTCATGAAGACAAATTTCTTCCGAAGACTTTCAGTAACATGCTTTATCTGATGTACTGTTCCATAAAGCTGGACACCTTTCCGCTGCAACTCTGCAAGTCACCAACTAACATGGTTTGGTGAAAAGGTCCATGCTTTTGGTAACTATACATTGAGGTCTTGAGTCTGTAACTTTTTACTTTATGTACTTTATCCTCTTTGTAATAGATAAGGATGTGAGCTATGGCATGTCATAATCACAAGTCAAAAGGCAATCTGCCTTTTGACTCTCCAATTGATTTTGTGTGTGTCTAGTCAATTGTATCCAGCTGGCTTTCAAAGTATAGTCGCTTGTAGGATGTTGTATAAGTATCTCATGTTCTTGTATCTTTCGAATATGTTTCTGTAACACTTGTAATAGAACATAGAGAAGGCAATATACTGTATTCTTGAAAACCAAACACTTGTATTCTTTGTGTTCTGTCTCATATATCACTTGTGTTCTTAGTGTCACCACTTGGTTAATCCAGTTTACTCTTTGATCTAAGTTTAGTTTATCTCCTCTTGTGTTGTTGTGTTCTAACTCTACACCTTTCAACGATCCTGCAACTTTGCATGTTCATCTCCATCTGGTAACCACTGAGAATCCCATACAACTCTGTCAGAGTGAGAGTTTTCAGGTTCCCAGTTCTCTTGATAACCACACAGTATTGTGTCCATTGCCTAGGAAGTGAGGACATGAACTTCCTTATAATGTCCCTGTTCTCAAAAGGAACTCCTCCATCCACAAGGGTATCCACAATCTTAACATACCTGAAGTATTGCTGAGTCATGGTTTCACTTGTTTTGAAGGTGAAGTTTTCAAACTACTAGTTTAGGAGATCCTTCTTGTTCTCCTTAGCTTGAGAGGAACCCTCATACATCAGTTTCAATGCATCCCACAACTACTTAGCTGTTTTGCATTTCTTGAAACCTCTGTATACAGAGTTTGGAAAAGTAGTCTGAAGAGCTGTCATGGCTTTTCTATCAATCTCTACTCTCTTCCTATCTTCATGAGAGTAGTTTGCCACAGCCTTAGGGATCATACCAGCACTAGTAGCAAAGGGGGTGCTAGGTATGTAAGGTCCATTCTCAACAGACTCCCACAGTCTTGAGTCCAGAGACCTGATGAAACCATCCATTCTTAGGCACCAGGTACCAAAATCATAAAGAGTGATTAGTGGGGACTTGTTCATGGTTCCAGTTTCCATACCAGTCTTGGAAATAGCTGTCATTTGTAAAGTTTAGTATTTGTGTGTGTGAGGGATCTTAAGATGGTGAGATCTTATATCAAGAGCCTGGAAAGCTTTCACACCAAATGCAGGACCGACAAAGGGGGTTCACTTACAACACAACAACACAAAGAAGGGATTAACTAAACTTAAACAAACAGTAAACTGGATTAACCATAATAAGATACTAAGAACACAAGTAATGTAAGTGGCAGAACACAAGAGCAAGATACACAACGAAATGGTTTTCAAGATTGTAGTATATTGCATTCTCTATGTTCTATTACAAGTGTTACAAATCATATCCATAAAGTTACAAGAACAAGAGATACTTACCCTACATTCTACAGCCGTCCATACTATGAAAGCCAGTTGGATACTATGAAAGCCAGTTGGATACAATTAACTAGACTCGAAACAAAATCATTTGTAGAGTCTAAAAGGCAGATTGTATTTTTGACTTTGTGACTATGACATGCCATAGCTCACATCCTTACCTATTATAAAATGGATAAAGTACATAAAGTAGAAAGTTACAGACTCAAGACCTTAATGTGCAGTTACCAAAAGCATGGACCTTTTCACCAACTCATGTACGTTGGCGACTTTACAGAGATGCAGCAGAAAGGTGTCCAGCTTTTTGGAAAAATACATCTGATAAAGCATGTTACTAAAAGTATTCGGAAGATATCTATCTTCAAGTGTGGAGCTTCGGAAGAATTTGTCTTTAAAGCTTCGGAAGATATTGGTCTTGGCTTCGGAAGATTTCACACTTAGAATATTTCTGTTGCATGTGTGAAACTTCCGAAGCATTCTTCTTTAGTACTTGTGTAGCATGCATGCAGAAAGACTTTGGTTGCTTCAGCCTCTATACATTTTCTCTACAATCCATAACCTCGATCCAACCCTTCTCATCCTCTCGATCTTTATCGCTCTAGCTGGTCGCATAATTATTTGTCTTCTTGTTTTCAAAACATTGAAAGCTCATTCGACATCTTTTCTTGCGAACTCTTGCAACTTTTTTTTTCTTTTGTATTTAATTGAACTAGAATATGACTTTTCAAAAGTTAGACAAGGTAGGATATATACGTCAGCTAGATAGTATCCTCCTTTATACGGATGTCCGTTAACATCAAACGGATATATCGAGGCGGTTTTATTCGATTCTCGCATAAAGATTGTATATTGATTGATTATATTAATGTCGTTGTTAGAACCGATTACACCAAAATAAGCATGCCTAATCTACAAATCTTGTAACGCGATGGCTTCGAGAATCACCGTTGGACCATCTTGATCACCTCGATAATATTGTTCTCGCAAACGCGTAGCACAATTTCTCCATTCTCAATGAGTGCAATCAATACTACCAACATGCCTAGAATGACATGCCTATATTGACATGTAACGTACAATAATGCAATGTCATGACTAGTGGTCCTTTGTAAATACTCATCATCATATAAGTCAATAATAGTGTTGCAAAAATATTCAAGACATTCACGAAAAGTCTTAGCAGATATTGCTAAATATTCGTCGTATGTGTCGGTGAATTATATGTTGCAAGTTGACGTATTGCCAAAGTACACTTTTGTAGCAGCGTGAAATTTTCTTTCCACCTTCCATCGAACCCTTCGTTAAATAATGGATAGTTGTTGCGTATATTTTCAACAAAGCGTAGAAATAAATCTAAAGGTACCCAAAATCCATTTCTAAACATGTCGTTTGTGTTTTTTGGGTTCTCCACAAAATAATCGTTGATAATAATTTTAGTAGCCGCAACACGATCAAGTTTTTAACATATTTGTTCTCAAACTTTTACCATCGTCGACATGTTCTACAAGAACTCTCTAAAATTTCAACCCGTCAAACAGGTAACCATCCGAAGAAGATGAGGACGGAATAAATATATATCACATGATAATTTTTAAAAATTGTTGGTGAGTAGAGTAATTAAAAAAGATTTATTTGAATTGGGGTGTAAAATTTGAGTTTTAAATTGTATTTATCGCATAATATTTTTTTTGCCAACTAGCCGTTTTGTGGGGGGAGGGGATGCTCGAGCGGTAAAAAAATCCATAAAGTGGTGGGGTGTGTCACGGTGACTTCCCGTGGCCTGACGGGTGTTATACGGCGCAACTGCCCCCGCAACCCTTATTATCAATATTTAACATGTGGGATTAGTTTACACAAAATCTTGAAACAACTAAACGAGATAAGAGTTGAAACGACAAAAATCAAAAGATGAAACATTCAAACTTCTTTCCTCAGTGATGTAATATTTGATTAAAGCTACCAAAGAAACAAGTCAAATTGTTTCGATTCGTTTCCCTATCTAAAAAGGACGAAAGGAGTAAAAAGATTAATTTACTGAACACTCTACGATAGCATTTTGAACAACTAAGCAATACAACCAAAAGTAGCAAATGTTATTTAAAAATTAAAATGTACCTGATCAATTGCAGAAGTGTTTTTACCATGGTGGTATCTTTTTTCTAATTAGATCTTTGATACCAAAAGATCCACAAAGAAAACTTTGTATCAAATGTAATTAATATGATTATTCTGTAAATATGAGTACAATTCGAAAGTGTAGCAAAACACTTGCTATTATACTCCAAACGCAAAACCATGTAGCATTATAGAAAACTTTTCAAATTATATCGTGTATTAGCTGTGGATTTACAAATCTGTTGATTCTAATTACAACTGACGGCAAATCCTATGCCAAACAAAGCAAACCAATGCTATAAACTTAATAGAAATGACAAATTATCAATTACATAACTTTAATTTAAATCATCACCTCCATGAGAGCTAGAACCAACTTTAGAATGCGAAAGGATCATAATCGTGACAAAGAAAAAAGATAAAATAGGCACAAAATCATATATTTACTTCTGAAATCTGGTTAATCGGTTCCGTTCTTCCTACATAAGCTTGTTATCACGACTGAAAATGGAGATGCGTACTACAATAAAAGCACTATCATTGAAAAAGTAATTTACAGGTTACATTTAACAACGATGAGGTATCTTATCTTAATCAATTCTGATTCAAAAACACTTATTAGCTGGTCCATATTTATGCAATACCTTCATATGAGAAACTCATCTCTTCACAACGTAACACACTACCAACAAAAGTATAAGCGGTAGATTGTAGAAAACTAGCCTTTATGGATTACAATATCAAGTGCAAAACAAACATTCAAATCATACGAAAAATACAAAGATGGGAGAACTTCAAGATTATGGATAAAATCTCATCGCGTGAAAACTCAAAGTATATAGATGTTTTTTCCTTTGTATTTTGTTATGTGTCTGTCATTTTGTAAAAGTGCTCTGAGTATAATAGAGCAGAAAGTTGTGTGATAGGCCACCCGAGGGAAGTTCATCTCAGGTGGATCGAGCTTCAAAGATTTAAACTTCTTTAGCATTGTAATTGTTTGATTAATAATATTTGATTGAGTTTGTTTGAAGTTCATTGATATCACATACGCACGCATCCGTCTTAATTTGATTATCAAGTGCAACAATACGGGAAAATCAAATCAAAATGAAGAACATCAAGTTATGAGAAAAGTTCATGTTGCCTCGCGAGAATAACATCTCATGCGAAAGCTAGTTTTGTTTAGTATCAATAGTTAGCTATTGATGTAATTAAGTAGCTTTTGGTTATTTTCTAATTTTCATACTTGTAATCACTCAAAATCAGAGAACAATATACTTGAGAAGTTAATTTACATTTATACGTATCTTCTACCTTTCAATCTTAATACCATGATGATTATATTCTACGTTCTTATCACGAGATCAAGCTTATGTTATTGTTCATCCCTACATAGAGAGATGCATGAGTATCGTAAGATAAACGCATTCATTGTATATGAATTGAAGACACTGATTTTACGGACAAAGAAAAGAGTGTCCAGCAACATGATGACATTTCGCAAACAACAAAAACACGATAATTGATCAAATAGACAAGAAAGCAATTGAGTATGATATAAATTAATATATCATTAAAGATAAACCCTAGATTAGGGAAACGAAAATCAAGCTATATTCAAAGATAAGTGAACTTTAAAGAAATTATAATATATAATGTTTCTTTATACCTACCCCGCTGGTGGTTCCACATAGCAATATGAAGCTACTCAGTCATTCTAATAGACAAAATGGCCATAATCATTCAGTTCGTAGACTATTAACAATTAAACAGAAAGGGTTGATATTTACAAATATATTGAACAAAATCACAATTACTTAAAACAAAGAGTTAATTACATAATTGGTCCATATAGCTTGCTCATATTGTAATATTAGTCCCAACTTTTGAAAAATTACAAGTTTGGTCTCAACTATTGACCAAATCGTAATATAATTGGTCCCTAACACCAACTTTTGTTAAGTTTCTTTGTTAAGTGGAAGTGGAGGTGAAAAGACTAAAATACACTTAAATTAAAAAACAAAATACTATAATAAATGTGGGACCCACTTTTATAATTAATTAATTAAATATATACACTAATATATATATATATATATATATATATTATATATATATATATATATATATAGTTAATGTGTATACATATATCAACCACCACCGCCGTGTCTTACTACAACTCTCCAACCACCACCACCACCACAATCCAACCAATACCACTATATGATCAGCACATCATAGTTCGATCACCATTACCACCAAGTCACCACCACTATAGTCTTACCATCACCACCACAATCCGACCACCACCACCACCGTCTCATCACTACCACCTATCCACCCCTCCCCTTCGTGGCCAACACTACCCGACAGCCACAATCGTTTCTCAACCACCACCATCACCAAAGCACCACTATCACCGGTGTTTTTGTTGGAACAACAACCACCTAACCATCCCTGTGATCAAACCACTACCCTCACTAGTTCACACTGATTCGTTCAATTGCCATTTTACCGTTGCTATAATGTCCGCTACAATCGTGACCTAAATTAACCATTGTGATAAAAAATCAGTGATGCTCTAACATCATGATGATGATGAGGATGACGCTAGCAGATGGTGTTGACAATGATGGTGGTGGTGTTATTGAGTTGACGGTGTTGTAATCGAACAAAGGAGGCAGAGGAATGATTATTGATTCAAACTGGGGGATAGGGTGGGTTAGGACTTAAATCAAAACCAGGAAAGCGTAGGGCACCGACGGTGGTGGTGTGCGGCGGTTATGGTGTGTGGTGGTGGTGTTGTGGTGGTGGTGTTGTGCTGGCGGTGTTGTGCTGGCGGTGTTGTGCTGGCGGTGTGTGCTGGCGGTGTTGTGCTGGCGGTGTTGTGCTGGCGGTGTTGTGCTGGCGGTGTTGTGCTGGCGGTGTTGTGCTGGCGGTGTTGTGCTGGTGGTGTTGTGCTGGTGGTGTTGTGCTGGTGGTGTTGTGCTGGTGGTGTTGTGCTGGTGGTGTTGTGCTGGTGGTGTTGTGCTGGTGGTGTTGTGCTGGTGGTGTTGTGCTGGTGGGTTGTGCTGGTGGTGTTGTGCTGGTGGTGTTGTGCTGGTGGTGTGTGCTGGTGGTGTTGTGCTGGTGGTGTTGTGCTGGTGGTGTTGTGCCGGGAAAAAATGAAGAGGAAGGGGATGGGGTGGGTTGGTTTTTAAATATATTATTAAAAGTATATGTTCCACATATAATGTTTTGTTTTTTAGTTAAGGGGTATTTTAATCTTTTTACCCTCACTTACCTGAAAAACTTAATAGAAGTTAATGGTAGGGACCAATCGTGTTATGGTTAGGTAAACAGTTAAGAACAACTTGTAATTTCTTAAAGTCAAGACCAATATTACAATATGGGCAAGCCAAGTGGACCAATCGTGTAATTAACTTTAAAACAAACTTGCAATTAGAAATGACAAGCAGTGTGCCGAGACAAGTATCCCAACATCCATCTACAAAACCATAGTAATTAGAGAAAAAAACACGTAGATCAATTGTTAGCAATATAGACAAGATCAATGGCGAATCACTAAGGGGGTAGGGATAGTATGCGCTACCCCTAAACTCTCTTTTCGAAGTGAAATTTTTTTAGTTTATAAATCGTTGTATGTATGAGGATATCCTTGAGCAAAAATAAGAATACACCTCAAAAAGAAAATATAAAATTCAAATTAATACAAGATAAATAGCCCAAATAAAATTAAGATTAACATCTCATTCAAATTAAAGACCAATCTCCCATTAATTTATATTATAATAATATCTAATCTTTTATTAGTATGTTATTGATACATTCAATTTATCATCTCTATATCTTTCTATACATACATATAGATATATGGAGAAAGATAGAGACAATAGGGTGTCTTAATAACATAAATGAGTGTTTGTATAACTCAACCATTTTTTATGTATAATGACATTGTATTTAATGCTTGGAATGTTCTTAAAAAATAATTTGATTTTTTTATTTTTAACCCAAAGTTTTCAACTTTTGCAACATTACCTCACTTAATTTGGTTTTATACTTCTAACCTAAAACTTTTTATTCTCTTACAATTTCAGTAACAACATTTTAACTTTAAACTTTTGTTCTAATACTTTTCATCTTTCACAAATTTTCATTTACATTTCATTCTAAGTTTTGTACTAACACAACATAACATCCAACTGTGGTTCAACATTTTATTATGTTTCCCTTTGTAGTTCGTTCTAAATTTTGTGAGTTAACACAATGACACGTGCATGTGTGGTTAAATGTTATACATCTATCTTTTTCCGTTTGATAAGTTTGTTGCAACGCACGGTCCTACATCGAGATTTGTTTTTAAAAGTCTAAGCTATATCTTATTACTATTTTTTGTTTTACATATTTGTTTAGATCTTCAGTTGTTCTAAACGTTTTGTGTTACGCCCCAACCTTAACGGCGAAATCATCGAGATGTGAGGGTTAAGATTGTTCACAACCACATAACGCTCTCTTTGAATAGAACTATTATTATCATAAATTTTAAAAGTGAAAATTACAATCATAAGTCTCAAACATGAAATAAACAAAACATAAGTCTAATAATCCAAGACATTTTATTCATTAATCTAGGTCCAAATCCTAGATGTGAGCAACTTCAAGAGATGACATCAAACAGGAGCGTTTCCTGAAACATATTTGGTGAGTTTCGAAGGGTTTAATATACATAAATATATCAAAAGATTTACAAGTAGCAATTCATATCAATGGTTATGAATTATGCAAGTTTATAGAACATATATAGCTACAATCAAATCTTGACCAAGATTAAGATTACAAGTTTATAACGATTAGCTAAGTGTACTTGGTTCCCATGATGAACAAGTGATACATCATTAGGAGCCGGCAATACATCGGCTTAGCACCAAATAGGTTTTTCAGGCCCACAGATTTATGACGTCACCAGTCTAGCAACGGTTAATGATTGTCAGCATATAATGTATCTCATATAAAGCTCATAATAATACAAATAACCATGACAAAATATAAGTATGAATTGCATGTGCGTTACAAGTATAAAACATTTACAAGTGTAAGTTGATAAGGTTAACATGTTTTAGCCCAAAAAAGTGTGAAATAATAATAAAGAGGGGCATAAAAACTCACATGCAAATAAGTATATATATGATGATTAATAATGCAGGACAGGTAAAGGGTGTACACTTACAACACAACAACACAATAAGGAGAGTGTAAAGAACACTTAACTAATCAAGCAGTGAAACTGGTTAACCTTTTGTAATGATACTAAGAACACAAGTAAATATGAGACAGAACAAGATAGCAAAATACACAAGGAGATGGCTTTCAAGATTGCAGTATATTGCCTTCTCAAGTTCTATTACAAATGTTACAAAGCATATCTTGAAAGTTACAAGTACTTGAGATACATATACTACATCCTACAGCCGGCCATACTTTGAAGGCCAACTGGATACAATTGACTAGAAACAAAACAAAATCAATTGTAGAGTCAAAAGGCAGATTGCCTTTTAACTAGTGACTATGACAAGCCATAGCTCACATCCTAATCTATTACAAAAAGGATAAAGTACATAAAGTAGAAAGTTACAGACTCAAGACCTTAATGTACAGTTACTAAAAGCATGGACCTTTTCACCAACTTATGAAAGTTGGTGACTTTATAGAGTTACAGTGGAAAGGGGTCTAGCTTTATGTAAAGTACATCAGATAAAGCATGTTCACTAAAATTCTTTGGAAGAAATCTGTCTTCAAGTGTTGGCTTCGGAAGACTTTGTCTCTGATGATTCGGAAGGCTTCATATTTGGCTTTTGAAGATATTGGTCTTGGATTCGGAAGATTTCACACTTAGAATATTTCTGTTGCTTGTGTGAAACTTCCAAAGCATTCTTCTTCAGTACCCATGTGCATGCATGCCGGAGAAACTTTGGGTGTTTGGGTTACATCAACCTCTTTATTATAATCTCTATAAACTCCCCGTAGGCTGATGCTACCAAAACACTTGAAGACTTCAGATATTGATAGTCCTCATTAGGATAATGATCAACCCCTTCTTCATGAGATGATCAGGATCATTCAGACTCTCAAAGTGTCTTCTCACGTCAAAGAGATCATACAAAGGCGGATTGAACATTTCTTGTCATGTGTAGAAATCCTTAATTCCTTGATCTCTAATGACATGCCACCTTTCTGGATTTGTGGTGTATGTCTAGGACAGGATTGGTCTTCCTGATGCTAGAGGAGCTGTTCGATTGGGATATGAAGGAGCATCCTCTGGCTGCACATCCTCAGGATGTTCTGACTCATCCTGAGGTTCTGAAAAGGATGTTTCTTTCTTCTTTTTTCTCTTTGGCTTTGAAGCCATCCTTTCTTTGCTTTTGTTCCTTTTAACTGAGAAGACTGGCCTGCAGCACCTGATTGATCTTCTTTGTCTTTCTTAGTTAGGTCATTGTCTCTTATAGGTTCAGACGGAGAGGGAGTCTGACCCTGCTGTGGATTAGAAGATGATACTTGCCGAGTCTCAGCAGGAGGTTCAGGTTGTGTTGTCTCAGGTTGTTCAACCTTAACCACCACTTTGGGTGGAGCTTGAGTTGGAAGGGAGTGTAAGTCTATCTAATCTCCACTTTTAATCTTCTGCTTGATTACCCTGATATGCTCATCCATAGTGGACAGAGACATAGGGCCAAGTCTCCTTCTGAAGAATCCATACAGCTTCAAGAAGCTCATCATCCTCCGTCTATTTGCAGACTTTTTCATGCTCTTCTGCATGATGGCTCTTGACTTTGCAGCTTCATCCCTTGGTTTTCTTTTAGTGATCTTTCTTTCGTTGACTATCTCAAGTTCAAGCTGTTTGAGGTACTCAAATTCAATATAGTCATAGGATAAGGGAAGAAGTGCATCTGATTGATAGAGGCATGTGACACTCAGGTAGTTGATCATTTTGATCTTATCTTCTTCTTTGTCTACCTAAGGTTCTTGTTGAACCATATCATCATGTGCAGGACTTTCGTGAACTAGGGAGAGAGTAGGCACATGATTATACAATCTTTTCTTTCTTCTTTCTTCTTTGATTTGTACAAGTAGCTCTGCATCTTCTGCCTCCTTCTCCTTTGGCTTTTCCACGTCAACTAGTTCATTCAATTCCTTTAAAAGGAGAGAAATTGCATTATCATTGTCATAGTTCCTGGTCTGCAGGTAGTTGATATTGACTACCCTTAACTCATCATTCTAAGTATCTGGTCTGGGGGCAGCCCTGATAGCAGACTCCATAACCCTTGTAGACCTAGAAGATGAACTTTCTCCCCTTAGCCTCCTTTTCCTCTCTCTCTCCTCCTCCTCAGTCTACTCATATGTCATATTTCTTTTCTCTTTGTCACTCACAGACCTTTGTGACTCAGGGTGGAGACAGCTTTGGCCTTCATTGCTTGGTGTAGCTTCCAAGCTCTGGCCAGAAAGAGGTTGAGAAGCACCTTCACTAGCAGGTGCCTCAAAAAAGGTATGAATCTCTGCAGTAGTTGATGATGATGAGACAGGTCTCTCAGGTTCTGCCATTGGACCTTCAGTCAAGGTTTCCCCTATGTGGCTAATCTTAGGGTATGCCTCAGCATCCAGTTGACCGATGGCATTGCCTGATTGCCTTAGTCTTCTTCTGAAGCTGAACTCTGCAGTGATCCTGTTTTGGATTCTTTGATCCAGCTTGTCTTGATTGGCTTTGATTGACAAGTGTCATGTTGACTAGATCTAGACCTTCATAGAAGTTCAAGGTCTAAAATTTAAAGACCTCTTGCTGTCCTTGAACTCTAAGAATGATGAGGGCTCTTCTATTGTTATCATATCTCCACCCAATGATGTGATTTGAAGTTGATGGAGATGACATTGCCCTAGGTATTCCTTCCATAAACAAACTTTATACATAGGAGTCTATTGGGTCCATATCAATGTGAACTTTAGGAAGTTGCTGAGTATGCATAATTGCTAGTGAGGATGGTGAGTCCTCAATCTCTATACTTCCTGAAGAACTCCTAGGTTCTATGACGGTAATGACTTTCTCCCCCTTTTTGGTAGCATCACCCTCTTGCACAGGTGAGCTAGGAGTTAGGTCAATCACACTCGCAGGTTCTTGTGTTCCTGGTTGAGCTCCTTTTAAAGGTCTCACAGCTAGTTTTTCCCTGAGATGAGAAATCTCAAGTTGCTGATCATTGACCCTGTTTTGCAAGGTAGTCACTTGAGATTCAAGATGACTAACCTTGGCGACTAAATAGGTGCATGTTCTTGATATTTTTTGCACCTTTAGTCCCAAATCCCCTCATATTCATCAGAAGAATCATTGGGGGATATGATGATTGGACTAGAGTCCTCTCTCTCATCACTAGCTTTAGGTTCTTGGCTACTGGATTTCCTCTGCTCACTAGCAGCCTCAGTTGAGTTTCCATGGTTGAGGTATTAATGATGGAATCACTTGCAAAAGTAAGAGCCTCTTCCATATAGACATCCTAAACAGGTTCAGAAGTATCCACCTCAGTAGTGGGTGACTGATGTGGGCTAGATATAGGAGATTCAGGAGCACTCATTTCTCTTTGAGTAGGAAAAAAAAAAGAATCATGGTACTCACTGAAACCTAAATCTTCATCAATATATAAGTCAAGGTTGGGAATTAGTTGGTTTAAGTCCAAAGGCTAGGGATGGTAACTGTCCCCTAAAGGTTGATCACTTGAGTGTTAAGACTCAGTGTGATGGCTTAAGGCATTTGGGCTTATGAGCTCATCAGACTGAGCATGAGGAACCTCGGCACTGATCATTGAAATAATGGGAGTGATCTGCTCCTCAGGAGAAGTGGGAGCTCTAGTGTCCACTTCTTCCTGTTTGGATGAGTATATTTGGGCCTGCACAGACTGAGTAGTCTGAGTAAGGGTTCATTTGTATTTTCTTTGGTAGGTGAGGGTGATTTGTGGCTGTTTAGGAGGTTGAGATGTAGAAGGTGTGGGTTCAACACTAGTTGGTGCTGCTAGGTTGTCACCTTGAGCAATGAGCTCTAACATTTTTGGGACAAGAGCCGTTTCTACCCTAGAGAAACCAATAGTGGGTTTTCACAATATTTTAAAGTTACGAGGCTTCATCTGTCCCAGTTTAAGAGTATTACCTATTCCCCATAACTGTGAGCCCAGTTCACAGTTAAGAATGTATTGAACTTATCTAGGAAACATGTAGTACTCTGAGGAGTTTATGTTTACAAGCAGATTTGTATAAACAAACCGAGAGTACCTGAACTTGACTCCATGAACCATCCTATGAACAATAAAGGAGATATCTTCAGGAATCTGGTCCCATCCACCATGCCTGTTTGATAAGTTGCGGATAACCACATGGAGCAAGAATTTCCATTTGTATGAGACCTTCCCTTTCCTGAAGGTCTTGATAGAGAAGTCTCTCTTATAGACCATCTACGCGAAAGAGTGGTTAATAGTTTCTTTGGGGAAGAACACCTCACCTTCTACATCATCCAACTAAAGATGCATGTTGGTGATGGCCGTAGTGATGAAGATTGTTTTCCCCTGCACTATGGCACACAGTGCCTTCTCCTCATCCATGACAACCTCTTGGCAGATCTTCCAAAATTCTACCAGATGATCCTTATAGAGTGTAGGATGGATGGTAAGGGAGGTGAGGTGGTTGGATAAAGCTAAGAAACAACAAACCTTTGACAAATGTAGATCTTTTTTAAAGTGTAACAAAGCAACCTGGTTATGTTACCTGTGTAACTGCATGGAAAAGTTTGGTTCAGTTTTGCAATGAAGGTTGACCATTTTGAGAGAGCTTAAGGATGAAGAAAGATGAACGAAAGTAATTTCAGAGAAAAATTTGGGTTTTAGGTCTGGAGGAAAGAAGGAGATGATAAAAAGAGGGGGAAACCGTTGGGTTTATAAGATAAAGTTAATGAAAGAGGATAAACTTTAAAATCCGTAAGTTGGTCCCACCTCTGAAAAAGTAGTTTGCTTTTGCTCAAAAAGTAGTTTTCTTGGAAGTCAAAAAGCTTCTGAAGGTAAATTATCTTCAGAAGTTTTAATGAAAAAGCTTCCGAAGCTAAAATGACTTCGGAAGAATTTTCTAAGATTTTGAGAATAATGGCTTCGAATGAAAATGAAGACTTGAAAGTTATGTTCAAGGGAACAGAGCTTTCAAGAGTTAATTTACTGCGGAAGAAAGTTGTCCTTGAAAACAAATAAATGCCTAAGGTTTGGAATATATTTTAAAATTTTCTTTCAAAGGAAAATTACTTGGGTAGTTATCTGTTTAAAGGCATAAGTTTCTTCCAAAGTTAAAGTCATATCTTCCGAAGAATCAAAAGTTTCAGAATTCTAAGGAAAGTCCCCAAAAATTTTTCATCCAAAGAAAAACAAGAGCTTATGAAGGTGATAAACTAGACAACTTAGGACACACAAATTTGAAGAAATAATAAGAATTAGTTTTAAGAAAAACCTACTCAAAGTTTATCATCCCAATAGCTAATATTAGATATATAAATCTCTGTTCATCAAAAGCCTTTGTAAACAGATTAACACATTGTTCATTTGTGTGAACTTTGACCAGTTTAATTAATCCTTGTTCAAAATTATCACTAATTAAATGGTACCTGATGTTGATGTGTTTTGTCCTTGAGTGCTGCATAGGATTCTCTATGATAGAGATACCACTGTTGTCGTCTATATGAATGGGAGTCTCCTTGAAGTTTAACCCATAGTCAAGCATATGATTTTGAATCCAAAGCACTTGAGTACAGCAGCTTGCAGCAGCAACGTATCCAGCTTTAGCAGTTGATGTAGAGACACAAGATTGTTTCTTGCAATGTCATGAGACAACCCTTCCACCAAGAAACTGACATTCCTAGATGTAGACTTTGCAGTCATGTTGCAACCACTATAATCAGTATCTATATAGGCATACAGATTGAAGTCAGAATTCTTAGGATACCAAAGACCAAGTGTTGAAACACCTTTGAGGTATCTTAGAATCCTTTTGACAGTGATAAGATGAGACATCTTAGGGTTGGCTTGATATCTTGCACAAATACATATGGCAAACATGATATCAGGCCTGCTAGCTGTAAGATACATAAGTGACCCAATCATAGCCCTGTATAGGTGTTCATCCACACACTCTCCCTCAAGATCAGGTCCAAGGGAGTGGTTCCTAGCTATGAGTGTCTTAGCAATCTTACAATCAGTCATGTTAAATCTTTTGAGTATGTCTTGAACATACTTTACTGACTAATAAAGATGCCATCTTCAACTTGCTTCACTTGAATTCCGAGAAAGAAATTAAGTTCCCCTATGGAACTCATTTCAAATCTATCCTTCATCAGCTTCTCAATGTCTTTATAGAGCTTTGGATTAGTTGTGAAAGAAATGATGCGATCTACATACATTTGAACTAGCATTATGTCATTTCCCTGTTCTTTGTTGAAGAGAGTTCCATCTACGATACCCCTTCTGTATCCATGCTTGCAGAGATACTGAGATAGAGTCTCATACAACTTCTTGGGTACCTGATGCAGCCTATAAAGAGCCTTGTCAAGCTTGCAGACATAATCAGGATGATCAGTATCTGCAAAACCAAGTGGTTGTTTGACATATACCTCTTCATCAATCACCCCATAAAGTAAAGCATACTTGACCTCAAGTTGATAGACCTTGAAGTTCCTGGATGTAGCAAATGCCAAGAATATCCTAACAACTTCTAGTCTTGCTACAGGATCAAAGACATTAGTGTAGTCAATTCCTTCTTCTTGTGTGTATCCTTGAACAACTAGTCTAGCTTTGTTCTGGATGATAATGCCTCTATCATCCTTCTTGTTCCTAAACACCCATTTAGTTCCAATAGTAGTCTTCCACGAGGAAGGTGACAAAGGTTCCAAACTTTCTGTCTTTGAATTAAAGTAGCTCCTCTTGCATAGCTTTAACCCAACTTCCATCCTTTAGAGCCTCATCAACCTTCTTTGACTCTATCTAAGATAAAAAACAAGAGTGAAAACAAAAATATGCTTCATGGGTTTGTCCTCTTGTTCTTATCCCTATGTCAACATCTCCAATGATGTTTGTAGTGGGATGAAACTTGTGGATCCTTAGTTGAGGGATCATAGCGAGTTGCTGGGAGAGATCTAAATTAGAGAAATTTAGATCTGGAATTGATGTATCTCCCATTACATCATCACAGTTATCAAGAGAGACTTGATCCAATACGTGTGTGACATCATTGATGTTGTCATCTATGGAGTGGTTATCATCAACAAGAAAGTCTTGATCACTGTCACCACTACCAACATTGTCTTCTACATTGAAGTATCTTTATCTGGTTATGGAGCCTCTGAGGTGAAATTTTCAGGCGTCCCAGATATGTCAGCTAAATTTGTAATTGTGGTGCTGATAGAAACCTCATTTGTAGAAGTAGTTACAACTGGAGCTGAAGATGTGTGACTTGAAGGTCTTCTAAGCTCAAATATTGGATCCGGATCACCTGTAGATAAGATTTTTGCAGATCCTAAAACAGTCTCACAAGATTTGTTAAAATAGTTTGTAACTAAATCAAGATCAAACAGCCAATCAGGACCAGAACCAGCCACACAGGATATGTGTTTATTGAAAGTCACATTGGCTGACTCCTCAACAATTCTAGTTCTGAGATTGTATACTCTATAAGCCTTAGATTGAGAAGCGAATCCAATGAAGTGTCCATCATTTTGATCTTTGCTATTCAACATGGTGCAGGACATCCAAATGACCTGAGGAAACCAATGAAAGGTTTCCTCTTATGCCAAAGTGCATAAGGAGTCTTGCCATGAGTCTTAACCACTAAAACTTTGTTATGCACATAGCAAGCAGTGTTGACTGCCTCTACCTAAAGGTGACAGACAGCTTAGAGTCAGACAATGTGGTTCATGCTGCTTCAATCAAAGTCTTGTTTCTCCTCTCAGCAACACCATTCTGCTGAGGAGTCCTGGGAGCACTGTATTGTCTTTTAATACCCTTTTCTAGACAAAATGTATCAAGGATTTGGTTCTTGTATTTAGTTCCCTGATCATATCTTATGTTTTGACCTTGTCATCAGATTGATTCTCAATCTTTAGAATGAAATTCTTCAGAATCTTAGGGGTCTCATCCTTAGTTCTAAGAAGAAAACCCAAGTGAATCTTGTAAAGTCATCTGTGATCACAAAACAATATGAGGTCCTTCCTAGACTCATTACACTGGTGGGGCCAAAGAGATCCATATGTAACAAGTTTAGGGGTGTAGTAATGGAGTTTCTTTCCTTAGGCTTGTGAGATACCTTATGTTGTTTCCATTTCAGGCATGCAATACAATGTTCATCACTTGTAAACTCTTTCTTTGGCATTCTAGTTACCTAATCATTCTTAATAATTTTGTTCATGTTCTTAAAGTTTAGATGGCACATTCTTTTATGTCATAGGAAAGACTCATCACTATTTGCTTTAGATAGAAAGCATGAAACTTCTCTAGAGGGAGATGTTTCTTGCATATCCATCTTGTACATGTTCCTTTTCTTGGGGGCTCTAAGCAGGATATGCTCATGAGGAATGACCACTCCGGGCTTAAGAAGAATGCACTCATGCTTAGTAAAGAGCATGTTGTGAGTCCGATCACAAAATTAGGATACACTCAAAAGATTGTACCCAAGCTCCTTGACAAAGTTTACCTTTTCAAGGATAAGCTTACCATTTGTAGCCCTGCCCTTCCAGAAATGTAACTTCCTTCATCTCCTCCAAAAGCAAATTGCCTTCCATCATCCTTTCAAAGTTCTAGAGTAGTGACCTATTGCTTGTCATGATCCTGGAGCAGCCACTATCAATGATCCAAACATTCTTGTTTGTCTTGGGTTGTTCCTGCACAAAGAGAATGATTAGTTACATCTGGAAAACCCAAGCCTTACTTGTCTTGGGCTCCATAAAAAAGTATAAGGTAATGCAACAGTAATAGATCCTATAGTTGTGCTTTGAGGATCTTGTGCTGTTGTTGATGGAGAACATTCAGGCACTTTGTCTTTCTTTGACTTCCACACCACCTTTGGAAGTTTGGACTTGACCTTCAACACTTCGAAAGCATTGGTGATTTCGGAAGTTTTGATGACTGGACATTTGAAAGAATCTGCAAACACTGCAAAAGACTTCAGTGCTTCAGAAGTATTCCTTGCTTCCTAGACCAAATTTTCTTTCGAACGTAATTTTCCACTTCCCTTGTTCTTTGTTTTGGAGCTTCCAAAGGAAACAGATTTTCCTTCCGAAGCTAAAATTGTCATGGAGCTCTTGGAAGTCCTTTTGTTGGTCATATGAAGAGTACCTTTTGGATTGTATGGACAATGCTAAGCAAGATGAGAGGTACTTTCACACATAACACATTCTATCTTCTTCTTCCCAAGAGCTTTTTGCTAAGAGCAAGACTGATTTTGATCACATCCCTTCTCGACCTTCATCTTTGCATATGCTAAATTAGTCCTTTTAGGGTGAGAACTGTTCTTGGAGTTGGATGGCCAGGTTGTGTAGTAGTGGTACACAACATATCAGTCTTCTTCTTGGTGCTGAGATGATTTGAACATGAATCACAACTCTTAGTAGAAGAGTTTAGTTTGATGTCTTCAGTCTTCACCACTTCAAATCCTGTAGAGATAAAAACTTGTTCCTACTTGGAGTCAAAAGTGGCCTTGATCTCTAGAGCCTTCCTAGCTTTTTTCTCGCTCTTTCTGATCAAGTTCCTCCTCATAGACTTGGTCATCATAGTCTTCTTCTTCTCCTTAGAAGGATAGTGACCCTTCTTAGAATCCTATTCTTCACTCCTTTTAAAGAGATTCTTCACTATCACTTTTTCATCATCTTCACTCAAAGGGTCCACGAGAGGAAGCTCATCTTCACTAGTTCCACACCTGGGTGATCTGACGGACAAGATTGTGTGTGGAGAAGCTATCTCATTAGATCCTAGTCCCTACTTGTTTTGATAACACACCTTGTTATATAAGGATGAGGATATCATGTTCTTAAAGGTCTTTTCTTCAAGAATACACTTTTCTGCCCTGGCTTTGCTGATCACAAGCTCAGCTTGGCACTCAGTCAGCTTAGTTATGAGATCCTTGATCTGAGTCCTATAATTTGTATGCTCATGTTTTAGAACTGAAATGGTATTTTCTAAGTCCTATATATTTAGTTTATAATCACTTTCATACTTTCTAAAATCAGCTTTTAAAATGTTTTAGGACTCAAGATCAGATCTTATTTCTAAGATGTAGGACTTGTATCTGTTTTTAGCAATACATTCAGGGGTACAGAGATGTTTCAATACCTTGGAATCATCATGATCTGCCATTAATGCTTGATTTGAAGAAGCATCTTCCACTTGAAAGCTTTAGTCAAAGCCACCTTCTTCAATAACAACTGCCGCCTGCTACTTTGGCTTGTCATTCTGGGTAGCTTTATCAGTGTAGTTTGGTCTGGACTGTGGCAAGGTGGCCTATCAAGTTACAGTTATTACATTTGACTTTGATTTTGTCCAGTCCAAACTTTCCACTGGCTGTATTACTAGGAAACTTTCTTCCTATCCGCTTGTAAACTTCTTGGCTCTGGAGTGAGAAGAGCCATCTGCTAGACTATCTCCATATACTCCAGATCATCTAGATGGATACAGTCTAGGTCTTCAAGGGTGAATAGAAAGCTGCCACAACTTTAATTAGAAGACACAAAGGCTTGAGAAGAACTTGTCTCTTGGAATGGGCTTCCTTGAGTATAGTTCTCCCTTGGTGTCTCAGGGAAGGTGATGAAAGGACCTTCTTGTGAGTTGTCAGGGTAACATATGAGATGATGTTGGGGTTCTATGCTATCTCTTTCAACCACATGAAAGGCTAAACCCATTTGATTGTTGGAGTTTCCAGATGAACCTTGCATGTTCATCTCCATCTGGTAACCATTGAGAATCCCATACAACTCTATCAGAGTCAGAGTTTTCAGGTTCTCAGTTCTCTTGACAACCACATAGTAGTGTGTCCATTGCCTAGTAAGTGAGGACATGAACGTCCTTACAATGTCTCTGTTCTCAAGGGCTACTCCTCCATCCACAGGGTATCCATAATCTCAACATACCTGAGGTATTGTTGAGTTATGGTTTCACCTACTTTGAAGGTGAATTTTCAAACTACTACTTCAAGAGACCCTTCTTGTTCTCCTTGGCTTTAGAAAAACCCTCATACATCAATTTCAATCCATCCCATAGTTGTTTAGCTGTTTTGCATTTCTTGAAACTTTTGTATACAAAGTTTGGAAGAGTAGTCTAAAGGGCTATCATGGCCTTCCGGTCAACCTCTACTCTCTTTATATCTTCATCTGAGTAGTTAGCCACAACCTTGGGGATCATACCACCACCAGTAGCAGAAGAGGTGCTTGGTATGTAAGGTCCATTTTCAATAGGCTCCCATATTGTTGAGTCTAGTGACCTGATAAAACCTTCCATTCTTAGGCACTAGGTGTCAAAGTCATCAAGAGTGATCAGTGAGGAGTAGGACATGGTTCCAGTTTCCATATTAGATTTAGAAATGGCTGCCATTTAAAAAGCTAAGTATTTTGTGTGTGAGGGGGATCTTAAGATGGTGAGATCTTATATCAAGATCCTGGATGCTGTGATACCAAATGTAGGACCGGTGAAGGGTGTACACTTACAAGACAACAACACAATGAGGAGAGTGTAAAGAACACTTAAGTAATCAAGTAGTGAAATTTGTTAACCTTTTGTAATGATGCTAAGAACACAAGTAGATATGAGACAGAACAAGATAGCAAAATACACAAGGAGATGGTTTTCAAGATTGCAGTATATTGCCTTCTCAAGTTCTATTACAAATGTTACAAAGCATATCTCAAAAGTTACAAGTACTTGAGATACATATACTACATCCTACAGCCAACCCTACTTTGAAGGCTAGCTGGATACAATTGACTAGACACGAAACAAAATCAATTGTAGAGTCAAAAAGCAGATTGCCTTTTGACTAGTGACTATGACATGCCATAGCTCACATCCTAATCTATTACAAAAAGGATAAATTACATGAATTGAAAAGTTACAGACTCAAGACCTCAATGAACAGTGTAAAAGCATGGACCTTTTCACCAACTTATGAAAGTTGGTGACTTTATAGAGTTACGGCGGAAAGGGATCCAGCTTTATGTAAAGTACATTAGATAAAGATGTTCACTAAAAGTCTTTAGAAGAAATCTATCTTCAAGTTTTGGCTTCGGAAGACTTTGTCGCTAAAGATTCGAAAGACTTCATCTTTGGCTTGAGAAGATATTGGTCTTGGCTGTGGAATATTTCAAACTTAGAATATTTATGTTGTTTGTGTGAAACTTTTGTAGCATTCTTCATCAGTATCCATGTGCATGCATGTAGGAGAGACTTTTGGTGTTTGAGTTGCATCAGCCTCTTCATTATAATCTCTACAATTAAGAATAACAATTGATGTTCCAATGAAATCCTTCACAAGGTACCTAAACATATATATATTTACAAGATTTACCTTTAATAATAAGTTTAACCATTTAATGAGAACTAGGGTTTCAAGTGAAATTTGGGGATTTTATTAACTAAATTCATTAAATTAGTTATGTTTTGATTCAATGAAAAATAAAAAATATACTAATTGAGTATTTAATATGAAGAAATGACAAGGAAATAAATTGTAATAAGGTTTAATTAAATTTTTATAAGTATTAAAAATACCAATGATTTAAACAATAATATATACATAAGGTTTAAGCCAATAATAGTTTAGTGATTTAAACCATTATTTAAAGTCTATTTTCAAAAAAGAATAAACTAAGTATACCATTTTTCTAAAATATATACTAAAAATATTAAAGTATTTTAAGAAAAAAAATTTTAGAAAATAGTTGAGTGGCTAAAAAATAAATAAAGTTTACAAGTTGATTTTTAAAATTTTCATGAATTTTTCTATATTTTTTTAAAGTCCAAAAAGCCTTTTAAAAAATGTTGGAGGTAGCCGTGTTGGAACCCGAGACCTCGAGTGTGGATTGTGAACGTGTAACCAATGAAACAAGGTGTGGCCTTGATATGGAACCCCCAAAACATATGAACCCTATATTTGATTAGAGCCTAATTGAACCCCAATTTGATTATGTTAATGAATTAACCTTGGGGCTTTTAATCCCAAGTAAAACTGAGCAGGTATATGTATTTAGTTACCCGGCTTGAAGTCGAATTGAAAGTGAGCAAGATGAAGAACAGTTGCGACCTCGTAAAGCTTGATTGATGTTCAAATGATAATGTTAATCAAATTCATTGCACAAGAAGCTTCTAATGGTGTACAAGATCAAAAGCCCTTTATAATTTTGGCTTTTGATGTCTGGATGATGAAGTTCGAATAGTTGCAGGTTTGCGATGAAGATGAGAGTCAATCGTGTTGTTTGTGTGTGTTTCAGGTAGAGTTGAAAGTGTTGGTAGATTAGAGATAGTTAAATGTTTGTTTAGGTTTAATTAATTGGATTATTGGAAAGTGTGGAAGATGAGAGTCAATTAGTGATTAAGGTTCGAAAGGCTACATGATTAAAGGCTTCGGTTATGCATTCGATTGGAGTTTGTAACCGGTGTGCAGGATCGGTTAATGTCACTTAACACTTGGTTTTTCTCTCAAGACTCACTTATACTACACTTAAATCAAATGAAGAAGAGTCTATCCAAGATTTGATAACAATATAATAAGTAGTAATAAACACAGAAATATAATTTTCAATGTACTTGCATGTATTGCTTCTCAACTCAAAGTGTTACAAGACTCGTACAAGGATGATGTTATGAGTTACAATGAGAAACTGTATATAATATTACCTACAACCGGATATACTTTGATACCAGCTGGAATCCTCAAACTAAAGAAAATACTACAAAGCTATAGCCCAAGGTATCATAGATAATGTCTTATCTAAGATATGATAGTCATGACATGTCCATGACTTACCTTTTGTCACCAACTAAAGTTGGTAACTTCTACTAACATAAAAAGGTGAACAGTGGAATAAAGTATGGTCAACTACATTACCTTTAGGGAAAGCGCCATGCAGTATCAGAGGTCTATAGTAGAGTGTCAAAGACCATACTTGTGTCCACTGGTTCATAGTAGTGTCTTCTGAAAGTTAAATGGCTTCGGAAGAACAAGTACTTCCGAAGCCACTTATACTTTGGAAGATGCTACCTCTTCTGAAGCTTGATGGACTTCTTCTTTTCTTCATACTTTGGAAGTTGTCTTCTGATCTTTTCTTTTGTCTTGATCTTCGAAAGTGAACACTTTGTCTTTGGAAGTAGAGTTTGTCTTCGGAAATAAAACTTTTACTTTGTCTTCGAAAGAACTCTATCTCCTTCGGAAGTCTTATACTTAGCTTTGGAAGTCCTTTGTAAGGTGCACCAAAATTTCTCTAAGTGATTTAGTTTTGGTTGCATTAGCCTCCTTCTTGATCCAACAAACTCCCCCTAGGCTGATTCTACCAAAACTTCACTTATTTCTGCTTCTCAAAGCTTTCAACACTAAAGAAAATATATATTTGTCTGTTTCCTTATTCTTCCTAGGTAGTGGTGAGAAGCTTGTACATATCATTAGTTGACAGGAATTCCAGTCTGTCATCCTGAATGATATGCACCCTCTGTTGGGTCCCTTTGAAAAGAGTTAGTTGATGAGAGCTGTAGTCATACTCCCATTTAACTATAGGTTCCAATTCAGGGCCTTCTACCATGTGTAGAAACGTAGTGCTTTTGGTGGTTGACCTTTCCTTGACTTCCTTTTCTTTTAGTTTCAACTCCTCTTCGATCTTTGCTTTTGTGGTTAGCTCAGCAAGATGAAGGCTGCTAAGATGTCTTCTGCTGTGAGCAGTAGTATCAGAGTTGGAGGGAGTGGAGAATGGTTTCTCTGCTAACTCAGCAATGTCAAACCTGCTAGAGTGTAGCAGAAATGAGGCGTTCAGCCTGCTGCTTTCACCATTCTCTCTCTCTATAACAAAGTTGTGAGAGGCATCATCGAACCTCCACTGGATGATTTTGTTTCTAGGAACAAGACGCTGTTTAGGAATCTTGTTTCCTTTCTTTGTGTCCAGCAGAGTCACCGGCTTTCTTCTTAGTTCTTTTTTTCATTGTTTAGGAATGAGAGTTAAGACCAAGAAGTCTAGCAGCATGGTCCAGTGTTCCTATGGGCAAATTAAGAAATTGATCTCTTATGAAGGAACATGAAGATCCATTAACATAAGTCAGTTTGAGAGAATCTTCTTCACAAAAGATGTCACTCAAGGTTGTGTAGTTTGAGAGCGTTGTCTTGATTGCCTTGAATTCCTTTAGGGAGAGATGTTTAGAGGCTGAGGGGATTGTTTGGTAGGTTGTGGTGTAGTGGTTCTAGAAAGTGTTTTGGGTTGGAGGATGGGCAGTTTGGGTAGTTAAGGTGAGGAAGTAGGTAAGGATAGTGGTGTGGGTTCAGGTGTGTAGGGTTTAGTTTTGATGGTGAATGGAGAGGATGATGGTTTAGGTTGGGGTTGAGTGATTGGTTTGAAGGTCATCCCCTGTACCCTTCTATACATCTCTTTCCTCTTGCCCAAACGAATGTCAGCCTTTATTTCACTAATAATTCGTTGGAGTGTCTTTTCAGACATGGGTCCTACTTGCCTGCCAGAGAAGCCATGAGCCCGGAGATAGTCTTTCATCCAGGCTTTCTCACCTCTCTTCTTCGTCACAGTGACCCTTGCATCTTCTTCCTTCTTCTTCTTTTCCCTCAACTTCTCTTTTTTAGCTTTCTTTCTCTCTTTCTCCAGTTGATCCTGCTCTTTGTTGAAGAGCCATAGGATCATATCATCATTGTATGGAGATAGCTCTTGAAGAGAGAAGCCTTATGAGGTTAGAAAAGCTATCCTTTCCCTCCTGAGCTGCATGTCAGCTTCCCTCTTTTCTCTTTCTCTTTATTCCTCTAAAGCTAACCTTGCTGCTTCGTTCTATTGTTCATTCTACAATCTGGTTGCCTTTTCCAGCTCCACCAACTCCTCTAATGGTAGCAGGAGTATGTCTTCATTAACAGCTCCAAGCTTGATGAGCTGGTCAATGATCTCTACCCTCTTCTTGTTGCTGACTGCCTCCTGGTTGGCTGCACCTACTTTGGGACTGGCAGCTAACAACTTTCCAGTTGGAAGTCTGCCTTTTCTTCTAAGCTTCGCAATCTTCTCCTCCTCTCGAAGCTCTTCCGCAGTCATTTTCTTCTTTCCTTTTTCATCTTTGGAAGTGCTTAACTTTGGTGGTTCTTTAAGGGAGGGTTCGGATTGTAAGAGAGGTAGTGAAGGTGTCTGAGCTAGAGGTTGATCAAGAAAGTCCTCACTATTCACCTCAGATGCTAGTTCTAGAATTGCATCTGTGATGATAGATCTTCGAACAATGAGAACAGTCCTTCCGCAACTTCCATTTCAGCTTCAGAAGACTCAGCTTGTTCGTCTGAGGCTTTGACTTCAGCTTTGGAAGTATGAGGGAGTGCGGTTTCTATCCCAACTATTTTGGTTACTGGGCCTTCAGTTCTTATTTCCCTTTTGAATTGAATCTTAGGTTCCATTTGGACCTTAGGTTAACTAACTTCTTCCATAGTGGTAGAAGGTGCACTTAACCTCCGAAGCTCTTGTGCTCCAAAGTACATCATGGTTACATCAGGGCTAGGCTTATCTAGAGAGGAACTCAATAGAAACTTGGAGAAGAGTCTATAGAGATCTCTGAGCATCCTTGGCTTAGTGGTTCCTCAGATGTTTGTCTCTAAACACTCTCCCCCTTTTTGGTAGCATCATCTTGAGAGCTAGATGAGCTGGAGGAAGAGGTCAAGGAGACCTGAAGGGGTACATATCTAACAGATCTCTCAATCTGTTTCTCAGCTAGTTGAGCCTTGAGATTGTCAATCTCAAGTTGCTAAGTGGCAGACCTGTCCTCTAAAGTCCTGACCTTGGATTCAAGGTTTGAGACTTTGGAAAGAAGGTCTTGTATAATGAGTTGCAGTCTTCCACCATCTTCTTTTGAAGAATCACGGGGAGATGAGGTAACATACATAATATGTTCAGCCTCACCACCAGATGTGGTTTCTTGGCACCCTGGTTTCCCTTGCTTAATAATGTCTCTTTCAGAGTCATCAAAAGGCATGGTTGCCGCAGATTCAGTCTTAGAAATATTACCACTGTCCAGAAGATCCATTGAGGAATTTTCTGTAGTGGCAGCTGAATCTGCATGAGTACCCTTGACATCAGTGGGACTCAACTCAGTAAAGTTTTGCTTATGGGGGCTAGATATAAGAGGTCTCTCTAGGCTATGTTGATCTTTGAGAGAGTGTTATAGATCAACTTCATTAACATGAAGAGACGTAATCTCTTCATCAATTTTGAAAAGAAGGTCAGTGAAGGATAGAGAAGTTAAACCAAATAACTCGGGACCTTGATCAATGTCTACAGACATTGACCCTATGGTGGGCTTGCTCCTTTTTGGTTGCTTAGAGGAGTATGGATACTCACCCTGAGAGCTTTCAACTTGGGTAATAGGCTCATGGGCTTAAGACTAAGGAGACTTAAGACCCATATTGAGGTCAATGGTGATGGATGGTGAGACCTCAGACTGAGTGGGAGCCCAATGTTCCACTCTAGTCCTTTTGGATTGAACAGGAGGAGCTTGTTCCATCAGAATAGATTGAACAAGGGTTTGTTTGGGGCGTCTTTGGTAAGTGATGATGATGGGGTGAGAAGGTAAAGTTGGCATTATGGGGGCAGTTGCTGGTGTGGGTTCATCGCCTGTGGGGTGAACAGGGATGTCACCAAGAGCTATTTGCTCACCCAACCTGGAAGCAGAGGAATGTACCTTCCAGTGAAGTTGGTGGACACCTTCTTCAATGTCTTGAAGATTATTTGCCTCATGTGAGGGATAGTCAGAGCAGCTGCACTGACAAGCTGACTCTGGTCCTGTTCATAGTTGATTATGTGCTAGAGAAATCTGGGATACATAAAGAATGTTTCCCTCTAGAGATTTCCCATGATATTGGTCAGCACAAATCTTGAGTACTTGAATATGAGGCTTCACACGATTCCATGAACTAGGCACCCTAGTTCGAATGGAATTTGATCCCATCCCCCAAATTTGTTGGACAGGTAGTGAAGAACGACATGCAGCAGAAACTTCTTGTTGTATGAGAAGTTAAACTTGTAGACTGTGGATTTGCTGACATCTCCACCATATCCCATGTAGATGTAGGTGTTGTCCAAATCTACTTTGGGGAACTCTATGGGTGCACCCTCACCATGAAGCTCAAGACGTTCCCTGATGAGTTGTTCAGTAATGACCAACTCCTTGCCACAGATGCTCGATTGAATTAGATGAATCTCCGTTAGGGTTTCAATCTGACCATTTTCCCAAAATTCCACCATATGATTAGAATAAACAGTAGGGTTAACAGTCAGGATAGTATAATAGGTTGATTGGGTAAGAAAGGACATGATATCAGAGAAGTTGGCATCTCTTGAAGAAAATCAAGAAGTGCGGCTTGGTTGTGTTGAGGGTTAAGAGCCATTTGTGAAAGGTGAAGGTGGATAAGTTTGAACATGGTAAGATTGAAGATGTAGAAAGCTTTTAGGTAAGTAAAATGTGGAAAGAGTATGAAATTGAGTAGTTGGGATTATTTAAAAGGGGTGAAATGGCGGTAGAAGGGGTTGGATAAGATGATGTGATGTTACAATGTGGGGCCCAAAAGATTTTCGTTACATAATAAAGTCTTTCTTCGAGTATAAAATACTTCCAAAGGTAATTAGTCTTCTGAAGGAAATAATTTCTTCCGAAGGTAGAAACCTATTTTCGAGAGTAAAAAATTGCTTTCGAATAGAGAGTTTTATAAGCTTCGAAAGTAGATCTGATATAAAATCAATCGCTTCTTCCGAGACTAAAAACTCTTCCGAGAAGAAAATTGTCCTTGGAGAGATTTTGCTTTGGAAGATATGTAAAACATCTTCTGAGGGTTAATTTCTCTTCGGAAGAATTCATACTTGGTAAAATTTCAAAGAGAGACCTTTTGTAACAGGGCTTAGATTACATTGACATAAGACATTACATATTAAAAAGGTTTTCAAAAGAGGTAGACTAATCAATGTTTATCATCCTAATGGCTGTATTGAGATACTTAAATCTCTGTTCATCAAAAGCTTGGTGAACAAATCAACATATTATTCATTTGAATCAACTTTGATTAGCTTGATTAGATTTTTCTCATGAATGTATCTAATGAAATGATACCTGATATCAATATGCTTTGTCTTTGAGTGCTTCATCGGATTTTCAGTGATGGAGATAGGATTGTTATTCTCAATATGGATAGGAGTGCTCATAAAGTTGAATTCATAATCAATCATCTGGTTTTGAATCCACAACAGCTGAGCACAACAACTTGTAGCAGCAATGTATTCAGCTTCAGCAGTTGATGTAGAGACACAGGATTATTCTTGCATTGCCATGAGATTATCCTTCCACCAAGAAATCTACATCCTCCTGATGTTGATTTCTTGTCAATTTTGCAGCCACTGTAGGCACTGTTAGAGTATCCATAGAGATTAAAATCACTATCCTTGGATACCAGAGACCTAATTTAGGTGCTCCTTTTAGGTATCTGAGGATTCTCTTGGTAGCAGCTAGGTGAGACACCTTTACAGCAGCCTGATATCTTGCACATATGCAAGTTGCAAACATTATGTCATGTCTACTTGCAGTAAGATACATCAGAGAACCAATAATTATCCTATACTAATGTTGATCAGTATCCTCCTCCTCAAGATCAGGACAAAGATTATGGTTTCTGGGTATGGGTGTCTTGGCTGTCTTGTAATCTTTCATATCAAATCTCTGTATGATATGATTGACATACTTAGATTGATTGATGAAGAACCCTTCCTTCATCTGCTTCACCTGAATTCCAAGGAAAATGTCCATTTTTCATATGAAACTCATTTCAAACTTCTTCTTCATAATGCTTTCAAAGTCTTTGCAAATTTGGTCATTTCAAGAACCAAATATGATATCATCAACGTAGACTTGAACAAGCAAAATGTCCTTTCCAGGCTTCCTTATGAAAAGAGTCTTATCAATGGTACCTCTGGTGTATCCATTTTCTAGGAGAAACTGAGACAAAGTCTCATACCATAGCCTAGGTGCTTGGTGCAGCCCATATAGAGCTTTAACCAATTTGCACACATAGTTGGGGTGTTGTGGGTCTTCCAATCCTAGAGGCTGGCACATGTAGACTTCCCTATCTATATCCTCATATAGAAAGGCATACTTGACATCAAGTTTTTAGATAGTGAAATTCTTGGATCCGGCATAAGCAAGGAAGATTCTAACTACCTCAAGTCTTGCACTAGGTGCAAAGACATCAAGATAATCGATTCCCTCCTCTTGAGTGTATCCTTGAACCAGTAGTCTTGCCTTGTTCTTGATAATCAGCCTCTGTCATCTCTCTTGTTTTTGAAAACCCATTTGGTGCCTATAGGTACTTGACTAGATGGTAGCGGACATAGGTTCCAAACCTTTTGACTTTTGAATTGAACCAGCTCCTCTTGCATCGATTCAACCCAACTACTATCTTTCAAGGCATCTTATACTTTCTTGGGTTCCATCTGAGATAGGAAGCATGAGTACAGACAGACATTTCCATTATGTGTTTGTCCTCTTATTCTCACACCTTCAGAGACATCCCCTATGATGTTCTCAGCTGGATGAGTGTTATGAATCCTTAGACGAGGAATCACTTCCAATTACAAAGATAGATCCAGATTGGACATATTTTGCTTAGGAGCTTGAACACTTTGTCCAGCTGTTGTTTCACACTCATTCAATGAGGACTGAAATTAAATAAATGAGAAACATCATTATTGTTGACTGTGAAGCAGCATTAACAGTTGTCTGTTCCTTCAGAATGCTACTACCATCAGCTTGGTGTTGTGCAGGGTCACCTGATGAACTTTGAGGAACAACAGTGATTCACTGGTTGAAGCGCCACTATTCCTTTAGATAATTATACTGTCAGATCTGCCAATAGTGGAAGCTTGAAGAACTTGGAATAGGTTTGGGTAACACAAACAATTGGGTATCTTCAGAATTTCCTTGAGTACCTGTTCCAGCCAAAATATTCTCACACGATGGTTTAGAATAGTTTGGAAACAATTCTAATTCAAAAATATGATCAGGGCCATTCCCTCTAACACAAGGAGTGTGCTCATCACAACAATATTGGATATACTCCTCTGCCAGAAATATATCCTCCGACCTCACCTCCACACTAGACAGGACCTCCATCATAATGCTGAAATTGTTAATGAGAGATCTGTTCCCTGTCATGTGCTTGGAGCATCCACTATCCATAATCCAAAAAATTTTATTCTTGTCATATGGATGTTCCTGCACATAAGATGATATGATTATTTTTGATTGGAACCCAAGCCTTGTTGGTCTTGGATTCTTCCAATGATAGTGACATAATTGAACCAAAAGTTAAGCATAAGGGTCAATAGATGTCTTTGAAGAAGAGGTTTGGGTTGCAACATCTTTCTTGATCTTCCAGTCTATCCTTTGGTTGATCATGGAAGATGTGTTTGCTGAAGCTTTTGCAGCATGGCACTCTTCCGAAGCTTCTTTCTTTTTAGAAGGGGCCTTCACCACCTTTTCTTCCAAAGCAGTCTTCTTCTGGGATGGTTTCAAGGGAATTTCTTGTTCTTCAGATTTTTAACAGCTTTAGCTTCCGAAGCCTTTTTCGCTTCGAAAGACGGATTTTCTTCCGAAAGCAACCTTGCTTCAGAAACCACCTTTCCCTTTTCATCACTTGAACCATTTGATAAGGTCCAAATAAGAAACCTTACCTGACTCCTTCTCTACTAACATTATTTGCATAATGTGTGCTAGTAGGATTGTAATAACAATCTTTAGCCATGTGATTTTGCAGGCCACACATTATGCATGTAATGTTAGTCTTATGGGGACCTGAAGATAGCTGTTTCTTATTCTTTTCTCTTGATCAGCAACCGTTCCCTTTAACTTCTGAACGTTTGGTAGGATAGGAGTGTTGGTACTACACTCCTTGCCTGAATTAGAAGTACCTACCACTTGAAATCCAGCCAAGATGAATACACCCTTTTGTTTTGGGTCAATCATTTGCTTAGATTCTGCCACTTTCTTAGCAGTTCTTCTATCTGCTTAGCTCTACTTCTTCTGGCTTTGGTGGTTAGGATTTGATCATCACTAGGAGAGGTGGGTTAATTTACCTATTCCTTCCCTATGGTGGCCTCTATTACTGCATCATTCTTCAACTCAAGTGAAGATAGGTCAGCAGATGGGACCTCTTGCCCTTCAGTACCACATCTTGGTTGTCTTATGGACTCATAAGAGTATGGTGGATCAATTTCATTAGTCCCCAACCCTCCTTTGTTTTGATAACAAATTTTGGAGTGGGAGGATGATGAATAATAGCTTGGAAGTTCTGCTTAAAAATAGCATACTTCCTGCCTTGAGCGTCAACAATGACAAGCTTGGCTTGAGCCTCAGACAATTTGGATATTAAATCTTTTATTTGAGTCGTGTAATTTGTGTGTTCATGTTTTAATAAGGACATAGTTTCTCCAACTCATCAACTTTTCTTTGATAGTCAGATTCAGCCCTTTTAAAATTAGATTTCAAAATATCTAAAGAGTCAATATCAGATTTAATTTCCATATTGTATTCTTGATATAATTTAAATTTAGCAATACAAGTAGGAGTACAGAGATGTTCGTATACCTTATTGTCATATGTTCATTCCATGAGTGCTTGAGCAGGAGTCACATCATGTACCATGAAGCTCCAGTCAACTTCTGAGCCATTGCAGCTGTCTCTGTTGACTTTCCAGTGGGCTTTGATGCAGAAGGATGTGTGGAGGCAGGTGGGGTTCCTGTATTGATTTGGGAGCCTTGCATTTCCTTGGAAAATGACCAAGTTGGTTACAGTCGTAACATTTGGCCTTGGTTTTTTCAAACCCAAATTTGCTGTTGGTTGGGTTCTAAGGGAATTGCCTTCCAGTTCTCTTAAAGAACTGCTTTGCATTGTAGGATAAAAGAGCCATCTGTTGGACAATGTCCATATACTCTACCTCATCTGGACTGAATCACTCTAGATCATCAAAGCAGTATTGAAAGTCACTAGAGTGTCCACTTCCTAAGACAAAGGCACAATTGTCCTGAACGGTACTATGTTGAGCCTATTGAGACCTTGGAGTCTAAGGGACTGTAATGTAGCCCGAGATGAGCAGGACGATTGCTAGTTGTATGTCAGGTACTATTGAGGTTGTGTGGGTCCTCAGCCTTCAGTAACCATCAAAACGTTGGTAGCAGGAAGACTCAATGGTCTGCTTGTCTGATGGCCTTTCTTGCTCTCCATCTCCAAATGGTATCCATCAAGGATGCTATAAAGTTCAGTCATGGTGAGAGTGTTCAAATTCTCTGTCCTCTTGATAGAGACATAGTAGAACGTACACTCATTAAGGAGTGCACTCATGAACTTTCTTATGAGGTCTCTAAGTTCAAGAATGAGTCCCACAGACTGAAGAGAAGAGATGTGGTCCATGTACCTGAAGTATTGCTGGCTGAGAGTCTCTTTAGCAATGTAGGTGAAGTTCTCAAACTGCTGTTTCAGTGAGTCCTTCTTGGACTCATTAGAACTAGAGTACATTTGAGCAAGTGCATCAAACAGTTCTTTAGCTGACTTACAATGCTCAAACCCCATCATGATGGAGTTGGGTATTGCAGTCACAAGAATAGTCATTTCATTGCTATCAATGTGCACCTTCTTCCGCTCCTCATCAGAGTAATCTTCAACAGCCTCCTATATCATAGCACTGTTTCCACTAGGTGCTACCACCTTGGGTTTATATGGCCCATTGACAATGGATGTCCACATCTTGCTGTCTTGATACCTGACGAAGCCTTCCATGTGTTTGCTCCATGACCTGAAGTTTTTAGGAGTAATGATGGGAGCTTTGGTCATTGTTCCCATTTCTAATTTAGACTTGTTGAGGGACATTTTGAGTGTGGTGTAAGGAGTGAAAAATAGGTTGATTAGGATGGTAACATCTCACAATCAAGAGCCTAAAGACCTCTTATACCAATTGCAGGATTGGTTAATGTCACTAACACTTGGTTTTTCTTTCAAGACTCACTTACACTACACTTAAATCAGATGAAGAAGAATCTATCTAAGAGTTGATACAATATAATAAGTAGTAATAAACATAGAAAGATAAATTTCAAGATACTTGCATATATTACTTCTCAACTCAAAGTGTTACAATACTCTTACAAGCATGATGTTATGAGTTACAATGAGAAACTATATATAATACAACCTATAGCCGGATATACTTTGATGCCAGTTGGAATCCTCTAACTAAAGCAAATACTACAAAGCTATAGTCTAAGGTATCTTAGATAAAGTCTTATCTAAGATATGGTAGTCACGACATGTCCATGACTTACCTTTTGTCACCAACTAAAGTTGGTAACGTGTACTAACATAAAAAGGTAAATAGTTGAATAAAGTATGGTCAACTACATGGCCTTTAGGGAAAGTGCCATACAGTATCAGAGGTCTGCAGCGGAGTGTTAGAGACCATATTTAGTCCACTGGTTTATAGTAGTTTCTTCCGAAGGTTAAATGGCTTCGGAAGAACAAGTACTTTCGAAGACACATATACTTCGGAAAATGCTACTTCGTCCGCGGCTTGATGGACTTCTTCTTTTCTTCATACTTCGGAAGTTGTCTTCTAATCTTTTCTTTTGTCTTGATCTTTGGAAGTGAATAGTTTGTCTTCAAAAGTAAAATTTTTACTTTCTCTTCAGAAGAACTCTATCTCCTTCGGAAGTCCTATACTTAGCTTCAGAATTCCTTTGTAACCTGCATCAAAATTTGTCTAAGTGATTGGTTTTGGTTGCATTAGCCTTCTATTTGATCCAACATGGTGTTTAAACGAAATTAAAGTGTACATTGTTCATACATATATGTACCTAGATCCTGATCTGAATGTAATATGTCTTACACTTATGTAACTATTGGGTACTTAATGAAATACAAATATTTGGTTGTGTTTATAATGTTTAAATATTTCATTAATGAGTTGATTAACGCATATTGACGTAATTATATAGGTTTTTGATTGTTTGAAGTGTTAAGCATAATGTTATAATGTTATATACACTCAAAGTTGGTGAAGTGAAGTTCTCATGCGTCTGATTGGACCATGCGCCCCAACAGTGGTCATGCGTCCGAATGGCCATGCGACTAAGTGTTCATGCCCCTAAATAGTCCATACGCCTGAACAACTTCATGTTTCTAACTCAGTCGCACGACTGAAAGCTCTGTCGTGCGAATGGATCAAACGAATGGATCAATCGCACGACTGAACCATGCTAATGGTTCAGTCGCCCGAATGAGCAACCTTAACCTATAAATACCATTTAATTCGTGGAAAAACGAAAACAATTAAGGAGCATTCATTCCTATTCAATTCCAGACGTACCCTAGCCGTCCAGAAGCCTCCAAGTTTGTACTCCAAGTTCACAGAACGTTGCTGAACGATTCCCAATCGATTCTTCAATTTAGATACAATATCTTATTGTTTCTACGTGCGTTCTCAGTGATTGGATCGCCAAACAAATAGGATTCCGCATTATTTGGTTTGGTCTACATGTTAATTAGTTTGTATTTCGTTTGAATACAAGATCCTAACAAGTGGTATCAAAGCATTGGCTCTTGATTACGTGTGATTCAATCAATTTTGATAGAAAGGTTGTGTTTTTTCACTAAAAACATAATCTTTTTGTGTCAAAAGTTGTCTTGGACGTCCCCTGCTCATCAAGTTTTGGTTTCTACGGCATAAAGCGATTAGGGTTGGTGAAAATTCGGGTTTTTTTACGGCTAAAACACGTTAAACCTAGAAATTTTCGAAAAAAAACAGCAGCTTCAGTCGCCCAATTGACCCAATCGCACGACTGGACTTCATTGGCATCCCCAGACGTACGATTGAACTCAGTCGCATCTTCATTCGTACCACTAAGCCTACCGGTCGCATTGTTCATACGCATCAGTTCACTCACACGACTGGAGCAATCGCTTAGTTCAGTCGCACGATTGAACCAGTTGATAGTTTCATTTGCACGGGTAGCCCATTCGCATCACTCCATTCACACCAGTTAACAGATTGTTTAAGAGACTTAAAGTTAATTGAGATGGAGGATTAGTTGTCAGCGTTTACAGCCGGAAGGACTCACAGATTCAGAACATACTGCTACTGGAGAGTGAGGTGGGGAATCATAATAAACCCCCAAAGCTTATAACATTAGATGAGTTTCCCCACTGGAAACAACGTTTTGAGATCTACCTCAATGGAGTGGATCCAAATATGTGGAAAGCTATTGAGACGGGATACAGTATGCCGGTGGGAGCAGATGGGGTGAAACTTACTCTAGGAGGAATGACTGATGCACAGAAAGTTAAATATAATGCTGAAAAGAGAGTATATGCATTGCTAACACAGTCTATCCCTAAGGACATTTTTCACCAATTCTCAGAGAATAAACAAGCCAAGAAGTTATGGGATGAGCTGTAGAAATGATATGACGGGAATGCTTCGTTGAAGGCGATTAAAGCTAAGGAACTAAAGAAAGAATTTGACAACTTTTCATCGATGGGAAAAGAGAGTTTAGACGATGTCATTGATAGATTCTACCATTTGATGAGCGAGCTGCACACACATGGTGTCACAACTACCATGGAAGATAAAGTGTCAAATTTTGCTGACGGGTTGCCAAAAAGTTGGGCTTCTTTTGTGTCAAATCTGAGACAGATTGGATTGCTATCAAAGTTGGACATCAATGATTTCATACTAAAGCTGCGAGAAGAAGCACTAGGATGAAGTATCGAGCTCAGAAGTCTTCGTACACTCAGAATCCAGCTTTGTACAATGCCACTCCTCAAGTTAAGACGTCTGGAGCACCTCTTCAGACTGCTTTTGTGTCAAGCTCATCTGGTCCTTCACAAGTCTCTCCTTCAGGATCAGAAACGTCAGGGTCTTCTAGTACCCAATATATCGGATCTGAAGAAAATCCTACCAGACTAAAGACTGAGAATCTTGGAAACGTGACAGTAGAAGTAGCTCGAGAGCACCTGGATCTCTTGGCAGCAGTGGTCCATTCCTATGATGGACTCATTGCTGGAAAAATTGGAAACTGCCATCTAGTAGATGAGGACTACGAGCAGGTTGATGAGACTTAACTGGAAAGGATGGATATTATGTGGGCCTTAGCAAGTGCTATCCGGAGAGCAAAGAAGTTCGTGAAGAAGACCGGAAAAAACTTGGTTGCTACTAAGGACACTACTTTTGCTTTTGACAAGAGCAAGGTGACATGCTTCAACTGTGGAGAAAAGGGGCACTTCAAATGAGAATGTGTGAAGCCAAAGAAGACTGGAAACGGGAATCCATTCTCGTCCTTCACTCGTCAAGACAAGCAAGCTAGCAGCTCTACATCATCAGGAGAATCCAATATTGCGAGCGTGGATGACTTAGATGATGATTCCGTAAGTGAAAGAGATATAGCAGTTGAGATAGCGATGTCACATAGTGAAGAAACTGCAACAGAGGTCAACTACAAGCCTGAAGAAGGGACGTCTACAACAAAGATAGAATCACCAGAACCAGAGACATCTGATGCTGCACTGATGACTACTTCATCAGAACCTCCTCAGGTAAGTTCTACTGACCAACTTTTCAAAAATCATGCTTGTTCTGGCTGTGATAAATTTAGAGAAAGCATAGATCAGAAATTTGCTAGGTTGTTAGATCATAATTATAGCCTAGTAAAGGAGTTGAAACTGTGCACTGAGGCAAATAGAGTTTTAAAACAAATGAGCATAGTTACAAAGAAATGGTAGACATGTTGAATAAACAGCTTAGGGAAATTGAAGTAGTAGCATTTAACCAAGCTAATGACATTAGGTACTATCTTAACTCCCTAGAAGACACTAAGAAACAAAAAGCAGTCATAGAAGTAGAAGTTAACTCTTTAAAGCAAAAACTGCATAGTTGGACAAGTTCATCTCATATTGTCCAACACTTAGTGAGGGAGCGTAACAATGGGGAGGGCTTGGGCTATAAAGTGGTTCCACCACCCCCTGAGACCTTGATGAACACTAAGTGTAAACCAATAAGTAACAATCCCATCAAGGATCATGTGGTGTCTACTCCTCTTGTAAGTGATCCAAATTCCTCAGGTTCTTCAATTGAATTTGGAACAAAACAAAAGGAGGCCACTTCAAAGGCAAAGGGTAAAATGCCTTGTGTTAATCTGGAAAAAGAATTTGAAAAGGCTAATATAAAGTCAGGGTTAAACAAAGTCAAATCTGAACCAAAAAGACTGTTCGTGTTAACCTTACACAAGTCCCACGTCAAAGTCCAGTTAACCAAAATGGAAAAGTTGTTAAGAATGTCAAAATAGTTAAGTTTGCTAAACAAAATCATACATCAAAAGAAGTAGAGTCAAAACCCAAACAAAATGATGTCACTAGGATGTCACACACATCTCCACAACGAAAGTTTAATCATAAAGTTGATAGCAGGTCATGCTACAACTGTGGAGAGTGTGGACACATTGCTTTCTTTTGTCCTTACTTTCAGACACCTAGGAAGAAAATTGAATTTCAGAACTCAAAACCTAGGTCTTCTAAGAGGAGTTCTTTAACTCCACCTAGAAGAACTAGTGTACCCAAAGTTCAACCCATTAGCCAGTCGTCTGTTTATCACAACCTTACACAAATCTGGCTTATGGAAAGAAAAGTCATCCTCTGTGTCTGATAATGATGACAAGAAGGCACCTGAGCTACCCTCACCTCTAAGGGTCAATGGGTTGAAATCATGATGTTTGATGCCTCTGGGAAACCCAAGCCAGTAAAGGCTTGGGTTCCTAACCTTAACTAATGCTTTAAATTGTATGTGCAGGGTGTTCGCTACAGTGCTGAAAACAACACTTGGATTGTAGATAGCGGAGCATCCAGGCACATGACAGGAAACAGGGCTCTTTTATCAAACGTCAAACAAATAAAAGGCGGGCATGTTTCGTTTGCTGGTAACAAAGGAGGTTATATCACAGCTCAGGGAGAGGTTGGAAATCAGAAAGTTAAATTTGACAAAGTGAACTACATTCAACAACTTCAAAACAACTTACTCTTTGTTTCCCAAATACGTGACAAAGGGTTTAAAGTCATATTTGACAACAAGAAGTGTTACGTCCTAAAGAAAGACTATGAGATTCCGGAGGACCGAGTTCTGATGACAGCTTCAAGATATGAAGACCTTTATGTTTTGGATCTCTGAACGGCTTCTACAACGGATCATGAAGTTTAGTGCTTCCTATCAAAAGCTACTGAGAAGGACTCCATTTCCTGGAACAGGAGAATGGGACACATAAATCAATGGAAGATGAATCACTTGATTCAGAAGGATCTAGTGAGAGGTGTTAACGTCAAAAATTTCCAACTTCCTAATTTCTGTGTAGCATGCAAGAAAGGCAAACAGACGAAGAAGACTCATAGGGAAAAGAAAGTTCATTCTATCGAGCTTCCTCTTGAACTTCTTCACATGGATCTGTTTGGTCCAGTCAGTACAAAGAGCATTGCAGGTGACCTGTATTGTTATGTGGTTACTGATGACTACTCAAGATTCTCTTAGGTAATGTTTACGAAGTCCAAGTCAGAAACATTTGACTCATTCAAAGAATTAGTAACCACACTGGAATCTCTCTACAAGCTGAAGGTGAGATAGGTACGCTCAGACAACAGGACTGAATTTAAGAATCAGTGGATGGACGCTTACTACAAGGAAAAGGGAATTGTGCACCAGTTCACCTCTTCCTACACACCTCAGATGAATAGTGTTGCTGAGAGAAAGAATAGAAGCTTGATAGAGACAGCACGAACAATGCTAGCAGACTCGAAACTGCCTATCCAATTCTGGAATGAGGCAGTAGCTAATGCATGTTATACATTAAATCGAGTCTTGGTAGTCAAGCGCCATGGCAAGACATGTTACGAATTACTACAACGACGTAAACCTAATCTGGAGTATTTCGAACCATTTGGCACGCCGTGCACACTTTTGAAGAAAACTCAAGAAGGAAAATTAGCGAGAAGACTGATGAAGGGATCTTCTTAGGATACAACATACCAAACAAGAGAGTTTACA
Organism: Flaveria trinervia; assembly: GCA_025506515.1. Lineage (NCBI taxonomy): Eukaryota > Viridiplantae > Streptophyta > Magnoliopsida > Asterales > Asteraceae > Flaveria > Flaveria trinervia. Next base: position 75,180,075 of record CM046443.1, read on the forward strand.
ACAACTCAACAGGTTTAGTAGAAGTGTGGTGTAGTGTTGATGTTCAGAGATATACCACATCCCCTACTAGAAAAGGACCCACTTACTTTTTTGACTATGATGGATTCTTCAAGTCCTTCAATATCCCTATCTCCCCTTCTGATGACGATTTAGCTACACGAATGATGTATGATATCTTGAATACACCATATCGTGATCTAACATCATCGAGCTCACAAGGAGAATCATCTCATCACTCAGGGGGAGCAATAGAAGACAGTGACTCCTCCTCAGAAGCTGAATCTACAGAGGATGACCAGAACAATCAGGAGACACAGGTACCAACTCCTGCAAGTCCACAATCATCTAACAGTGATGCTTCTTCGACTTCGGATCCTCAAACTCCTTCTACCTCAGATGCAGAACCAAATGTTCATAATCTTGGTTCTGAGGTAGTTGTTCCTACCACTCCAGGATCACATCTAAATGTCTATCATCCCCTAGAAAATGTCATTGGGGATGTCGGATCAGGAGTGCAGACTAGAAATCAGCTGTACTCAGCTGATTATGCCTCGATAATGGAAAAAGGATACATTCACGATGGTACTTATCGGTGTTTTGTCTCGCAGTTTGAGCCAAAATACATCAGTGAAGCACTGAATGATGAGGCATGGGTGAGTGCTATGCAAGAGGAACTTCTTCAATTCAAGAAGTTAGGTGTATGGACACTGGTAGATAGACCTAAAGGTGCTAAGGTCATCGGCACCAAATGGGTCTTGAAATGCAAGAAGGATGATCAAGGTGTCATTATCAGGAACAAAGCTCGACTGGTAGTTCAAGGATTTCGACAAGTCGAGGGGATTGATTATAATGAAGTGTTTGCACCCGTGGCAAGGATGGAAGCCATCTGTATCTTCCTTGCCTATGCATCGTATATGAAGATCAAAGTATATCAATTAGATGTGAAGAGTGCATTCCTTCATGGTGAAATTCGAGAGACAGTTTATGTCAGTCAACCCGAGGGATTTGAAGATCCTTATCATCGGGACAGAGTTTACAAACTTGAAAAGGCCTTATATGGGCTTCTTCAAGCTCCAAGAGCCTGGTATGAGAAACTCTCGACTCATCTTGTGAAACACGGCTTTCGCAGGGGAGTCATTGACTGCACACTATTTATCAAAGAAAAGGATGGGGATTTACTGCTAGTACAGATATATGTCGATGACATAATCTTCGGTTCAAAGAGCGAAGAGTTATGCAAAGAATTTGAAGCAGTAATGAAGGCAAAGTTCAAGATGAGTGCCATGGGGGAAATGAAATTCTTTCTCGGGTTACAGGTGGATCAGACACCCAAAGGGATTTTTCTATATTAGACCAAGTATGTGGGAAACATTCTCAGTCGGTTGACATGGAGAATGCCTCTGCAGCTGGGACTCCACTTGCTACAAACCATGATATAGCACCTGATGAAAATGGAGATCTGGTAGATGCAACAATGTACCAAGGAATGATTGGATCTCACATGTACCTTACTGCCTGTAGACCTGATATCATGTATGCTACATGTCTATGTTCTAGATATCAGGCTAAACCAAAGGTTAACCATCTGATTAGGGTCAAGAGGATATTTCGTTATCTGAAGGGCACACCCACACTTGGGTTGTGGTATCCTCATGATGATGACTTTGAGCTTACGGCGTATAGTGACTCGGATTACGGGGGCTGCAAGATGAATTACAAGTCTACATCAGCAGAGTGTCAATTCTTTGGGAGGAGATTAGTGACCTGGCAATGTAAGAAGCAGACCTCGGTTGCGCTGTTAACCTGTGAAGCCGAATATGTTGCCGCTGCAAGTTGCTGTTCTCAAATCATTTGGATTCAACAGCAAATGCGGGACTACGGTTTAAATTTCTCTTCTACTCCTATTTATGTTCATAACTCGACTGCAATTGCAGTCACTAAAAATCCAGTACAACATCCTATGACCAAACACATCGGTATAAAATATCATTTTATACGGGACTGTTTTGAAAAGAATTTAATCGATGTGGTAGAAATAAATACGGATTTTCAACGCGCTGACCTCTATACAAAAGCTTTTGACAAACACATTTTCTATATCTTTTAGAGGTCAACGGTGTTAAAAAGAAAAGTGATGTTATTCCTCATGATGATCATGTGTAGTCCGATACAAGTTAGTCTATTTTTCGGTTTTATTTTATTTAGTTATTCTATTTTGTTTACAATTAAATTCAGGTTATTTAGCTGTCTATTAAAATCCTAAAATATGTAAATCGGTTATGATTTTAGAATTTTAGGGGGAGAATAGGTCAGCCAGTAACATTATTAAAGAAAAGAGAGAAGGAGAGGCTAGCTGACAGAAGGTAGATCGTATCTGTGATACCGATTCATATACTTTGGAATATGATAGTACACAGCTACAAACGATTTGGGATTCAAAATTCAAAATTGAAAAGGATGTGAAATTCAAGTATAAGTCTGTGTAGTCTGAGCAATATAACAGGAAATATGATAGATAAGCTAGCTACTACTAAGGTAACACAAAGAAAGTAGACCTAGAGGTTGCTAGACCACAGATGATATGTCGGTAGATTCAACACAATAAATGACTAGACCTTTTTGGTGATCTCAAGATTAAACTAAAATATTTGACTAGCTGTGGGCAACACCTTATCCCTGGTTAACACAATCAACAAGATTCCAATAAGGGGTGATGAGTAAAATAAACGCCACAAAAGTGTGCGTAAGACCAAAGCATGAGCAAAAGCACATAAAAAATGAAAATACAATCAAACTGATGACCGATGTTGTTGGGGAGATCTGTGCAAAAAGAAGAATAGTTGCTCAAACAAGAAGATATGTTATGTGCCTCTTTGCTGTGCGGTGGCACTGACCTGAGGATAAGCATAACCTATATATTCTAGAACTCAATGTTGTTTGCCGCCTCTCTACTATGCGATGGCACTGACCTGAGGATAGGCTTCTCTTTGAATGTTCTATGAATAGTCTCTTCTTGCATTCTACCCTTAGACCGCTCAAAAATCTCCTGAGGAATGTTGATTACCACATGAGTGTGGGATCCACAAATTCTTGTTGAAACAAACAAACCTTAAAACGATCACCAAATTGTGTTGAAAATCTGTGTATGGATTTAAAAGGACAAGTATACGAACAATCGTTGTGGCTACAATTCTTGAAAGTTCAAATCAGTGTGAGGACCTAATAGAACTAGTATGATTTCCTAAATTTGCTAAATGACTCTAGATGAATAACAAAGTAAGAGCACCAAATGTATTAACTAACTTGTCCCAAATAATTGACTTGCCTGTATGATTCCAAATTGATTTGGTTCAGTTATGGTCAAACTAAATAGAAGCTGCCTATTCCAGAAGTGAATCTAGTAGATTTCTATCTTCGGATTTACCTCTCACAAAAGGTTAAAACCAAGTTTAATTTTTTTACTTTAGCTTAATTTTCAATTTATTTAGTCATTTCAGTTTAATTGTTGTCAGACTACATCTTGGAATTCAGTAAGGCTTTAATTCACCTAAAAGGGTCATGTCTGAGATGACCACATGTGTCTTCAAAAGATAAATGGGTCACGTCTGAGGTGATCAAAAGTGTTTCAAGATAAAAAGGATCATGTCTGAGATGATCAAATGTGCATAATGTAAATTCTAAAGCTTAAAGAAGGTTTAAATGGTAAATGGTAAGAAATGCAGAAAATTTCATAAGTCTGACCCATTTGCACGAATGGACCTTGAGTATGGACTTATCATGCGAATGGGGGCTATTCATACGAATGGACCATGAGTATGGACATAAAACCGAATGGCCCATACGAATAAACCAGTCGGATGTTTCAGAGGGAACAAATGAGTAAGTTGCACGACTGTACTTCAGTCGGACGACTGAAGGGGGCCAACTGAACCAATCGCACGACTGAGGCCCATTCGCCCAAATGAAATGTGCGTATTAGCCCAGTCATATGATTGAATTTAGGCTAAGTATAAATACAGGGTGAATCGGTCGCAGAGACTCACCACTCCAAAATTTGCCCTAATTCGCACGACTAACGTTACTCTGCCCAAATTTCATTTGATCACCATAAAATCTTGATTCTCGAGCACTGACCATTTGCACTGATCTTACAGGTAATTTGCAGCGCAGAACCATTGTTATATCACTCAACTTGATACATAATCTAGACAATCAGACTCCTTAGAAAACCGTAACATTTGTGTTCAAATAACCTAACTAAACGACGTAAACAGATGAAATTAAAGATGTTAGGTGTTAAAATAACGGATTGCGAGTCTAATGAACCAGAGCACGAAGTCTAAAATTCAAAATTGAAAAAAATTGAATTTGAACTGAACAGTCAGAACAACATTCGAATGGACAGGTTGCTGAACCTCAGTCGCACGACTGATGTGTGCGACTAGATAAATCACACGACTGAACCATGCGTATGAGTTCAGTCACACGACTGGTGTAACCACATAAGTTCACATACGCATGAGTCTAATAGCACACTCAGTCATACATATGGGTTAATTCTCACGACTGAAGTTCAGTCGCACTGCTAATGCACACGACTTGATCTCAGTCGCACAACCTCATTCGCATGACAGAAAAGAAAGTTTGTCAAGTCCAAGTGATTCAAGACATTCGTAGCATATGGATACTAATGTTTACTTTCATTGTGTAACAGATGGCAAGTAGATGGACAAGGAGTACGAAGCACAACATATGTGCTCATCTAGATCTGACATCCAGAAATGCTTCAAACTTTTCTAGCATTATCACCTTTCTAACGAGATCGAGAATTGCACATGCTATATCTACACCATGTACTCCATATCGTTCTATACAGCAGGCCTTCTGGGAAGGTGCAGTAGTTGACCAATCTTCTAAGCCTCACTATATCAGGAGTACTATCTTTGGAGAGGCGATTGAGATCACAGAGGAAGATCTCAGGATTGTGCTGCAGTTGGGGGAAGATGCTAACTGTCCTACTAGACTACACCCCCTTACTGTCAGAGATGTTTTCTTCGAGCTAAGTACTCTGGGGACATCAAAGCAGGGGTGATCAACAAGAGCAACCTGTGTCCCCAGTTCAAGTACCTTTCTCACGTACTGCGAAAGTGCATAACGTCCAGGAAGGGAGGATTTAATGAGCTGTCGCATCAGATCCAGAACGCCTATGTAGCACTGGGGCTGAACCATCCATTCAGCTTCTCCAGGATGATTTTCTCCTACTTAGTGGAGAACATTGAGGGGAAAGGGAAGGAGGGCTTCTGCATGTACCCCCGATTCATACAGATTATTATAGACCAGAAGCTCCCTTCCCTGCCGAATGAGAAGGACGATGCAGTAGTGCTTGACGTGATGGATGATACCACCTTAGGCCGGATGAAGGTGTACAGGGGGAAGCAGGTGAAACCCTCTGTCAGGAGACTGTTTGGGCATCTGGCCCGTGAGGACTATGTGGTGCCAGCTCGGAGGAAGTGGCATCACGATGATAGTGATTCTGATGTTGAGCAGATTGCTCTACCCTCCGATGACTCTGATGATGATGACAGCAGGGATGCTAGAGATGCCATGCCCATTTCACCGAGGGGCACAACGACTGATAGTACACCTCCAGTATCTGCCCCCACTGGAGATACAGCAGAGTCGGTTGGGTTTCACCAGGATTTTATACCTGGTGAGAATGATGAGGAGTCAGATGAGGAACCACTGACTAGGACTGTGGGAAGCAAAGTCGTTCCCACAGAACATGGAGTCCGGGCAGTTGGTGAATGCCCTAGTGGATCTGGAGAGACTGTCGCTGACCCGACCTATGCTCTAGAGCCGTCCAGCCATATCCTAGGGGGAGCATCCACCTCGACTGGGTCGAGGAAGAAGAGGATGGATCAGCCCCATGGGATGAAGAATAAGAAGAGACGGCTCACCTTCATCACCACCACAGCACCCACTACATCTACCATACCACCCACTACCTCAGCCACCACCATAACCACCTCTACAGCCACAGCCACCACCATAACCACCTCTACAGCCACAACCACCACCATAACCACCTCTACAGCCATAGCCACCACCATGACCACCTCCATAGTAACCACTACCATTCCCACACCCCCTACCACTACATATATCCCATCCACCACTATATCATTCACACCTACATCACCACCACTATCATCTAGACCTAACCCAATCTTCACCACTGCCACCACCACTACCACTGGCCACCAAGCCGGGCCATCATCACATCCCACCCACCTATATGGATCATCTCTACCTCCCATTGGGGTAGAGGTACAACTATCAGCACTGAACCGTATGGTGATGCACCTGTTAGCAGCCAATGACGAGAAGACTGCACAGATTCGTCAGTTGGCAAATCTCACAGCTGAATAGTCCCAGTAGATCTCTTAGCAGGCTCAGCTGATTGAGCAGCAGGCACAACAAATGGCTGCTCAGAGTGAAGAGATTTCCCAACTCCAAGAGCACAGAGTCATATCAGAAAAGAAGAGTGAGGAGTTGGAGGATGCTAAAAGTCTATCATGCTCAAGCTCAAAGGAACTAAAGATGAGCCTCTGAAGATAAAGGAAGGAGATGGTGATGAGGGTGTAGATGATGATGAGAATGAAGATGAAGAGAGTGATGATGATGAAGGGGATGAGGAAGAAAGAACAGAGGCCAGGCAGGAGGATGATGATGATGAAGGAGGAGATGCAGCTGCGTCAGCCTCAGCTCAGGGTCAAGAAAGAATATCAAAGAGAAATCAAGACCAACGAGCTTCCTCTTCTGCCTCACCAAGTGATAATCCAGCAATTCAAGATAAAAGTAATGATTAGATGATTATGTATTTGATAGCCTTTGTACTTGAATCATGTATTAACCTTATGCATTTGATGTTTATATTAAGATTAATGTATTTCTGTCTTGATTATTAACTAATGTTTGACGTGTTACATGTTTACAACAAGCAGATCCAAACTTTCAAAGGGACAAATTTGATGCTGCTCCCCTTCAGCAAATCAAGACTCAATTGAGTATGATTCTTGATCTGCAAGGGATCGTCAGGAGATCTGTGAGCTATACCCCTGAAAAAGGGGAAATAATTCATGATCTTTCAAATGAGCAACAAATGTTCGAGCTGAACCCAGATGAGATCATTAAGGATGCTCCAACTTTTGAGTCTATTAGTGAAGAAGAGCTAAATGACATTGATGAGATAGAGATAGAAGACATCACAGCAGAGCACTATCCTCAGTATGCTGACAACGAGGGAAATGTGGTCCCCAATCTGGGTGAATCCCTAGTCAGTGATACATTTGAGGTATTGGATCAGATGGAGCAGGAGTCTGAGAAGATTGAAGGAAAAGCCCAAGCCCCAAACGACAATGTTGATATCAGAAAGGCAAAATGGGCTGCTTGTTTCGAAGAAATTCGAGCCCAAGGCGCAGCTCCTAAACAGAATGTCTACACCAAACTCTACAGAGTGAAGAAACATCATAAGGTGTCAGGCAGGATTATTGCATGGGCTCATTTTGAGGATCTAAATGTTTATGCATTTAAGAGGGAAATGGGCATAGAGTACTTTAGATTTCCACATGATCTAAAGACTCTACCTGGTTTTGAGCTCAACCAGCTGGCGAAATTGAAGTTATTATATGCTGACCCAAGGAAGATGTCAGGCTGGTTTGAGGCTGCCCTAAAGAAAGAGTACCACACTAGGTGGATCAACTTCAAACCTCAACAACCTATGAGGTATATCAGACGATTCGAAGTTGACTCCATCACTGGTAAGCCCAAGATAGTGCTGAAGTGGAGTCCCCCAAGAACAATGTCTAGAATCCCTCTTACGGAAATGCCACAGGACTTCACTCCACACTTTAAGTGGTGGTACTATGATTGGACAACCGGGGAGGCGGTCATAGTTCTAAATAAAGAGGGACAAATGGATACTATCAGGGTGTTTGACCCAATGTGGGTCACTAACTTGCCTGATAATGATGTCTACACATTATACAAGTGGCCACTATTATATGACCCGCAAGATATTGTACAAGCCCTCCAATTCCAAAATGTCATAAGAATCTGCTTTGTGTTCGAGATACATGCAGGAGTCACAAGAGAGGAACAGTACAAGAAGTATGAAGAGGTGATGCAGAAGGTAAGACATTAGATAGATCTAGGTCCAAGGGGGAGTTCGTTGATACATATATGTACCTAGATCCTGATCTGAATGTAATATGTCTTACACTTATATAACTATTGGGTACTTAATGAAATACAAATATTTGGTTGTGTTTATAATGTTTAAATATTTCATTAATGAGTTGATTAACGCATATTGACGTAATTATATAGGTTTGTGATTGTTTGAAGTGTTAAGCATAATGTTATAATGTTAAATACACTCAAACTTGGTGAAGTGAAGTTCTCATGCGTCGGACTGGACCATGCGCCCCAACAGTGGTCATGCGTCCGAATGGTCATGCGACTAAGTGTTCATGCACCTAAATAGTCCATACGCCTGAACAACTTCATGTGTCTAACTCCGTCGCACGACTGAAAGCTTTGTCGTGCGAATGGATCAAACGCATGGATCAATCGCACGACTGAACCATGCTAATGGTTCAGTCGCCCGAATGAGCAACCTTAACCTATAAATACCACTTAATTCGTGGAAAAACAAAAACAATTAAGTAGCATTCATTCCTATTCAATTCCAGACGTACCCTAGCCGTCCAGAAGCCTCCAAGTTTATACTCCAAGTTCACAGAACGTTGCTGATAGATTCTCAATTGATTCTTCACGTTAGATACAATATCTTATTGTTTCTATGTGCATTCTCACTGATTGGATCGCCAATCAAATAGGATTCCGCACTATTTGGTTTGGTCTACATGTTAAGTAGTTTGTATTTCATTTGAATACAAGATCCTAACATACATTTATGTTTGAAACGTGTACTCGAAATGATTTGGATCGGGCTGAGGGTTAAAATCAAAAGGTTTTTGGTGTTTTGAAGCCACCGGAGCTCCGCCGGACGTCAAACGGAAAAGCGAGGTTGAACAGGCGGGTTTGGGTGTCAGTTATTTACACAAATGGCCCCTGTAATTTGGATTTTTTGGTATTTTATGTAAATGCTTTCTTTTAAAGTATATAAAATGACAATACACCCCATTGAGTAAATAAACTCCAAGTTTTTAAACCCTTGTTATGGACCGTGTACGTACGGAGTACTAACTGATAATGCATGTATACCAGATCAAATAGTTCGGAATCCTATTTGATTGGTGATCCAATCAGTGAGAACGCAGTTCAGATAAATCTAACGATTAAAGAAAACATTAAAAATGATTAGAAGGTTCAGTCGTGCAACTGAGCAAATCTTATGTCTCAATCGTGCGACTGATCCAGTCTCCTGGTACAGTTGTTCGACTGGTCCATTAGCATAAAGTGTTCATGCGTATGGTCAATTAGCATGGTCAATTCGCATGAAGACTTCATACAATTAAGTTTAAACGCATTTCTCAACCATTATTGACTAAGAACTATATAAACAACTACAAACCTATATAGTTAGTTCAACATAATTTATCACACAATAAACAATGAAACATTTAACATTATAAGCATTAATCAGATATTGTATTTCATTCATACCCATTATTACATATATGTAAGACATGACAGACATTTACATTAAGCTCCTAAACTAGGTACAAATGTATCAACAAACTCCCCCTTGGACCTAGTTTACATTAGTGTCTGACATTCTTCATTAGCTCCTCAAACTAGATACATATGTATCAACAAAGTCGTATAACATTTTGGAACTAGAGGGCTTGTACTATATCTTGCGAGTCATAGAATAATGGCAACTTGTATAATGTATAGACATCTTTAGTAGACAAGTTTGTTAGCCACATAGGGTCGAACACCCGGATAGTTTCCATTTTGCTCTCTCGCTCTCTCTCTCTGTAGAACTATGACCGCTTCTCCTGTTCTGTAATACCACCATTTAAACGTGGAGTGAAGTCCTATGGCATTTTCTGTAAGGGAATCTTAGACATAGTACGCGGAGGACTCCACTTCAGCACCACCTTTGGCTTTCCATATATCGTGTCCACTTCAGACCTTCGGATGTACCTCTTCGGTTGTTGAGGTCTGAAGTTCACCCACTAGTGTGGTATTATTTCCTTAGTGTAGCCTCAGATGAGCATGACATTTTCCTCATATCAGCGTATAACAAGTTTTGGCGTGCCAGCTGGTTGAGCTCAAAACCAGGAAGAGTCTTCAGATCATGCGGGAATCTGAAGTACTCGATGCCCTTCTCCCTCTTAACTGCATACACAATAAGATCCTCAAAATAAGCCCATGCAATGATCTTGCCCGACACCTTTAGATGTTTCTTGACCTTGTATAGCTTGGTGTAGACATTTGGCTTTTGTGCAGTGCGTTGGGCTCGTATCTCAGCAAAACAAGCCAACCATTCAGCTTCTTTATATCAACATCAGTGTCTGAGGCTTGGGCTTGGCTTTCATTCTTCTTAGTCTCTTTTTCATTTCATCCAGTTTGTCAAACGTAGCACTGTCGAGAGTGTCACCCAAATTGGGGATCACATTGCCCTCTCGGTTAGTGTACTCTGGATAGTACTCAACAGTGACATCTTCAATCTCTATTTCATCTACGTCGTTGAGCTCGTCATCACTAGTCACATCAAAAGTAGGCGCATCTTTGACAATCTCGTCTGGATTTAGCCTGAACATCTCAGCAAGTTTCTCGTTAGTCAAGTCGTGAATGATTTCCCCTCCTTCGGGAGTATAGCTCACTGACCTTCTAAGAATCCATTGCAAATCAAGAATCATTGTTAATTGAGACTTGATCTGCTGTAGGAGAGCAACATCATATTCATCGTGCTGAGATGTTTGATCTGCTTGATGTAACACATCAACCATTAGTATTAGTCAATGCATTTACACAATCGATAAATATAGATAAACATTAATTAAACAATTTTAATACAAGATTCAAGTACAAAAGTTTTAAATACATAAACATGTAGGCATTACTTTTGTCTTGAATTGCAGGCTTTTCAGTAGGAGGGGCAGAGGATGATGCTCCTTGGTCTTGGGTTCTCTTGGTTCTCTTTTCTTGACCCTGAGCATATGCTAATGCAGCTACATCACCTTCTTCATCATCATCCTCTCCTCTCTTCTCACTTGGTCCTGCATCATCACCTTTTTCTTCTTCATCTGAATTATCCTCATCATCATCACCATCACCTTCTCTATTCTTCAGAGGCTCATCTTTAGATCCCTTTAGCTTGAGCATGATCGTATTGTTTGAGGACTCCAACTCCTCAATCCTCTTTAGTGATTGGTCATTGCGCTCCTGGAATTGGGAAATCTACTGTGCTTGAGTGGCATTTAGCTCCACAAGCTGACTTAATTGAGCGGCCTTTTCTTCATCAGCAGCTAACAGCTTTGGCACCATCCTGTTTAGTGCTATTAGTTGTTCCTCTACCCCAATAGAGGGTAGAGTGGGTCCTGTGGTGAATACGGGTGGTGGGATATGAGTGGATGGTGAAGGATTCGCTGTAGAAGTGATGGTTGGGAGTGTGGTAGATGTGGTAGAAGTGGTGGTAGCTGTGATGGTAGTGGTAGATAGGGTGGGGTCAAAGTAAATCACGGCCTCTTTCCCTTTTTGTCGTAAGGGTGAGCCATCCTCTTCTTCCTAGAGCCTTTAGGCACAGAGGCTCCCCCTTGGCTGTTGGGCTGGTTCGGGGTATAAGATGGATCAGCATCAGTAGTAACAGCATCCTCGGACTCCCCTTGGCATCCACCAACCGCCCTGAGCCCTCTCTCCGTGGCTACGACCCGGCTCCCCACCGTTCACACCAGAGGCTCCTCTTCTGACTCCTCCTCCTCTATTTGGAAGTCAGGGTGAATGGGAGTAGACTCGGGTCCAACCGGATCATCACCTCCTTAACCATCATTGTGGTCATCACCGTCAGAATCATGGGAGGGTAGAGCAATCTACTCAACACCAGAATCACTATCGTCGTGGCGCCATTTCCTCCTCGCTGGCACCACATAGTCATCTTGGGCCAGATGTCCAAATAGTCTGCTCATCGGGGGCTTCACCTGCTTGCCCCAGTAGACCTTCATCCTCCCGAGTGTGGTGTCATCCATGACCTCCAGAGCAACTGCATCATGACTCTCCTTAGGCAGTGAGGACAACTTCTGGTCAATGACCATCTAGAGGAACCGTGGGTACATACATAATCCTCCTTACCCTTGGCTTCCAGGTTCTTGACCAGATATGAGAAGATCATGCGGGAGAAACTGAATGGATGGTTCAGTACCAGTGCAACGAATGCATTTTGGATTTGGTGGGAGAGGTCGTCAAATCCTCCACGCCTGGAGGCAATGCACTTGAGGATCACATGTGCCAAATACTTAAATTGAGGGCACATGTTACTCTTGTTCAGTACTCCGGCATTTAAGTCGCCGATGTACTTGATCCCCATAAGCATCCCCGGACTGTCAAAGGATGTAGCTTAGTTGAGTGGTCTCCATCCTCACCCCGCCCTAAGACTCGTCTCAAGTCCTCCTCAGTGATCACTATCTCTTGGCCTGAGATGGAACTCCAGATAGAATGGGGCTTAGCTGATCTGTCAACCTTGGCACTCTCCCAAAATGACTGTTGGATGGATCTGTACGGTGTGCAGGGAGTCGAGATAGCCTTGAAGATCCGTGATTGGCGCAAAAAGGCTATAATCCCTGAGAACTTAGCAGCGTTCCGGGATGTCAGATCAAGGTGAGCACATATGTTGTGCTTGGGGTTGATAGTCCACCTCTCTGCCATGTTTTTGTAACACAAGACACATAAACATCATATTAATCCATAATAGAAACACTTGAAACTTAATATGTTTTGAATTCAGTCTGGTTCAATCGTGCGATTGAACCATACGACTGAGTTCAGTTAGTTGATTGAGTACGCGACTAAGTTCAAACGGTCGACTGAGCATGCGGTTGAGTTCAATCAGGCAATAATGCATGCGGCTGAATTCAATTGGGCGATTGTGTTCATGCGCCTAGTTCATCCGGCCGATTGAGTAATTCGCCTAGTTCATTCCGCCGATTGAGTCACTCGCCCAGTTCATTGAAGTTCATTCGGAGTGACCAGTTGCATAGCTCTCTGTTCGACACTTTAAACCCCGAATCTAGGTCAAAACTTGAAGTTAGATGTTGTGTTTAGACTCTTTAGACTCGCATGAAACCTAATTGTCACAATATCTCTTTCATTTTAACCATTATGCGCATTTATGTGGTCTATTTGTTGGTTGTTACCGATTTCTTGATTTTTAAACAATTTGGTCTGTTAGGGTTTGAATACAGCATGCATTTTGTGTGATTTCAGTCTCTCATTATTTGCAGATGATGCAACAACACGTTAGTAACACAATAGTGGAGAGAAATCGAATTAATCAAATTTAGGGCAGAGTATTTTTGCTTTTGGGCGATTGGAGGTCATGAGGCTATGCGACTGACTCTAGCCCTATTTATACTAAGTTTAATTTTAGTCGGGCGACTGACTCTATTCGCACTCTTGATTTGTGTGACTGGAGCTCAGTCGTGCGACTGGCTCAGTCGGTCACATTCAGTTGTGCGACTGACTTATTCGGTCACCTCCATTTGTGCGATTGGTTCATTTTTATGAACCAATCGTGTGAATGGTTCATACTCATGCCCCATTTGTGCGACTGGTCCATACTCATGGTCCAGTCATGCGAATGATTCATTTTCATGCTCCATTCATGCCACTGGTCCATACTCATGGTCCAGTCGTGCGAATGACTCTAACTTCTTAATTTGACCTTATGCACTTTCAAAAACTTATCATTTTAACAATAGATAAACATTATGATCGATGATCATCTTAGACATGATCTTTTTAACTTTGAAAACTGTTGATCACCTCAGACATGATCCTTTTAACAAAGAACCGATTGGTCACCACAGACGTGACTTATTTTAATTTTGAACATCTTGGTCACCTCAAACGTGAACCTTTCGGGTGAGTGATTCACAGATTAGGACAAGTTGTTGAGTCTGACACTTTCTTTACTAAAATTAAATAAAACAACTTGAAATTAAAAGCAATAACAAGACATATTTTTGTATTTTTGACGAGAGTTTGAATTCAACCTATTAGAATACTTCTAACTAATTTGACTTCAGGACAACATAGTTTCAATTTAGTTTTATCATTTCTCGTACAATTCATTATGGAATCATACAAGTGTATCAGAATCGTTTCGGACAATTTCATTTACCATTTTATGCTTGAATCTTGTTTTGATCCGAGAGTCAGCAACAAGTTTAGGAAATCATACTAGATTTACCAGATGCACACAATGATTTTGACTTTCAAGAACTACAGCTCACAATGATTGTCAGTATACTTGTCCTTTTAAAACCATACATAGACTTTTGACACACATTGGTGATAAATTAAGGTATTAATTATTTCAGCAAGCATTTGTGGATCCCATGTTTATATGGTAATCAACGTTCATTAGGAGATTTTTGAGCGGTCTACGGGTATATAACAAGAAAAAACTATTCTATGAGCTTTCAAAGAGACGCTAAGCCTTAGGTTAGTGCCACCGCATAGCAGAGAGGCGCAAACAACAATGAATTCTACAATATTTAGGTTATGCTTATCCTCAGGTCAGTGGCACCACACAACAGAGAGGAACACAACCTATCTTCTTGTTTGAGCATTATTTTTCTTTTTGAACTTATCGCACCAACTACTTAAGTTATTAACATGATGGCTTTTTGCATTTTTCATGTGCGTTGCTCATATTTTTTGGTCGTCCACACATATATGTGACGTTTATTTTGCTCTTCACCCCTTATTGGAACTTCACTAATTGTGTTAACCAGGGATAAGATGGGAACCCACAGATTGTTGAACAACTTAGTTTGAATTTTAAACCACCAATGAGGTCTACTAATCTATTGTTGAATCTACCAACACATCATATAGTGAACTAGCAGCCTGTAGGTCTACTTTCTCTATGTTACCTTAGTAGTTTGCTAGTTTAACTATCATTTTTCCTTTTATTTTGATGGGACTTCTCAGACTTATACATGGAATTTTGCATCTTAATCGTTTCAAAACCATTAAATGCCCAAACTATATGTTTCCTGTGTACTATCATTTTCCATAACCATTAAATCAATATCACAGATTTGATTACTTTCCTTTTGGCTAAGCTGTCCTCCTCCCTTGTTTTTTTAAAGTAATTATATAAAACAACTATTTAATACTTACTAAGCTATTCTCCGCCTAAAATTCTAAAACCGAAAGTATTTTTGCACTTTTGGAATTTAATAAACGAAGAAATAGAAAATAAAAAATAATATAAAATTGACTCTACGGGTCGGACTATGTACTTTCGTCGTCTGGAATCACGTCACATTTCTTTTTCATGCCGTTGACCTCTAACAGATATAAAAATCTCAGTTTATCAAAAGCTTTTTTGTAGAGGTCAGTGCGTAGAAAGTCCATATTAATTTTAACTACATTGATTAATTCTTTTCAAAACAATCACATATAAAGTGATATTTAATCCCGAGGTGTTTAGTGTTAGGATGTTGGATCAGATTGTTAGTTACGGCGATAGCAACAGAATTATCAACAAAGATTGGAGTGTTCGAGAATTTTAAACCGTAGTCGCGCATTTGCTGTTGAATCCAAATGATTTGAGCAACAACAACTTGTAGCAGCAACGTATTTAGCTTCACATGTTGACAGAGCAACGGTGGTCTGCTTCTTACACTGCCAGGTGACTAATCTTCTCCCAAAAAATTGACATCCTACAGACATTGACTTGTAATTCATTTTGCAGCCGCCATAATCCGAATCACTATACGCTGTAAGCTCAAAGTCATCATCATGAGGATACCACAACCCGAGTGTTGGGGTACCCTTCAGATAACGGAATATCCTTTTGACACCAATGAGATGGTTGACTTTTGGTTTTGCTTAATATCTGGAACAAAGACACGTTGCGTACATGATATCAGGTCTTGAGGCAGTGAGGTACATGAGGGATTTGATCATTCCTCGGTACATGGTGGCATCCACTAGATCACCATTTTCGTCGGGTGCTACGTCGTGGTTTGTAGCAAGTGGATTCCGAGCTGTTGAAGCATTCTCCATATCGAACCGACTTAGGATATCACCTACGTACTTGGTCTGATATAGAAATATGTGCTTTGGTGTCTGATCCACCTGTAACCCGAAAAAGAACTTCATCTCTCCCATGGCACTCATCTCAAATTTAGCTTTCATTGCTGCTTCAAATTCTTTACATAACTCTTCGTTTTTGGAACCGAAGATTATGTCATCAACATAAATTCAAACAAGTAGTAAGTCACCATCCTTTTCATTGATGAATAGTGTACAATCAATCACTCCACTACGAAAATCGTGTTTCACAACATGAGTCGAGAACTTCTCGTACCATACTCTTGGGGCTTGGTGGAGCCCGTAGAGAGCCATATCTAGCTTGTAAACTCTATCCCGATGATAAGGATCCTCAAATCCTTCGGGTTGACTGACATACACTGTCTCACGGATTTCACCATGAAGGATTGCACTCTTTACATCTAGTTGATAAACTTTGATCTTCATGTAAGATGCATAGGCTAGGCAGATACGGATTGCTTCCATTCTTACCACTGGCGCAAACACTTCATTGTAATCAATACCTTCGAATTGTCAAAATCCTTGAACTACAAGTCGAGCCTTGTTTCTGATTATGACCCCTTGGTCATCTTTTTTGCATTTCAAGACCCATTTGGTACCAATCACCTTAACACCTTTTGGTCTATCCACCAATGTCCATACTCCTAACTTCTTGAATTGAAGGAGTTCTTCTTGCATGGCACTAACCCATGCCTTATCGTTTAGGGCTTCACTTACATATTTTGGCTCAAATTGAGACATAAAACATTGATACGCACCATCGTGAAGATAGCTATTCTCCATTACTGAGGCATAATCAGCTAAGTATAGATGATTTCTAGTCTGCAAGTTGATCGAACATCTCCAATGACATTGTCCAAAGGATGATAAACATTTAAGCATATCCAGGAGTGGTGGGAACAACTACCTCATTATCCAGATTGCGAACCCCAGGTTTAGTATCTGAGGCAGTAGGAGTGTGAGGTTCCAAAGTGTTAGAGGCATCAACCTCAGATGCTTGTGTACTTGCAGTAGTAGGAACCTGTTCCTCTTGATCGACCTGATCATCCTCCATGTCTTCATTATTAGAGGAGTAGTCACTTACCTCCAGTGCTTGTGACATCCGTCACCTTAAGGTCCGTCGAATGACATAATTAAGCATAGAATTATTTTAATTATTCTTCCTCTTCTTCATGAACTCCTACTTTAAGGAATCATGTCTGCTTTATTACCCTTGTGCCTGTACTTCCTCCGTGAACTTGTGCTAAGCATAAACCCTTCTATAAATTTCATCACCATCATCACCAAATGTATCAGTTTAATTATAACCATTGTCATTAATAAAACCATTTTATTATATCAATTATCATTAAACACGCTTTTAACCTTAATACAACGAACATTTTAAAAGAAGCAAATTTTGGGGAACTCGGGGGTTAAGTGCAGGGACTAAAGTTGCCATTTTGCAAACTTGGGCTGGGTATATAAACCCATATTCCAGCCCTTAATCTCATTTCATCTTCATCTTCTTCATCCTCTTCACCTTCTTCTTCACATCTTCTTCATTCTAGCACCAAATCCAACCCGCTTGGTCTTGTTCTCGTTGTCTAGACTCCATCTACAGCCTAGTATACTCTATTCTAGCAGGTACACGACCTTGGCTGTCCC
Organism: Flaveria trinervia; assembly: GCA_025506515.1. Classification (NCBI taxonomy): domain Eukaryota; kingdom Viridiplantae; phylum Streptophyta; class Magnoliopsida; order Asterales; family Asteraceae; genus Flaveria; species Flaveria trinervia. Next base: position 75,198,039 of record CM046443.1, read on the forward strand.
TTTTCTTGCTTATTCACGGCTGTCCAAACTAGGGTTTCGGGTGTTCGGGTTCAACCCGAACACATGAGGTCGTGTGGGTGCGTGTGAGGTCTTTCTGCTTGTGTTTCATGTTTGTGTATGTTTGTAGTGTGTTTCTGGAGGTCCTTGTTGTGTAAAACCCGTGCTCTGAGCAACCAAAGCTGCTCTGCACTTCTGCAATCGCGAACTTGCAGTTCAGGCGACTGGTTCTGTCATGCGACTGAGCCGTGTGACTGGGTGGGTTGTGCGACTGATTCATGCGATTATGTCTTTTGGGCGACTGAGTTGTGCGACTGGGGACGTCATGCGACTGAGTCGTGCGATCGTATGTATGTGTGCGAATGAGTCATGCGAATGAATGAATGCGTGCGATTGAGTCAGGTGACCGACTAAATGTATGCGATTGTGCGTGTTTCGCACAACTAGAGTCCAATTGCATGAATGAAGGTTCAATCGTACGAAAGTACCTAATTTGCATGATTGAAGGTTGATTCGTGCGCATGGAGGTTGGGTTGTGCGAATGTGTGTTGTGTGGTACGACTGAATGCCAGTCATGCGAATGAAGACTCAATCGTACGAATGAAGTTGATCCGTACAATTGAAGGTTGATTCGTACGAATGGAGCGTTGAGACGAGCGTCTGGTCCTGTTGTGTGACTGATAATGTTGAGTGTGAATTTCCTCTTGAACGCCTGATGATGATAAAGTAACATCAGTAAAAGTGTCATTGCTTGACCACAAAGATTAAAGTCAACGCTATCAACATGCACATACTATTTCAATTAAAATCAACCTAACATTTTACGATTACCGAAAACCCATTTGAAACTACGAATACTTAACAAGTGCCTTCTTTCATAACAATGAGATCTTTACAAGGATGTCATAAACAATGACGACTACTCTTAGTACTTGGATCTACATAAGATCTGATGTGTGTGTCCGCTTGTGTGTGTGCTACCCACGACCGAACCGATACAACCTGAACCGACCAAACATTACTATATGCTTTATACACGTCATTAATGCTTAAGAATAATTGTCAATAGGTGTTTGACTGTTCTTTGCATACAACTGTTGGGAATCTTGATCATTCATACTTACCACTTAACATGTGAGTCTTGTGGCCCCTTTTTATGCTTACACTACTTTATAAACATTTACAAACATGGGGGAAAAGTATGCTCACTCATTTTCTATGTTGTACAACATACATACAATTTGCATACTTAGAATCAACGTGCTACTGTTTTTTGGGTACTTATCTAATACATGCTTGAGTTTGCTTTGTGGTTCTTTCTTACAACCATTTAATTCCAGTGTGGGAACCGAGGGATAGGTGTTGGTAGTACTACTGGGTTGACACCCCCACCCTCGTGTTGGTATACTAGTTAGTACCATCAAAAGCCAGGAACAGGCCTTGGGTGAATATATTCCGACAAGATTCTTTGTGTACGTCATTAGGTTTGGTTGTAAAGCTCTTGTCATGTGATTTTGCTTACTTATAACTGTACGCACAGTACTCTGCAACAACTTTATACAGCATCAATTACTTATTTACTTTAAACCTGCGAGCTCACCAACAATTTTGTTGACCATTTTGAGCATATCTTTTCAGGTGATCATGCTAGCTGAGGTTCTCGGTGTGCTGCCTTAGTGGAGACTCTAGGATGCATTTTCGGGCTAAACTTGTCATTTTGAAAACAATCGATGTATCTGTTTCAAACAACATTATACTTTGTAACTTGTTTCCGGTTGTGGGAATTGCATACAAGGTTATCATCTATGTATCATGTTTATGCTTATGGCTATGTTGTGGTGAATACTGACTAAACACGACACAAGTACCCTTGTTGTCAGGTGTCGTCATGACATGCTTGTCATCATTATTATTATTGCATCTCTATCGCTCACCATGTGTTATGACGATTCCCGTCTCGTCGCATCCCCGTGCTTCCGCTCTTAGCGGGGGTGTGACAGACTGGTATCAGAGCCATTGGTTATAGAGAATTAGGCAATACACTTGACCTAGACTATAACCTAGGAACCTTCATGTAGATTTGCATGCCAGGGTTGTGTGCATTTTGTATCTCATACGTGTTCCTCACTACTTGTTCGATTACCTATCTGTTTTGTGATCTTATCACTCTGTGAGAGAGCCCTTGTGCTCCCTCTTTACGGGATGTTTATATTGGATCTTCCGTTTCCCTCTGCGCACCGAGTGGCTTTATCAATCTGGGTATTGAACCCAAAGAGATCTTCATAGATCATGCTATTGTGTTTGACCTTAAGCACTGGGATTTACCCCGAGGAGGTTATGTCTGAGACCTCGAGAGAGGAGGAAATAGGCAACCTCTGCTAGACTAAACTTGATTTCATGCATGGACATGTCATTGTTATGATGGACTACTGTTTGGACATTACTTATGCATGGTGTGAGAATTTCACGATTTGTATGCGATGTGTGACAACCATAAGTGTGGTCTTAACCCGGAAAGTTAGACCTTAATGTGACATGGATAATGTGTCCTGCAATGGTTAAAACTTATGCATTTGCTATTCTTATGATTAGAACATGCCGCCTCGAAGAGATACCCGCAGCAACAGTGGCGGAAGTGAAGCCCCGAGAGGCAGAGGCAGAGGCAGAGGTAGAGCACCGAGAACAAGTGACGGTCCTACCAATGTCACTCCAGGAACATGAAACGCTGATATGGCAGCCTTAATCGCTCAACAGCTGGCCGCACTGATTCCGTTTATCGTGGCCCAAGTGAGCGATGCTCTTCAGAATTCTCACCCCCACGGGGATGGTGGCAATGATAATGAGGATAACGGGAACCCGACTGGGAACGAAAGCAATCAGGAGACCGGAAATGGTGGTACACCCGTAACGAAACTGGAATTGTGAATGTTAGACGGGGATGTTCATACAAGGAATTTGTGGCTTGTAAACCAAGAGAGTTTGATGGCAAAGTTGGAGCCATAGCCCTGACCAGATGGCTTGAAAAGATGGAGGCCGTGATCGACATCAACGAATGCCTTGATAGTCAAAGGATTAAGTACGCCACGTGCTCGCTACAGGGCAAGGCACTAATGTTGTGGAACACTCAGATTCAGGCTAGGGGAAGAGAATTGGCGATGCAAATGTCGTGGGATGAGTTCAAAGCCCTAATCACCGAGGAGTACTGTCCTCTCAACGAGATGCAGAAACTTGAGCATGAGTTTTGAAATCATGCCATGGTGGGGGCTGGGCATGCAGCTTACACTGACCGTTTTCATGAGCTAGCAAGGTTGGTTCCGCATCTGGTCACCCCGAAATCAAAAACGATAGAGAGGTATATTTGGGGACTTGCACCTCAAATCCGGGCAATGGTAACCGCTACTGTTCCTCCTACTATCCAGAGCGCAATTCTGAAGGTTGGTGCTCTAACTGATGAGATGGTAAGAACAGGGGTATTGGGCAGGGGAGCAGAGAAAAGGAAAGAATTTGGGGAAACGAGATGGTCGAGTGCCGGGAAATTCGAGAAAAGGGCCAAGACAACCAGAAATTTTGTGGCCGTGACCCAGGGCAGACGAGAGTATGTGGGTCCGCACCCCAGATGCGATAGGTGCAACTTTCATCATCCCCCAGCTTTTCCGTGCCGGGTGTGCGCTAACTGTAGACGCCCGGGGCATTTAGCAAGAGACTGCAGAACAACGCCGAATATGGTCGCTCCAGTCAACGCGGTTAACCCCGCCGGGAATGCCAGGGGCTGTTATGAGTGTGGAAGCCCTGATCACTACTGGAACATGTGCCCCAAACTGAATCGGGCATCAGGCCAACAAGGGAACAACCAGCATCAGACTATGGCTATAGCTGGAAATCAAGGCCCGACAAACGAGGGGAACGCGGCTTGGGGACGCGCTTTTGTCATTGGAGCCAATGAAGCCCGTCAGGACCCAAATGTTGTCACGGGTACGCACTTACTCAATATTCACTTTGCATCTATATTATTTGACACTGGAGCAGACAATAGCTTTATATCTTCTGAATTTTTGCAATTGCTTGATTTGAGTCCTAGTAGGCTAGAAACTAGCTACTCTGTAGAAATGGCCAATGGTAGGGTTGTTCAGGCCGACGGGATTATTAGAAAGTGCTCGATAATATTAGAGAACCACACCTTCGAAATAGACTTGATACCCTTTGAGCTAGGAAATTTCGATGTGATTGTGGGAATGGATTGGTTGTCGAAACACAGGGCCGAGATTGTCTGTCGAGACAAGGTAGTGTGAATCCCTATGTTAGACGGGGGATTACTCAAAATTCAAGGAGAAAGACCGGGGAGAAACTTAAAGCTTATTTCCTGCATGAAAGCACGCCGGAGTTTACGAAAATAGTGCTACTCTTTTCTGGCTCATGTGGTGGAAAAGAAAGAAGAGGAGCAGAAATTGGCAGATATCCCTGTAGTGTAGGATTACCCAGATGTACTTCCTGATCACTTGCCTGGTTTGCCTCCTCCACGACAGGTGGAATTTCGTATTGAGTTGGTTCCTCGAGCTACACCAGTAGCAAAGACACCGTATAGGTTGGCACCGTCTGAAATGCAAGAGTTATCTAGCCAGTTACAGGAACTACTGGAGAAGGGTTTTATTAGGCCGAGTCACTCGCCTTGGGGAGCACCGGTGTTATTTGTCAAGAAGAAGGATGGGTCATTCCGTATGTGCATCGACTACCATGAGTTGAACAAATTAACTGTGAAGAATCGGTATCCTCTCCCCAGGATCGATGACCTGTTTGATCAGTTACAAGGAGCTTCGTATTTTTCCAAGATCAACCTTCGATCTGGATATCACGAACTAAGGGTTTTCGAGGAGGACGTACCGAACACAGCGTTTAGAACTCGTTATGGGCACTATGAGTTCTTGGTCATGCCGTTCGGATTGACTAACAAAACGGTTGTGTTCATGGACCTGATGAATTGGGTGTGCAAACCTTACTTGGATAAGTTTGTGATCGTATTCATTGACGACATACTTATCTACTCTCGATCGAAGGAGGACCATGAAGAACACCTTCAGGCAATACTGGAATTGTTAGGAGAAGAGAAACTTTTCGCCAAGTTCTCGAAGTGTGAATTCTGGCTGCGAGAGGTGAAGTTTTTGGGTCATGTGGTTAACAAAGATGGGATTCATGTAGATCCCGACAAGATCGAAGCGGTAAAGAAATGGGATACACCCCAGACACCTTCGGAGATACGGCAGTTCTAAGGATTAGCCGGATACTATCGTCGTTTCATTGCGAACTTTTCAAAGATCGCTCAACCATTAACATTGTTGACTCAGAAAGACAAGAAGTTTGATTGGGGACATGCACAAGAACAGGCGTTCCAAACGCTGAAAGGTAAGCTGTGCAATGCACCGATATTGTCCCTCCCAGACGGAACTGATGATTTTGTAGTGTACTGTGATGCTTCGCATCAAGGTTGGGATGTTTACTAATGCAAAAAGATAAGGTGATTGCCTACGCTTCGCGACAACATAAGGTGCACGAGAAGAACTACACAACTCATGATCTTGAGTTGGGCGCTGTAGTATTTGCACTCAAAATATGGAGGCATTACCTGTATGGAACCAAATGCAACATCTACACAGATCATAAAAGCCTTCAACATATTCTAGATCAGAAGGAACTCAATATGCGACAGCGACGTTGGGTAGAGCTTCTTAGTGACTACGATTGTGAAATCCGGTATCATCCGGGAAAAGCTAACGTGGTGGCTGATGCTCTAAGCCGCAAAGAACGCGTAAAACCACTACGTGCTCGAGCTTTGGGATTGACCATTCAAAAAAAATTGAAAACTCAGATCCAAATTGCATAAAGTGAGGCGTTGAAAGAAGAAAACCTTGCGGGAGAAGAATTCCGAGGGTTGGATAAACAACTGATATGCAAGGACGATGGTGTACAGTACTTCATGGACCGTATAATGGTACCCAAGTGGGGAGGTGTACGTACCTTGGTCATGGATGAAGCACACAAGACGTGATATTCTATTCATCCTGGCGTAGACAAGATGTACCACGATCTCAAAGATCTGTACTTGTAGCCAGGCCTGAAGAAAGACATTGCCACGTACGTCAGCAGATGCTTGACATGCTCGAAAGTTAAAGCTGAACATCAGAAACCATCGGGACTGTTACAGCAACCTAAGATTCCTGAATGGAAATGGGAGAACATAGCCATGGATTTCATTACCAAACTCCCTTCTTCTTCACATCTTCTTGCAAACTTGCCATTTTGCAAACTTGGGCTGGGTATATAAACCCATATTCCAGCCCTTAATCTCATTTCATCTTCATCTTCTTCATCCTCTTCACCTTCTTCTTCACATCTTCTTCATTCTAGCACCAATTCCAACCCGCTTGGTCTTGTTCTCCTCTTCTAGACTCCATCTACAGCCTAGTCTACTCTATTCTAGCAGGTAGACGACCTTGGCTGTCCCTTTTCTTGCTCTTTCACGGCTGTCCAAGCTAGGGTTTCGGGTGTTCGGTTCAACCCGAACACATGAGGTCGTGTGGGTGCGTGTGAGGTCTTTCTGCTTGTGTTTCATGTTTATGTATGTTTGTAGTGTGTTTCTGGAGGTCCTTGTTGTGTAAACCCGTGCTCTGAGCAACCGAAGGCTGCTCTGCACTTCTGCAGTCGCGAACTTGCAGTTCAGGCGACTGGGTCTGTCATGCGACTGAGTCGTGCGACCGGGTGAGTCGTGCGACTGAGTCATGCGATTATGTCTTTCGGGCGACTGAGTTGTGCGACTGGGGATGTCATGCGACTGAGTCGTGTGATCGTATGTATGTGTGCGAATAAGTCATGCGAATGAATGAATGCGTGCGATTGAGTCAGGTGACCGATTGAATGTATGCGATTGTGCGTGTTTCGCACGACTGGAGTCCAATCGCACAAATGAAGGTTCAATCGTACGAAAGTAGCTAATTCGCATGATTGAAGGTTGATTCGTGCGCATGGAGGTTGGGTTGTGCGAATGTGTGTTGTGTGGTACGACTGAATGCCAGTCATGCGAATGAAGAATCAATCGTACGAATAAAGTTGATCCGTACGATTGAAGGTTGATTCGTACGAATGGAGCGTTGAGACGAGCGTCTGGTCCTGTTGTGTGACTGATGATGTTGAGTGTGAATTTCCTCTTGAACGCCTGATGATGATAAAGTAACATCAGTAAAAGTGTCATTGCTTGACCACAAAGATTAAAGTCAACGCTATCAGCATGCACATACTATTTCAATTGAAATCAACCTAACATTTTACAATTACCGACAACCCATTTGGAACTACAAATACTTAACAAGTGCCATCTTTCATAACAATGAGATCTTTACAAGGATGTCATAAGCAATGACGACTACTCTTAGTACTTGGATCTACATAAGATCTTATGCGTGTATCCGCTTGTGTGTGTGCTACCCACGACCGAACCGATACAACCCAAACCGACCAAACATTACTATACGCTTTATACACGTCATTAATGCTTAAGAATAACTGTCAATAGGTGTTTGACTGTTCTTTGCATACAACTGTTGGGAATCTCAATCATTCATACTTACCACTTAACATGTGAGTCTCGTGGCCCCTTTTTATGCTTACACTACTTTACAAACATCTACAAACATGGGGTAAAAGTATGCTCGCCCGTTTTCTATGTTGTACCACATGCATACAATTTACATACTTAGAATAAACGTGCTACTATTTTGTGGGTACTTATCTAATACATGCTTGAGTCTGCTTTGTGGTTCTTTCTTACAACCATTTAATTCCAGTGTGGGAACCGACGGATAGGTATTGGTAGTACTACTGGGTTGACACCCCCACCCTCATGTTGGTATACTAGTTAGTACCATCAAAAGCCAGGAACGGGCCTTGGGTGAATATATTCCGACAAGATTCTTTGTGTATGTCATTAGGTTTGGTTGTAAAGCTCTTGTCATGTGATTTTGCTTACTTATAACTATACGCACGGTATTTTGCAACAACTTTATACAGCTTCAATTACTTATTTACTTTAAACCTGTGAGCTCACCAACAATTTTGTTGACCATTTTAAGCATATCTTTTCATGTGATCATGCTAGCTGAGGTTCTAGGTGTGCTGCCTTAGTAGAGACCCTAGGATGCATTTTCGGGCTAAACTGGTCATTTTGAAAACAATCGATGTATCTGTTTCAAACAACATTATACTTTGTAACTTATTCTCGGGTTGTGGGAATTGCATACAAGGTTATCATCTATGTATCATGTTTATGCTTATGGCTATGTTGTTGTGAATACTGACTAAACACGACATAAGTCCCCATGTTGTTGGGTGTCGTCATGACACGCTTGTCATCATTATTATTATTGCATCTCTATCGCTCACCATATGTTATGACGATTCCCGTCTCGTCGCATCCCCGTGCTTCCGCTCTTAGCAGGGGTGTGACAGTGCTCCCCCTAAATGACTAGAAGACTCACCTTGTGAACCTAATGTTGTCGAGTCTTGTGATGGTGTGTTTAAGGCATCATACATCATTTTGGTTGCTAACTCATCATCAGGAGGGGAGAGAAGGATGTTGAAGGACTTAGAGAATCCATCCTAATCGAAGAAGAATGCTAGTCCTTTTCCAGCAGGGGGTGGTGTATCTCTGAACGTCGACGTTACACCACACCTCTACTTGACCCATTGAGTTGTTGTAAACTCTCTTATTTGGTATGTTGTATTCTAGAAAAATTCCTTCTTCATCCTTCTCGATAAACTTCCCTGAATGAGTTTTCCTCAGTAGCGTACATGGTGCTCCAAATGGTTCGAGGTACTCCAGATTCGGTTTACGTCGCTAGGGCAACTCATAGCACGTTTTACCATGACGATTGACCACCAAGACTAGATTGAGGGTGTAACATGTGTTAGCTACTACCTCGTTCCAAAATTGGATAGGCAGTTTCGAGTCTGGAAGCATCGTCTGGACTGTCTCTATCAAGCTTTGATTCTTTCTCTCAGCAACTCTATTCATTTGAGGAGTGTAGGCAAATATGAACTGGTGCAGAATTCCTTTTTCGTTGCAGAATGCCTCCATCCACTAGATCATGAACTCGGTACCATTGTCTGAGCGAACTTGCCTTACCTTCAGCTTGTAGAGTGACTCCAATGTAGTTACCAGCTCTTTGAATGACTCAAATGTCTCTAATTTGGCTTTCAGAAACATTACCTAAGAGAATCTTGAGTAATGATCCGTAACTACATAGCAGTACAAATTGCCGGCAATGCTCTTTGTACTGACTGGGCCAAACAGATCCATGTGAAGAAGCTCAAGAGGCAATTCAATGGAATTTACTTTCTTAGCCTTATAAGCATTCTTGGTCTGTTTCCCTTTCTTACACACGATACAAAAATGCGGTAATTGGAAGTTCTAAACATTTACTGCATGCACTAGATCATTCGGGATCAAGTGATTCATCTTTTGTGGATATATGTGTCACATTCTCCTATGCCAGGAGATGGAGTCTTTCTCTGTTGCCTTTGACAAGAAGCATTGTACTTGATGATCAGTTGTGGAGGCCTTTGATAGATTCAAGACATATAAATTGTTATATCTTGAAGCTGATATTAAGACTTGGTCCTCCGGGATTACATAATCCTTTTTCAACACATAGCACTTCTTGTTGTCAAAAGCTACCATGAATCCTTTGTCACAGATCTGGGATACAGAAAGCAAGTTATTTTGAAGTTGTTGAATGTAGTTTACCTATCAAACTTAACTTTCTGATTTCCCACTTCCCCTTGTGCAGTGATATATCCTCCTTTATTTCCAGCAAATAAGACATGTCCCCCTTTAATTTGTTTGACATTTTAAAGGAGAGACAACTTCCCAGTCATGTGCCTTGATGCTCCGCTATCAACAATCCAGGTATTTGTAGTAGAACTATAGCGGACACCCTGCACATTCAAAGGAAATGATTAGTTTAGGTTAGGGACCGAAGCCTTTATTGGCTAGGGTGACCCAGAGAAATCACACATCATGAATTCAACCCACTTTCCATTGGAAGGAGAGGGCATATCGTTCTTCTTCTTGCTCTTATTGTCAGACACTTGACTTGACTTTTCTTTCCATAAGCCAGTTTTCTGTAAGGCCTGTTTCTGATAAACAGACGACTGGCTTACGGTTTGAAATTTAGGTTCATAGATTCTTTTTGGTGGATTAATTGAAATTCTTTTCAAATAACTTTATTTAGTATCATGAAGTTCAACTTTCTTCCTGGGTGTCTGATAGTAAGGACAATTAGATGCGATGTGTCTATAGTTTTCATAGTTGTAGCATGATCTACTTTCTACATGTTGATGGAACTATTTTTGTGGGGAAGTATGTAATACTTGTGTGACTTTGGTCTAGTTACGTTTGGACACTTCTTGTTTAGATATTTTAATTTCTTTAACAAAATTGATTGTTTGAATGTTTTTAACATCTTTAACCTTGTGTTTGTTTGGACTGTGACGTGGAGCACGTGGTTGGTTAATTGGTTTGGTCATTTGGGGTTCAGAAAATGACATGTTTGACCCTGACTTCACATTAACCTTTTCAAATTGTTCATCCAAATTCATAATAGGCATCTTGCCTTTAGACTTCAAAGTAGCCTCCTTCTGTTTAGTGATAGAATCCACCGATTTACCCGTGGAATCCGGATGATTAATCAGAGGAGTGGACACCACATGATCTTTAATTGGATTGTTATTTACTGGTCTACACTTAGCATTTAACAAAATTTCATGTGGTGGTGGAACCACTTTGTAACCCAAACCCTCCTCGTTGTTACGTTCTTTCACTAAGTGTTGAACTATGTGAGAAGAACTGGTCTAACTGTGCAGTTTTTGTTTTAATGAGTTGACTTCAACTTCCAAAACTGCTTTTTCTTTCTTAGTTTCTTCTAAGGAGTTTATATAGAACTTTATATCATTTGCTTGCTTAAAAGCAACAACCTCGGTTTACCTCATTTGTTTATTTAAAAGTTCTATATTCTCTTTATAACTGTGCTCATTTTGTTTTAAAATCCGATTAGCTTCTGTGCATAGTTGTAAGTCATTTACTAAGCTATCGTTGTGATCTAATAATCTAGAAAATTTTAAATCTAAGCTTTATCTGAATTTGTTGCATTCATCACAAGCATGATTATCAAAGAGTTGGTCTGTGGTACTTATCTGTGAAGATTCGGTTGAATCTGCCATCAGTGCAGAGTTTGACTCTTTAGATGCTGGAGATTCTGAACATGTGGTTCTGAGATCTTCTTCAATTAGGTGATTGACAACATTCGCAGTATCTTGATGATCAGACATCACTACTTCAACTATGAGTTCACTTTCACTTGCAGTGTCATCATCCAAACCCTCAACATTTGCAGTGTTCGATTCACCCGAAGATACAAAACAAAAGGTCCAATCTTGACCTTCATCATCTTTTGCAGTCAAAGCCTTTGTGTCTTTGCTTGATGAGGTAGCTCCACTCGTGGGTTGTCTTGACGGTTGAATGATGAGAAAGAATTCCCGTTACCTGTCTTCTTGGGCTTTACACATTCACGTTTGAAGTGCCTCTTTCCTCCACAGTTATAGCAGGTAACTTTGGTTTTGTTAAAACCAAAAGTTGTATCCTTTGTGGCTATCAAGTTCTATCATGTCTTCCTCACAAACTTTTTCGCTCTCCTGACAGCACTTGCTGAAGCCCACATATTGTCCATTCTTTCTAATTCATTCTCATCCACCTACTCGTAATCCTTATCAGCCAGATGGCAATTGCCAATCTTTCTTGCAACTAGACCATCATAAGAATGAACAACCGCAGCTAAAAGGTCCATATGCTCCTTTGCAACCTCCACAGTTATATTCCTGAGATTCTCGGTCTTCAAGTTCATTGCATTTGCTTCAGGTACTATATATTGGGTGCAAGATGACCCTGACATTTCAGATCCTGAAGTAGTGGCTTGGGGAGGAGCTGCTGAACTTGACACAAATGCCATTTGAAGTGGTGCTACTAAACTTGTTGAGGTGGTAGATGAGTTATACAGAGACAGGTTCTGATCGTAAGATCCTTTCTAAGATGAAATCGTTTATGTCTAATTTTGCCAGTAAATTGTTTTGTCTCAAATTAGACACAAATGCGTCCCACTTCTCTGGCAGACTATCAACAAAGCTTGAGACCTTATCTTCCATTGACGTTATGACTCAATTGGTGTGCAACTCACTCATTAAATAGTAGAACCTGTCTATGACATTATCCAAGCTTTCTTTACCCACCGAAGAGAAGTTATCAAACTCCTTCTTCAAAGCCTTTGCCTTTAGAGCTTTAACGATGCATTCTCTTCGTATTGTTTCTCCAAGGCTTCCCATAACTTGTTTGCTTGTTTTTTCTCAGAAAACTAGTGGATTATATACTTTGGTGTAGACTAAGTCAACAAAGCATGCACCTTTTTTTCCGCATTGTACTTCACCTTTTGGCTATCAGTCATACCACCCAAGGTAAGTTTAATGCCATCAGCACCAACCGACATGCTATAATCTATCTCGATTGATTCCCACAGATTGGGGTCAACACCATTAAGATATATTTCGAACCGCTGCTTACATTATGGGTAATCGTCTAACGTGATAAGCTTAGGGGGCTTATTGTGAGTCCCAATCTCATTTCCAGAACCAAAAGGTTCTGGATACGCGAGTCCCTTCCACCAGTAAATGTTGAATACTGATCTTCCATATCGTTAAACTTTGAGATTTAGAACAAGACTTGTTCATTGGTGCAAATGGAGAGATGCGAATGGCTCAATTGTGCATTTGGACTAATGTGGATGAGTCAATCGTGTCCTTGAACAAATGTGAATGAGTCAATTGTGCGACTGGACAAATGCGGATGGGTAATACGAATGGGGTGTTTAGTTGTACGAATGGATGGGCGACTGGGTTCAATCGTGCGAATGGATGTGCGATTGAGTTCAGTCGTGCGATTGTCACAATCGTGCGACTGAGGTTGCTGGTTTTTGAAAATTCGAGGGTTTTTGAAACTTTGACACAAAACTACGATTTTTCACAAACCCTAATGTACTGAATGCCAAAAAACTTAAACTTTTAGATCTGGAGACACTGAAAACACTATTTTACTTAAAAAGGTGACTCCTTTGAATGAAAAACGTGAATTTGACACCAAAACAGATTGAATTACATGTAAAATCAAGAGCCAATGCTCGGATACCACTTGATAGGGACCATGTACATACGGAGTACTAACTGATAATGCGCGTATACCAGATCAAATAGTGCCGAATCCTATTTAATTGGCGATCTAATTAGTAAGAACACAGTTCAGATCAATCTAACGATTAAAGAAAACGTTAAGAACGATTAGAACATGAGCAACTGCGATCTATGAAGTTGGAACAGGTTTTCTTGAGTCTCTGGACGGCTAGGGTACGATTGTGTGCATAGGTATTCGAATTGTTACGTTTTTCCATGAATTAGGTGGTATTTATAGGTAAGGGTTTGTCAATCGTATGACTGAACCATTAGCATGGTTCGGTCGTGCGATTGAATCATGCGATTGATCCATACGCACGACTGAAGGTTCAGTCGTGTGACTGAGCCAATCTTATGTCTCAATCGTGAGACTGATCCAGCCTCCTGGTTCAGTCGTGCGACTGGTCCATTAGCATTAAGTGTTCATGCGTATGGTCCATTCGCATGAAGACTTCATACCATTAAGCTTAAACACCTTTCTCAACCATTATTGACTAAGAACTATGTAAACAACCACAAACCTATATACTTAGTTCAAATAATTATCACATAATAAACAATGAAACATTTAACATTATAAGCATCAATCACATAGTGTATTTCATTCGTACCCATTCATTACATATATGTAAGACATGACAGACATTTATATTAAGCTCCTAAACCAGGTACATATGTATCAACAACCCTTTTTAAGTTTAATAGCTTTTACAGACTATTATTATTATTATTATTATTATTATTATTATTATAATTATTATTATTATCATTATCATTATCATTGTTATTATCATCATAATTGTTGTAATTGTTATTATTATTATATTTTTTAATAATAATAATAATAATAATAATAATAATAATATTATTATTGTTATTATTGTTATTGTTATTCTTGTTCTAGATCTTGATCTTGTTCTTGTTCTTGTCATTGTTATTGTCATTGTTATTGTCATTGTCATTGTCATTGTCATTGTCATTGTCATTGGCATTGGCATTGGCATTGGCATTGGCATTGGCATTGTCATTGTCGTTGTCGTTGTCGTTGTCGTTGTCGTTGTCGTTGTCGTTGTCGTTGTCGTTGTCGTTGTCGTTGTCGTTGTCGTTGTCGTTGTCGTGTCGTTGTCGTTGTCGTTGTCGTGTCGTTGTCGTTGTCGTTGTCGTTGTCGTTGTCGTTGTCGTGTCGTTGTCGTTGTCGTTGTCGTTGTCGTTGTCGTTGTCGTTGTCGTTGTCGTTGTCGTTGTCGTTGTCGTTGTCGTTGTCGTTGTCGTTGTCGTTGTCGTTCTCGTTGTCGTTGTCATTGTCGTTGTCATTGTCATTGTTCTTGTCATTGTCATTGTCATTGTCATTGTCATTGTCATTGTCATTGTCATTGTCATTGTCATTGTCATTGTCATTGTCATTATCATTGTCATTGTCATTGTCATTGTCATTGTCATTGTCATTGTCATTGTCATTGTGACTGTCATTGTCATTGTCATTGTCATTGTCATTGTCATTGTCATTGTCATTGTCATTGTCATTGTCATTGTCATTGTCATTGTCATTGTCATTGTCATTTTCATTGGCATTGGCATTCGCATTGGCATTGGCATTGGAATTGTCATTGGCATTGGCATTGTCATTGTCATTATCATTGTCATTGTCATTGTCATTGTCATTGTCATTGTCATTGTCATTGTCATTGTCATTGTCATTGTCATTGTCATTGTCATTGTCATTGTCATTGTCATTGTCATTGTCATTGTCATTGTCATTGTCATTGTCATTGTCATTGTCATTGTCATTGTCATTGTCATTGTCATTGTCATTGCCATTTCCATTGCCATTGCCATTGTCATTGTCATTGCCATTGCCATTGTCATTGTCATTGTCATTGACATCGTCATCGTCATCGTCATTGTCATTGTCATTGTCATTGTCATTGATATCGTCATCGTCATCGTCATTGTCATTGTCATTGTCATTCTCATTGTCATTGTCATTGTCATTGATATCGTCATCATCATCGTCATTGTCATTGTCATTGTCATTCTCATTGTCATTGTCATTGTCATTGTCATTGTCATTGTCATTCTCATTGTCATTTTCACTGTCACTGTCACTGTCACTGTCACTGTCACTGTCACTGTCACTGTCACTGTCACTGTCACTGTCACTGTCACTGTCACTGTCACTGTCACTGTTACTGTCACTGTCACTGTCACTATCACTGTCACTGTCACTGTCACTGTCCTGTCACTGTCACTGTCACTGTCACTGTCACTGTCACTGTCCCTGTCCCTGTCACTGTCACTGTCACTGTCACTGTCACTGTCACTGTCACTGTCACTGTCACTGTCACTGTCACTGTCACTGTCACTCTCACTGTCACTGTCAGTGTCAGTGTCAGATTCAGTGTCAGTGTCAGTGTCAGTGTCACTGGCACTGGCACTGGCACTGGCACTGGCACTGGCACTGGCGCTGGCACTGTCACTGTCACTGTCACTGTCACTGTCACTGTCACTGTCACTGTCACTGTCACTGTCACTGTCACTGTCACTGTCACTGTCACTGTCACTGTCACTGTCACTGTCACTGTCACTGTCACTGTCACTGTCACTGTCACTGTCACTGTCACTGTCACTGTCACTGTCACTTTCACTGTCACTGTCACTGTCACTGTCACTATCACTGTCACTGTCACTGTCACTGTCACTGTCACTGTCACTGTCACTGTCACTGTCACTGTCACTGTCACTGTCACTGTCACTGTCACTGTCACTGTCACTGTCATGTCACTGTCACTGTCACTGTCACTGTCACTGTCACTGTCACTGTCATGTCACTGTCACTGTCACTGTCACTGTCACTGTCACTGTCACTGTCACTGTCACTGTCACTGTCACTGTCACTGTCACTGTCACTGTCACTGTCACTGTCACTGTCACTGTCACTGTCACTGTCACTGTCACTGTCACTGTCACTGTCACTGTGACTGTGACTGTGATTGTCATTGTCATTGTTATTGTCATTGTCATTGTCATTGTCATTGTGATTGTGATTGTTATTGTTATTGTTATTGTATTGTTATTGTTATTGTTATTGTTATTGTATTGTTATTGTTATTGTTATGTTATTGTTATTGTTATTGTTATTGTTATTGTTATTGTTATCGTTATTTTTATTGTTATTGTTATTGTTATTGTTATTGTTATTGTTATGTTATTGTTATTGTTATTGTTATTGTTATTGTATTGTTATTGTTATTGTTATTGTTATTGTTATTGTTTTGTTATTGTTATTGTTATTGTTATTGTGTAAGGCCCCGTTCCCGGGACACTTACAGCTGGGTTCTCATCGCACATAAAACATATAATTACATTTGTATTTAATAAATCACAGCGGAAAACTAAAACAATCTTTCATTTCCATGTAAATGCTTTTGCAAATTAATACAACATTCATTATAAAATAGCTTGTTCGCATTACAATGCAAAAACATTAATCAAAAGAATGCCATCCCAAAAGAGTTGAGTAGTCGCCCGAGCCATCCTCAGCAACCATTACCTGCCAACTGGAAACACATCAAAGTCAGCGTTGCTGAGTGAGTTCTAGTTTTATAAATAAAACATACTTTACTTTCATATAAAACCGTTTGTTACTTTTACATGAGCACACATCGTATGTACACATAGATAATATCATTATTATCTTCTTCATTCGTTCATTCGTTCTTTCATTACTTTACTTGCGCACCGGACATCATCCTTACCAATACCATGTGCTACACCCCAGTTAGTCGTAGCTACCGGGCCGAAGTCAACAAATGAACAGCTAAACGTATGCCACGGTACTAGGAGTAACCATCAGTCTTAGCTACTGGGCCGAAGTCAACAAATGAACAGCTAAACGTATGCCACAGTACTAGGGGTGAGCGGTAGAGGTTCTACATTCAGGGTCAATCACCAAGAAGGACCCGTTATCCGATGTGTGCAAGACGTTTCATTCGTTCATTAATACATGCATTCATTCATCATGTTCCTCTTTCTTTATCTTTCACTTTACGTTACATAATACTTCGTTCATTCATCATAATAGGTAGAGCCATAGGAAGGGTATTATACATCACACTAAGGAACATTAACATGCATCAACATCACATCATACAGGGCAACATCATACATACACAACATGCAACATCATCACCCTCATCGTGCCCAACATGCTTTCTAAGACCTCGATCGTCGTCTTAAAACTCTTATGGGAACCTTTACATCAAAACTTACATCTGCACTTTCCCCGAAAGTCAGAAGTCAATCTACACCTTCCTCGGGTTCAACAGCCCTATTCGGCCGTATGGACACCCTTCAGTCGCATTGCCTCCATGCGACTGAACATCATGCGAATGAACTAATACGGATGAACACCTATGCGAATGAACATCCAGTCGTGCGAATGGACAATGCGGATGAACACCTATGCGAATGAACATCCAGTCGTGCGAATGGACAATACGGATGAACACCTATGCGACTGGACCTTCAGTCGTGCGAATGGTCCTTCAGTCGCATGACCCCCATGCGACTGGCCCTCCACTCGTGCGAATGAACCCCAATCGCACCCTAATCGGCCGTATGGCCTCCATTCGGCCTCCAGTCAGTCGCCTAGCCCTAACTGATGCAGAATGCAGTTCATCCCGACTGCAGCCGAGGGTTTTCGGCCTCCAAACTCATCTAAACCCATTTTAAACCTAAATCGACCATCCTAAACCTTAGGGATACATACCATAACATTATTCAAGCACAACCAAGCAAGAAATCAAGTCACAAACGCATCATACACACACATACACAAACGGGTCAACTTACACACATACGAAAAACTCGATTTCAGATGTTTTCCAGCCCCAAATCATTTGAAAACAAGTAAAAGAGGGGTCTTAGAACTCACCTAAACGAGCACAACGACAAGAGCTTCGATTTGGCTTGCTTCACGACAATTTTGGCGACCCGTACCGACTCGAACCGGCACTTTTTCCTCTTTTTCTCCTCTTTCCCTCTATTCTTCTATTTGTAAGCTGAAATGTGAGTGTGGGGAGAGTGGGCTGCCCTCTCCCTACATATGTAACCACATTTTCCCAACTTTTCTTCGTTGGCGAGTTTGGTCCCTCGACTTTTGGACTTTATTTTCTTTTCTTTCGCCACCGGCTTCAAAATAATAAATATCCGGGTGTTACATATTGTTATTGTTATTGTTATTGTTATTGTTATTGTTATTGTTATTGTTACTGTTACTGTTACTGTTACTGTTACTGTTACTGTTACTGTACTGCTACTGCTACTGCTACTGCTATGCTACTGCTACTGCTACTGCTACTGCTACTGCTATGCTACTGCTACTGCTACTGCTACTGCTACTGCTACTGCTACTGCTACTGCTACTGCTACTGCTACTGCTACTGCTACTGCTACTGCTACTGCTACTGCTACTGCTACTGCTACTGCTACTGCTACTGCTACTGCTACTGCTACTGCTAGCTACTGCTACTGCTACTGCTACTGCTATGCTACTGCTACTGCTATGCTACTGCTACTGCTACTGCTATGCTACTGCTACTGCTACTGCTACTGCTACTGCTACTGCTACTGCTACTGCTACTGCTACTGCTACTGCTACTGCTACTGCTACTGCTACTGCTACTGCTACTGCTACTGCTACTGTTACTGTTACTGTTACTGTTACTGTTACTGTTACTGTTACTGTTACTGTTACTGTTACTGTTACTGTTACTGATACTGTTACTGTTACTGTTACTGTTACTGTTAGTTACTGTTACTGTTAGTTACTGTTACTGTTACTGTTACTGTTACTGTTACTGTTACTGTTACTGTTACTGTTATGTTATGTTACTGTTACTGTTACTGTTATGTTACTGTTACTGTTACTGTTACTGTTAGTTACTGTTACTGTTACTGTTACTGTTACTGTTACTGTTACTGTACTGTTACTGTACTGTTACTGTTACTGTTGTTGTTGTTGTTGTTATTGTTGTTGTTGTTGTGTTGTTGTTGTTATTGTTGTTGTGTTGTTGTTATTGTTGTTGTTGTTGTGTTATTGTTATTGTTATTGTTATTGTTATTGTTATTGTTATTGTTATTGTTATTGTTATTGTTATTGTTATTGTTATTGTTATTGTTATTGTTATTGTCATTGTCATTGTCATTGTCATTGTCATTGTTATTGTTATTGTCATTGTCATTGTCATTGTCATTGTCATTGTCATTGTTATGTTACTGTAGGTACTGTTACTGTTATTTACTGTTAGTTACTGTTATGTTATTGTATTGTTATTGTTATTGTTATTGTTATTGTTATTGTTATGTTATTGTTATTGTTATTGTTATTGTTATTGTTATTGTTATTGTTATTCTTATTGTTATTGTTATTGTTGTTATTGTTATTGTTATTGTTATTGTTATTGTTTGTTATTGTTATTGTTATTGTTATTGTTATTGTTATTGTTATTGTTATTGTTCTGTTATTGTTATTGTTTGTTATTGTTATTGTATTGTTTGTTATGGTATTGTTATTGTTATTGTTATTGTTATTGTTATTGTTATTGTTATTGTTATTGTTATTGTTATTGTTATTGTTATTGTTAGTTATTGTTTTTGTTATTGTATTGTTATTGTTATTGTTATTGTTATGTTATGTTATTGTTATTGTTGTTATTGTTATTGTTATTGTTATTGTTATTGTTATTGTTATTGTTTAATGTTATTGTTATTGTTATTGTTATGTTATTGTTATGTTATTGTTATTGTTTGTTATTGTTATGTTATTGTTATTGTTATTGTTATTGTTATGTTATTGTTATTGTTATTGTTATTGTTATTGTTATTGTTATGTTATTGTTATTGTTATTGTTATTGTTATTGTTATGTTGTTATTGTATTGTTATTGTATTGTTATTGTTATGGTATTGTTATTGTTATTGTTATTGTTATTGTTTGTTATTGTTATGGTTGTTGTTGTTGTTGTTGTTATTGTTGTTGTTGTTGTTGTTATTGTTGTCGTTGTTGTTGTTGTTGTTGTTATTGTGTGTGTTGTTGTTGTTGTTGTGTTGTTGTTGTTGTTGTTGTTGTTGTGTTAGTTGTTGTGTTGTTATTGTTGTGTTGTTGTTATTGTTGTTGTTGTTGTTATTGTGTTGTTGTTGTTATTGTTGTTGTTATTGTATTGTTATTGTTATTGTTATTGTTATTGTTATTGTTTGTTATTGTTGTGTTCTGTGTTGTGTTGTTATTGTTGTTGTTATGTTGTTGTTATTGTTGTGTTATGTTGTTGTTTTGTTGTTTTTTGTTATTGTTTTGTATGTTGTTGTTATTGTTGTTGTTATTGTTGTGTTATGTTATTGTTATTGTTATGTTACTGTTATGTTACTGGTACTGTTACTGTTACTGTTACTGCTACTGCTACTGGTACTGTTACTGCTACTGCTATGCTACTGCTACTGCTACTGCTACTGCTACTGCTATGCTACTGCTACTGCTACTGCTACTGCTACTGCTACTGCTACTGCTACTGCT